>OY735240.1:27364994-27414994 GCA_963457665.1 Thysanoteuthis rhombus | reverse complement strand
GGAAGGATGGGCAAGGGAAGAATTGATTAAATTTGAGGGGCAGATCGTGGATTACTTTTCGATTGAGAAGAAGTCATGGGCAGGAAGACTGCCCATGACTTTTTACATTTACCTCCCCAGCATCGGAGCTATATATAAACTAATTTTCAGTGGCAATAGCATCGGAAGTTATGCACTTTCTGATCACTTCAATCAGAGAGTGCATAACTTCCGATGCTATGATGCCAGTGGAGGTAACTATAAAAATGTGCTTTTTGTGTTGTCTTCTTCTTCTTCTTCTTCTTCTTCTTCTTCTTCTTATTATTATTATTATTATTATTATTATTATTATTATTATTATTATTATTATTATTATTATTGTTATTATTATTATTATTATTATTATTTTTTGCAATCTCACACCAGTTGCCTTGTGGTTACTGCTGGAGGTTGAGTGACAACAAGTCTCCTCAAGTCTTTAGCCCTCCTCTCCTAGTACTCATAGGTCACAGTAATACTGCGGCTTACAGTTTCACACCAGTTGCCCAGTGGTCATTGCTGAAGGCTAAATGACAATAAGTCTCCTCAGGTCTTCAGCCAACATCTCTTCTCTTTTTCGCCTATCATGCTAGTGCTGCGGTACTCGTTCGAGTGCTCTAGTTTATAACAAAAGATTTTAATGATCTCAAATCCAGATGAAATGGATTTTGATTTTCTTCTGGTAATTTCAGAAACCATCAACCAAAACTGTCACCAAACTTACAAATACGGGTTTCTTCCGTTTTTAAGTTGGTCTAGGTGGCTGGTTGACTGTTTGGATGTGTGTTTTTGTATCACGCGTATTGGCTGAGCCAATAGAGCTAGAGGGCTGAAGATTTAAAATTTAACCCCAATAGTGTCGATGAAAGAATGTTCTTTCAGGTTCGCTCCCCCAAATATTTTTTTGGAAGGGGGGTGAGTTGCAATTTGCTGTTTCTGCTAGATTGATTCCTTGATTTTTGTCCAATACGATAGTGATCACTGCCCTGCAAAAAGCAAGAGAAGTAACTTATTCATTGATCATCCCTTTTTCCAATCTTTTCATTGATCACCCCCAACACGGTATTCTCCTAAAATACATTGGTCCCATGAAGCTTTCTATTAAGTGACTAACCAGACAAGTCTTCTTTTTTCCTTATAATTATCACATTGGCTGTTCTCCCTTTTTTCTTCTCTCTTTTCCTCTTTTTCCTTTTTCTCTTTCTTCATAAACAGTGGTGGAAAGGGGGGCATACGGGAGTGAGGGGGCACACCGTATACCTACTTCTCGGTGTCCAGGTTTGTTGTATGCAACAAGACCGTCCCGAAATTGGCCAAAGTTTCTAAAAGTCACTTGCGAGGGGTTACAGTGCCCCTGAAACCCCGATTCACTTCGAAGTTCCCTAATGGACTCCCCTGTTATCCCGAGCATAAATCCTTGAAACAGCCTTACAGTGTACTTGGTTCCCCAAACACTTTCCCATCACCATTCATAAATAACACAAGCAAGTACCCGTAAAAAATGACGGGGTTGTTTATGATAGGATCGGTATTGAGGAGCCTTGAGTTATTTTGTAAGGTAATTCATTTTTGATAATTCAAGTATCCAAATTTTGAGTTGTTTCTCAAGTTTCAACTTAACTCATATAGTTATAACGTGTAATCAGAAATGATGTCTTAAAGGTTTCCATGACGTAATATCTATCGTTATGTCATAATAAGAAAGCAAATTAACCAATCAGATCATCTCATTTGAGCGCAAACAAACAAAGAACATAAAACGTTTATCTTTCATTTTTCTACTAGTATATACCCGTCAAAAATAATGGGGTTATCTATGTATTCATATTATTCATGTATAGATCGGCACTGAGGAGTTTTAAGCTATTCTATTTGGCAATTTATTTCCAATAATTCAAGTATCTTAACTTTGATTTTCTTTAAAGTTTCAAATTAACTCAATCTGTTCATTGTGTGATCATGCATGAAGTTTTGAGAGTTTCGATGACTTAATATCTATTATCGTATCATGGTAGGAAGGTTAATAAACAAATGAGAATATTTTATCTCTGAATTTTTGAGATGAGGTATAATTATTTCTATTAATATTCGGACCATCCTCATCTTGGCAGAAAAGACAGAAAACAATAACATCAAAAACATCAAAACTGTCACCTGGGGTTTAAGGCTCCTAAAAATTAGTTTCTTTTTTTCCACATGGACACATAGCGCAGTGATTACAGCATCAGACAAATTACTGCAAAGTAATCTGATGGTTCTAGGTTCAATCCTAGTGTGAGACAAAAAAACAATACTTCTAATGCTAAGAGGGGAGTGTGGTCGGATAAATAAAGGGTTCGGTTCGTTACTTCCCCACACCTACCAGATGATACCTGATGAAGGCCGTAGAGTGCAACGGCCGAAACGTTGTATGAAAAACAACCAAGATGAGGATATTCCGAATATTAATAGAAATAAATGAGAATATCCCATATGAGTGCGAACAATAAAACATTTGTTATCGTTTATTATTTTACTAGAATATATCCGTCCAAAATAATAAGGTTACTTATGTATTTATGTTACTTATGAATGGATCGTCACTAAGAAGCCTAGAGCTATTTCATTAGGTAATCTATCTTTGATAATCCAAGTATCTTAATTCTAATTTTCTTTCAAGTCTCAATTTAACTGAGGCTGTTTCAAAGTGTGATCAGACATAAAATCTTGAGAGTTTCTTTGGCGTAATGTCCATTGTTATATCACAATGGGAAGGTGAATTGAACAATAGGATGTATCATCATCATCATCATCATCAGTAGTCTTTTAATGTCCGTCGTTGGACATAGACCTTCCCCGGGATTTGCCACACTTCTCTATCATGGGCGTCGCGGAGCCAGTACTTCCTGAACTTGTCTAGCTCGTCTCGCCATCTAATATTCTGCCGGCCTCGGTTGCACATGTGATCTCGTGGGATCCATGTCGTGAGTCGTGATGTCCATCGGTTAATAGGATGTATAAGCGGGAACAAATAGAGAAGAAAATGGCATATATGCTCATTACATGTTTGGATTTAACTGTATTCTTCAACACTCGTTTCGTATCTTGGAACATCTTTATTTTTGGCTTTTTCTTTTTCCATTTTCATCATTTTACAGAATAAAAACAGAAGGACAAAAATACCGAGATCACTGTCCCGTCCTCCCGAACAAATCGATGAGAAACAAACCTGATTGCTGCAGGGTCAAATTTCACTCAAACTTTGATTCCAACTGAAGATAATTACTGCAACTTTTTGTATGCTATATAAAACAAATTAAAAAATATTACGTAAATTTTCGTTGATTTGTAGCTGTGATTTCAAATCACAGTTCGGAAATGGTAATTAAAAAAAAAAGATTGAAGTGATAAGAAAAAAAAAAAAAAAATATATATATATATATATATATATATATATATATATATATATATATATATATATATATATATATATATATTGATTTGGTTTAACGTGCCGGGACGGACAAACAATGAAGAGTTTACTCTTCTAAATTAGACGAGGCTTGTTCTTGTTCTTGAATCGGTGGAAAACTAAGTCAACTCCAACGTTGACTGGAGTTTGACTATTTCTTCATATACATATGTTTTGTTTATAAGCATGTTGATTCTGTTTTTCATATTGAGAGATAAAAGCGTTTTCACATGAACTACTATTGAAACATGTATTTAGGCAACATCCCCTTTCTTGAACACCTATCATTGGAAACTATTATCATTTCTCATCTCTAATTAAAAAAAGTGTTTTTGATCCTTTTGGACCTCATTTTGACGAATTTATTAATAACACTTAGATCCTCCAGGATCTAGATGTTTCTAGATGTTTTTTTACTCAGTTTTAGATATTTCTCGATAGAAAACATCAGTGATGTCATGAATTGAATTTATTCTGACCATATTTATCTTTCGATAGGAATTTTTTCTTCGTGATATTTGACGCTCCAGTTGTTCATTTACTAACTGTAGAGGCAAGTTGTTATTATTATTATTATTATTATTATTATCATTATTATTATTATTATTATTATTTTTATTATTATTATTATTATTATGTACCTGTCAAAAATGACTGCGTTATGTATGTGTATAGATCAGCACTCATCCCGTTGGTCCCCTCTCGCCCTCTTGCTTGTTTTTATATACATCAACTGTGTTAATGTATTTCACCTGGACCAATCAATTATAACTTTCAAGTTATAACAGGACTCTGATCAGACGGACAAGCAAACGACTAACCAATCATTATAATTTACATATTTGGCTTGTTATTATCATCATCACCATCATCATCATCATCATCATCATCATCATTATTATTATCATTATTATTATTATTATTGAAAGGCGCGACTCTTGGAGATGAGGTCTGGCATGGATTTTTAGAAGAACTTGCTAAGCTCTTCGGGAAAGAAACAAAAAGGACGGATTAGCGGTCGCTTGGTAAGCACGGATTACCCAAGCAAGGAGATAGAGAATTTTGTTAATCTTGAGGCGCGTCGTCTGGCCATTTTAGATCGGTGCTACAACTTTAATGGCGTCGTGAAGCAATTTATAAACTTGAATTAATGCTTGGATATTGAGGTTGTTGTTGTTGTTGTTGTTGATATTACTCTTCTTCTTCTTCTTCTTCTTCTTCTTCTTCTTCTTCTTCTTCTTCTTCTTCTTCTCAATCTGCTTCTTGTTTTTCTTCTACTTGTATTATTATTATTATTATTATTATTATTATTATTATTATTATTATTATTATTATTATTATTATTATTATTATTACAACTACTACTAATTGTTCGCTTCTTCACCAGATGATGTAATGGTTAGCACGTCTGTCTTGCACGCAGAAGGTCCCGGTACAAGCGAAGAGCGTAGAAATCTCTCCATCGGACCAATTTCCCTGAGCACTCCGCAGCTAATTGAGTACACTTTAAGCTGTGTGATTGAGATTGAAGGCATGAATCGACCGTCTTGCGGTGTCGTCCTCCCCAGGTCGAAAAGCGAACTTGCCTTTACCACTCATCCAAGATGTCTGACCAGCATGGAAGATTATGGCTAACTGAAATTCAAATGGGCCATGCATTCTGCAATATAGCGTAGGAAACGTTTATCATTATCATTATTATTATTAGTAGTAGTAGTAGTAGTAGTTTGAGGCCTTAAACGAGGGTGTCGACAAATATCTAGCTATAATACCAGGAAACTCTAACATCTATGAAATACAGAAAATTGTCCTCACGGGTACCGCCCATATCCCTCTAAGAGCACTGTCTATGTAAATATCTTGTGTTCTTTACAACTATATGCTGTTTCTTCAGTAGTCTTTTGTATTGACCCCCTTTGTTGAACTACTGAGTCATAATATCGTTCCTTATTCTCAGTTTTTAGCTGAAACTCGATGTAAAATTGATTCAACCAGACATCACAAGAAAAATATTTGTTGTTGAAATAATAATAATAATAATAATAATAATAATAATAATAATAATAATAATAATAATAATAATAATAATAATGCTGTCATTCAAACTCCAGCGGTTACCACCAGGCAACTGATGTGAGATTCCAAATAATAATAATAATAATAATAATAATAATAATAATAATAATAATAATAATAATAATTATTATTATTATTATTATTATTATTATTATTATTATTATTATTATTATTGTTGTTGTTATTATTATCATTTGCAGTTTCACACCAGTTACCTGGTGGTCACCCCTTAGGACAGAGTAATAGCGAGTCTCTTTAAGTCTCCAGCCCTCCTACCCACGTTCTCACAGTCTACAGCAGTGTTGCGGATTACGGCTTCACACCAGTTGCGTGGTTGTTATCGCCGTAGGCTGAGTGACAGAAAGTGTCCCTAGGTCTCCAGCCCTCCTCTATTATCTCCCTCACCTATTGCAGCAGCGCTGTGGTTTGTACTGTCTCAACCATGCCTTTTTCTTGGCTGTTTGGCCATTGCTACCATCTGGCGGATGTAGGTCTCATATTTCCAGGACTCTCCTCAGTATTTGCGTGGTCCCCACTCGTGTCGTGTATTTACTCGTTGAGTTTTCTCTTTTGTAGTAACTGGTGATTTTCACTGGAGATCAAGTGTCAGCAAGTTTGTTCCATACTACAGCACTCTCTTCAATATTCTTTGGAATTCCAATTCGTTACATCACTCTGCAATGAGATTGTTCCAAATTGTGGCCAGAAAATGCCCACATGAAGAATCCCACCCGAAAAATCCTCATAAAGCTGTGCACGTGAAAAAAGCCTACATGGAAAAAAGCCCACATGGAAAATATGTTTTGTTGCGTTTAGATCAGGTACCACATAAATTATGATGGATATTCCGGTAACCAAAAGTGCCGTTGAGAAAAACATTCTTATTGCGTAGAAATAGAGGTATGCTTTACTGTTTTAATGAGTTACAACGGAAAATAAATAGATCGTATTTTAAGATCAGTTCCATGAAAAATGTTCTTACAACAAAAGCCCACTCCCAAATTATGTTTCTGTTTATAATTTTTCGTTAAGAGGCACAATTTTTTTTTTCAAACTTATTCCATGATTTTAAATATATAAAAAAAATCTTTACTCTCTATGAATAATTATGGGACGTTGTTATTGAATAAAGTAGTGTTTTATTTATTAAGAAATGTAAAGTTTAACAAACTCCCATGTTCCGGAATTTTTTATATGAACATTTTTTTCATTAGTTTAGTTGAAAAAAAAGGGTATGAGATCAGCTGAAAATTAATTTTCCAAGCTTTGTTAGCGAAGCATTGGCGACATAAGGACTCCCAGGAAGGGAAAAAGAAAGCGAAATGAAGGAAAGTGGAAAGTAGGGAAAAGAAAGAAAGCAGTAAGAAAGTAAGAGAAAAAGAAAGCAAAAAGAAAGAAAAGAAATATAAGGAACAAAAAAAGAAAGACAGAAAACGAATTTATGAAAATTCAGAAAGAAAGAGGGTAGACGTATGAATGAATCAGAAAGAGAGAAAAAAAAGAAAGGGGCCAGAAAAGGGAAAGAAAGAGAGCAGAGCAAAAGGAAGAAAGGAAGAAGGGCGTTAAGAAGAAAGAAAGAAAGAAAGATAGAGAGAGTGGAAGAAAATGAAGAAAAAAACTTGTTCAAATTTCAACAATAATGGACATGAACAAGTGACTTTCAGGGAAACTCTACGGTCACAGCATTTATTGTTCGTTTCATCGTGATATTTTGTTGCCAATGTTATCATTCATTCTGCTTTTTGCTGTGTTTTTTTTGACATCTGCCACAGAAATAGGCCTTGTTCTAATCAAACATTGTGTTCGTTGGTTGTGAGATGTCTTGTTTAAAAGTAGCGAAAAAAAACCTTATGAAAACGAAAATTGTTTTAGTGACGACAAGTAACGTTTGTTTCGGCTTTTTGGGGAAAGCAGACGAGAAAAAGAAGGAATGAAGAATGAGATAATAAGAGAATAATGGCACGGAGACATGAAAGAAAGAAAGGAATGAAATCGAAGTGAAGGAGGGAGGCTTAAGAAAAATACACATGGAAGAAAGTAAGAAGAGAGAAAGGAAGGGAGGGAAAGAGAAGGAAAAGATTAAAAAAGAGCAAGCAAAGAATGAAGAACTCAAAGGATGGATTAGAGGAGAGAAAGAATAAAGTATGTAAGAAAGAAAGGGAATCAAAAGAGGGAGACTTAAAGAATGAATGAAAGAAAAAAAGACGGAGAGGAAAAATTAAGAAGATTAGAAAAAGAAATGAAGAAAAGAAAAGTGAGAAAGAAAGAACGATAGATAGAAAGAAAGAAACGGAGACAGATAAACTCAAAGTGAAAGAGGAAGATCAGGAAAGGACGAGAGAAAATAAGAAAGAAAGAAAGAAAGAAAGAAAGAAAGAAAGAAAGAAAGAAAAATAACAAAGCAGTATGCCATGCTGGGGGTGATCAATTAAAAATGGCGGAAAGAGATGATCAATGAATGAAGTTATTTTCTCCACCTTCGGTTGGATTACTAACAATCTGAATTATCAAACATTGAAAAAAACTAAACAAGTGTGAACACTTCGGGAGATAAACGAAGGGGTCAATTTAGCATATAATTTGATTGTAAATTAACCTCCATCCACTAAAAGCCCATTTAGGGGAGAATTTAGAAAAAACAACGTATTTTCTAGACTTAATAAGTAATAAATGTTTAAATCTTCAATCTTCTCGCCCCATAGGTTTGGTCAGCCACTCACAATCACTTAAAAACTGGAGAAACCTATGTTGATAGTTTTAGTTGACAGTTTTTGATAAAGTTGAGAGGATTATGATAACGGCGGAGAAAAGAAACAAAAACCTTTTTCGTGTCCCAAGTCTAATCTTCTTCCTTTCCTTGTTGTTGTTGTTGTTGTCGTTTTTTTTCTTCTTCTTCTTCTTCTTCTTCTTCTTCTTCTTCTTCTTCTTCTTCTTCTTCTTCTTCTTCTTCTTCTTCTTCTTCTTCTTCGTCTTCTTCTTCTTCTTCTTCTTCTCCATGGTCTCTTTCTATTTCTTCATGATCTTCTTTTTCTACCTTCTTATTATTTGTATATTTACCTTATTCTTCTTCTTCTACTTCTCCTCCTCCTCCTTCTTCTTCTTCTTCTTCTTCTTCTTCTTCTTCTTCTTCTTCTTCTTCTTCTTCTTCTTCTTCTTCTTCTTCTTCTAACTTATTCCTCCAGTTTCATTTCGTCTTTCATTCGGCTATTTCTTCTTATTTCTCTCTTTCTCCCCTCTCCCGCATCATCTTTTTATACTAGCTATTACCTCTCTCTTCATACACTTTTCTTCTTTTTCTCGACTTACATTTTTAGCCAACTTACTTCTACTTTTTTTTTTTTTTTTCAAACCTCTCTTCCTCTCCGGTTCCTTTTCCTCCCATATTCGCCCTCCTTTCTTTTATCCCCTCTCTTTCTCACTCTCTCCTCTTCCTTTCTCTCCCACCTCCTCTTCCTTCATCATCTTATTATCATTTCTCTCTCCATGCACTTACTCCCTTTCAACCTTAACAATTTTTTTTTCACTCTGACATACCATACCATTTTCCCGCCAAAACGTAAAATCTAAAACGCCTCATCGAGAAACCTCACAACGCCACCCACAGAAACCAGACGATAGCTACGGTCACAACGGGGGCGGACAACTCGCTCACTCCCAATTCACAAAAGAGCTGAGTTCTCCTGACACGACTGGCACCTGTCATATTCGATGTTCGATTACTTCATCCTGGAAAGATAGGTTACTCGAATCTTTCCCGCCAAACTTACTCCCGAGACTCACCCTATTCACACACGCACTCATCTTCCTTCCTATTCAACAACTCACCTGCTCTTTTGTACGTAAACCCCACCCTACCTGCTGACGTGCATTAAGTACGTATTTTCTCTTCTACGTATGAATTCAGGTACCCACTTCAGCTGCAGATCTACCTATCTATATATCTACGTCTATTAGAAACCGTCAACCCAAACTGCCAACATAAGTTTCTTTAGTCTTCAAGTTGGTCTGACTGGCTGGCTATATATCTATCACACGTACAAGCCGCGCCCATGGCGCTAGAGGGCTGAAAAATTATACGTTTACTGCAATAGAAAAAAAGTATAGAAAAAACTTTTTTGTTGTTTTTTTTTTAAATTTCCCCATATGATTTTTGGAGGGTTGTTTCAATTTGCAATGTAATTTTATGCTGAATTGGCCCCTTAGTTTGTGTCCGGCAGCATTCACGCTTGTTTTTCTAAGATTTGGGCTTTTTTAGCGATACTTTCCAACAAAGGTGAGATAATTATTTTATTGACTGATCGCCCTTTTTTTAAAAATCCCTCCTAAATAGCTTTTTTAGTGGAACAGTGTTCAATTTGCAATGTAAGTTCATACTAAATTGGTCACTTGGTTTTTACCAGGCAGCATTCACGCTTGTTTGGTTAGTTTCTTTTAAATTTGGACTCTTTTAGGGATCACTTCTCGACAAAAGACGAGAAAAGTAAGTTATCAACTGATCACCACTTTTTTCGATTTTTTTAATTGATCATCCCCAACACAGCATTACGGTTTCTATCAAGTAAGTAATCAGACCTGTATATCAGTTATGTGGGTTTTTTTTTAGTTTTATTCCTTTGAATCTGTCGATCAATCCAATCCAGTCACTATTTGTCCGCATCGGTGATGAAAACGAGATCCGGAAACTACGTATACGGTAGGAACTGGGTATACGGTTGGAAGTAGGTATACAGTAAGGCTGTACCTAGGAGTTTGTACCCAGGGATAACTCAGGGGTCCATCAGGGATGTCCCGGGGCACTGTAAGTATACTTCCTTTATTACATTGTCGATTGCAGGGCTGTTTTGAGAAAAGCCTTGAAATTGAGATGTAAGTCTTCGTTGTAACCCCCTCCATTTCTATCGCTGATCAGCACCCACACATATACGTAAATAGGTGATCCATACGTATATATTCATATCTACATATAGCCCCTATCTGCTGACGTATATAAGTACGTATTTACTCTTTTACGTATTAATCCAGGTACCTGATACTTCAGCTGTCCTTCTACAAACATACCTACATTAATACCTACGTTGTTTATTCAAATTCATTTCATATCAATCAACCCACTTCCTATAGTAAGTCCGTAATTTCTCATTTCCGCAAGAACTTAAGTGCCCAATATTTCACCTGTAGATCTACCTGCATATCTACGCTATTAATTATGCGTAGATACGGACCAGGGGCCAGGGGGCAACTGCCTTACCAAATTCGGGCAAAACAGATTACAATTTTAGCCAAATCGGTGTAATTCGGACTGAGCTGGGTCAATTCTCGGGCAAATCAAGCCGTCTGCCCCTTAACCAAATAGGGGGGTTGACAGGTTTCTTAGCCCGGGTGTGCCGGTGCTATGTCGTAGCCGATGAGGGGTACTGAGACTCAGTGTTGCTAACCGCATTGAGACCGAAGGATTCGTCCAAGGATCTCAAATATCTACAGTCGCAGGGGAGCAGTTCGCCCCGAGGCGTTGCAGTCCCATAGCACTAAGGGTGATGGGTCGGGCTTGTCCTATCACCTTCGCGACACAAGTTGCGAGGACTGGAGCTATTTCTGAGGGTGTTCCATTCCTACCCCATATTGACAGCAACCTTGTATCGCTCTTGTGGGGTGCAAGTAAATACGTACCCCGCCAACCGAATCAATAAATCCAGATCCTCTCTGTCTGTACACCCACGCATACGTACTTAAGTAATGCATGTATTTATATCCATGTATCTAGCTTGAGAACCTGCAGTTATGTTGTGGTTAACAAGCTAGTCTTAAAAGCTATAGATTTTGAGTTCGATCTTCTTTACACAAACGTGAAAATCGAATTCCATAATACAGACACATTCGGGACTAATATGTTTTGCTCCGTAAATGCTTACACAAGGGCAATCAGTGCATTTGTGTAGTTCTGTCTGTTTGTCTGTCTGTCTGCCTGTCTGTCTGTCTGACCGTCTGTCTGTCTGTCTGTCTGTCTCTCTCTCTCTCTCTCTCTCTCTATATATATATATATATATATCTTTCTCTCTATCTATCCATCGGTTGTCTTTCATTCTTGCTACATGGCCTGCCCATTGAGTTTTTTAACAGTTTCAATGACGTCAAGGACACCCGTTTTCTTCCTTATATACTGTGCTGTCTTGTGGTCTCTCCATGTAAGGTTGAGCATGATTCTCTCTATCTATTGATATATCTATCTTTCTGACATCATCTATCATTCTATCTATTTCTATTCCAGTCAGTTCTTATATATCTCAGATCTATATCTTTCTCTATCAATCTATCTCTCTGATATTTATCTATCATTCTGTCTATCCCTCAGACATCTATCTATCTCTTCCAGTCAGTTCATATCTATCTATATATCTCAGACGTTTAATCTCTCTCTCTCTCTCTCTCTCTCTCTCTATCTATCTATCTATCTATCTATCTATCTATATATATATATATATATATATATATATATATATATATATATATATATATATATATCAGCTTGTTCATATATATCTAAGATAGTTCACCTCTATCTGTCTAATAATCTATCAATCTTTCTGGCATTATCTATCATTCTATCTATTTCTATTCCAGTCTGTTCATATATATATATCTCAGATCTCTCTCTTTCTCTCTCTCTCTCTCTCTCTCTCTCTCTCTCTCTCTCTCTGCCTCTCTGATATTTATCTGTCATTCTATCTATCACTCAGATATCTATCTATTCCATTCTGTTCATATATATCTATATCAGACGCTTAATCTCCCACTCTCTCTCTCTCGCTCTCTCTCTCTCTCTCTCTCTCTCTCTCTCTCTCTCTCTCTCTCTCTCTCTCTATCTATCTATTTATCTATTTATCTATCTATCCAAGAGTTGGTAGACCTAGTAAATACTTACACGTAAAAAGATGTTCGAAATCACTGCTTTTGCCAAGGCTTGAACCCTGATATTATGGTACCGGTGGAGAATACGTAGTTATTTCAGCTATGAAGCAGATTTGAAAATCAGCATTCCAAATCCTGACGTTTTAATATGGATTCGAACCCTACGCTCTGGCGCTCGAAGATCTGCAACTGTCCACCTTGGACTTGGCATAAAATTGAGCCTCTTTGATTTGGGTTCCATGTCGATTTTGACAATGTTCCCCCTGGGCACGCAGTTTTTATCCTCTTATTATTGCATTATATTTTCCTCTTCGTCACCATGTTCGTACGCCTCGCTGGTCCAATCCTTTCTCTGTTATTTTTTTAGATTCGCATGCGCATCTCTATAAGACACTTTTCCGTCGGTCGGACCATAATATGTTAGATATCAATTTTCACAGCCGTATCATGTCGGATCTATATGAAACTTGGTCCAAACTTCCGGATGAACCATCCTCATCTTCCTCTGTCTCCTCCTCATTTCCTTCCCCTCCTGCTACGACTAGCTCTATCAGTAATGCTGAACATAAATTTTCTTAGCCGAAGCATATTGGAGTGATATGAAACTTGGTCCGGAATTTCGGATGGTGAACGCATCGTTGAACATGGTGCTTTTTAAAAAAAATCTTATTTTCTCTTTGTTTTTCATCGTTTTCTTTCTCCTCTCGTTTTCTGGTATTTTCTTTGTGTATATCTCCCTCTGTATATTTCTGTCTGTCTGTCTGTCTGTCTGTGTCTGTCTGTCTGTCTGTCTGTGTCTGTCTGTCTGTCTGTCTGTCTGTCTCTCTCTCTCTCTCTCTCTGCACCTTTGCATCTTTCGGTCTCTCACAGCACCTTTCCCTCTTAAACTCCGTGTCTTTGTTTCCCTCTGTCTTTGCCTCTGTACTTCCCCCTTCTCTCTCACCCTCTCTTTCTCTCTCTCTCTCTCTCTCTCTCTCTCTAAATATATATATATATATATATATATATATATATCAGCTTCTCCGTATCTCTCTCTGCATCTCTCTATCTCTCCTTTTCTCTCTCTATGTAGCTCTCTTTGTATCTATCTCTCTCTCTGTCTCTGTTTATTTGCATCTCTCTTTGTATCCCCCTTTCTCTCTCTCTCTCTCTCTCCGTGTATCTCTGAATCTCTCTCTATGCACCTCTGCATCTTTCTGTCTCTCTCAGTATCTTTTTATCAGTCTGTTGTCCTCTGTGTGTGTGTGTGTCTTTCTCTCTCTGTATCTGTATATCTCAATTTATATCTCTCCCCCCTCTCTCTCTCTCTGTATTTCTCTTTGTCTCACAGTCTTTCTTTCTCTGTCTCTCTGTCTCTGTCTCTCTGTTTCTCCGTATCTCTCTCTGCATTTCTCTATCTCTCCTTTTCTTTCTCTAAGTAGCTCTCTTTGTATCTCTCTCTCTCTCTCTCTCTCTCTCTCTATCTCTGTTTATTTGCATCTCTTACTCTGTCCCCTCTCTCTTCCCTTCTCTCTCCCTGTATCTATGTATCGCTCTCTATGCACCTCAGCATCTTTCTGCCTCTCTCAGTACCTTTTTATCAGTCTCTTTTCTTCTCTGTGTATCTCTCTCTCTTTCTGTATCTCTGTGTCTCTCTATCTGTATCTCACTCTCCACCTCGCCCCCCTCTCTCTCTCTCTCTCTATCTCTGTCTCTCTCTTTATATACATATCTGCCTCTCTCTCTCTGTATCTGTGTCTTTCTCTTTACGTATCTGGATATACCCTTTTTGTCTCTCTCTCTCTCTCTCTCTCTCTCTCTCTCTCTCTCTCTCTCTCTCTCTCTGTGTCTCTCTCTCTCCCTGTCTATGTCTCACTCTATATATATATACATACATATATATATATATGTGTGTGTGTGCGTATGTGTGTGTGTGTGTGTGTGTGTATCCGTCTCTCTGTCTTTTTTCTTTCTCTATCTCTATCTCTGTCTCTCTATATATATATACATATCTGTCTCTGTATCTCTCTCTGTATGTGTGTCTTTCTCTTTACGTATCTGGATATACCACCCCTCTCTCTCTCTCTCTTTCTCTATCTATCTCTCTCTCTCTCTGCAATTTCACAGTGCAGTTAATATTTGGGGGGGGGGTCGGCAGCACTAGAATCAATAATTTCTCCGGCCCGACTCACCTTCTCCTTTTTTTTTTTTTTTCTCCTATTATCTTTGATTCTCTGATAACTGAACAAAGACGAGAAAAGAAAAGAACAGAAAAAAAATGGTGGATTACGGAGTAACGCGTAAAAAGATCCATCTCCGCGTTTTCCCGCCAATGCGTCACGTGACAATAATTCGAAAGCCACCTTTTCAGATCCATTTGGCTTCTCTCCTTTTCCTTTTTTTGTTTCATCACTTTTTTTTTATGTTGTACCTGCCAATTTTTCTCCCACTTTTATATGTATATATATATATGATTTTTAAAGATATTTCTGTCCTTTCTTTATGTATTTCCTTTCCCCGTGCATTTTCACAGAAACGGTACCGTCTCAAAGAATTTGAGTGGTGTCGAAAATTTTTCTTACGATTCACAGACGTCTTCGATAAAATTCAATGACAGAATAAAGAGGAGAACGAAAAAAAAAGAGAATGGATTACACACACACACACACACACACACACACACACACACACATATATATATATATATATATATATACATGTATATATATATGTGCGCATAATGCACACATTCACACGTTGGTACATCAATAAGTCCGTAGCCTAATGAATGAAGAAGCATTTCTTTTACACAACAAATATTCATTTTTCAACACAATTTCATTCCTTGTCAATGCACTTAATTCAGTTATGATTATTATTAACATTGATCGAACATTATCCAATGGGAATTTCAGATCAAAATTGTGCACATAATTACTCGTTTGGCTATGAATTTATTGATCCACCCTCCAATATATATATATATATATATATATATACATACATATATATATATATATATATATATATATATATATATATATATATGTGTGTGTGTGTGTGTGTGTGTGTGTATACGCACTCACACACGCACACACACACACACACACACATGCATATTCTGTGTTCATAAGAGCAGTATGGTGGCGTAGAGTGATAAGTTAACGCGGTACAATGAACGGAAGTTGAAGCCGCCATTTTTATTCTGCTCTTTCCGAATTCTGTATCTTTTAATTTATTTCTTCTTTTTCAACTTTGTTCTTCAAGACCCCACCTCGCACCGTGCATACAGGCGTGGTAAGTATTGAGGTGGGTAAAATGAATAAGTGTTCAAAATACGCAGAGATGGGCGCGCATCAGAAATCCACGCCTTCACACACGCACGGGCTCGATTTTATTTATAAGCGTTCGCCGTTCTTCTCTGGCCGGTTTATTTGATCCGGCTCATCTTTACGAAGGTTTTCAATTTCATCATTCACCGTTTAGTTATTTAGGGACATTTCCAGAAGTTGCAATACTATCTTTTATTAGATAAGGCATTGACAGGAATTTGCGTGAGTGTGCACGCACCGCAATTACTCGACAACTGGGTATTGTACGGATATTGACTACTATTTACTTTTATCCTATTTTTCAGATGCTTTCTAGCTCAAATTCACTCGGGTCTTCAGTCTACTGCAATGATTAAACGGCACAAAATTGAACAAAAGGATAAGCTCCTGGTGTTACACGAAATCACGTCTCTTTATTGTGATGGAAGTTTTGCTAAAATGCATCTTACTCATCTAGCCCAAGCTTCAACGTCTCCGGTCTCCCAATGGTTTTGGCCAGCTTGACCTAGCTGTGGTGCTATTTCCAATAAGAGCTAACTGGGGTGTGTTATGGCTCTGCGTGAGCAATGACAAGTCATGTCAAGCTTGCTCAGGACTCGTCTTCTTGACAAGTTAAGCTTGCTTTAATGTCTCTGCGACACTAGTTGTGGGGACAAGAGCCATGTTTTTGGCCAGTCAGGAACCCACTCTAGATTCGACCTCATGTCAAACTTGCTGCTCTGCAGAGCAGAGTTGATAACTCAAAAAATATTTCCATGCTAGTTTGACTGCCAAAAAGCATATATATATATATATATATATATATATATATATATATATATATATATATATATATATTGAATAGCCAAAAAGAGGGCAGAACTCACCAAATGTGTGCCAAAAATGGTCCAAAATTACTGCACTAAAATAGCGATTTTCGCACTGCCAAAACAAAAGTCGCTAAATTTAGCGCGAAAAGTGCTGCATCGGCAACCTGGGAGATGGGGGGTAAGTAAATAATTGGCTTTCTGTGTCATTATCCGGTGATTTGCCAAGCCAGAACTGAATCTCAAATTAGGGATAAAAAAAGATTGATAAAATATTTATTTTTATGATGATATGTATGAACAATATGAACGTAATTTTAATCGGAGAATTGACATCTGAGAAATTTAAAAAATCTGGCAAAGATCTGCATTTTAACCGATTTTATTGAAAATTTCATTAAAAATCGGATAATATGCTGATTTTTACCAGATTTTTTAATCTCTCCAGTGTCTATTTTCCGGTCAAATTACATCGACTTTGTTCGTATCGATGATAAGGGCTTCACTTGATTTTTAGTGAAAGATCCAATTCTTCTTTCAACTCCGTAAGATTCACACTGATCAATCCTTTGAATATATCTGTCTTAGTGAGATAGTTGAGCCTGTTCTCTGGCAACGCGTTCATTAATACGAAACTTTAGCAACTACACATGTTTTAGGTGTTTTGAGATTTGATCCGTGTTTTGATTTAATCCCCGACAAGACTGAAAATGTTGACTCACCAAGCTAGGCTGATGGAAAAAACAGGAACGCTCGGATAACAGTTGATTGGCTGATTGTGTTTATTGGTTTTTTTTTTATAACGACGTCGTTTACACTGTGCAGCAGTGTACGCTATGGTAATACTCTCAGACTCCTAAGAGCCCATTGAGATGTGCAAATGTACTCTTAAGTGAAACCTCTGATATTGGGCTACAAGATCTTTGTAAACACATTTTTGATTTCGCTAGGACTCTGGGAACAATACTTTTGCATCAGAACTCTTTTTTCAATGCTTCTTTTGAGGATAAAAAATCAAACCGGACGAAGGTTACAATTTGATAGATTTTGAGGAAAATTCCAGAGTACTTCTCTAGTTTGCACAGGAGAATGGTCTTACTGCTAATTGGCACTGAGCATTGGTACAGTGACGTAAGTGGTCTTGTAGCTCCCAGCACCGGATTTTAACCAAATGATTTACAAGAGTTGTCCAAAAGTCTGGCTACCCTGGTCCCTCTCACCCTCGATAATCAAAGACAGAACATTCATTTGAAGAAAATTCATTTTTTCACTCCCCGGGTAAAGTTTGACTGACTTCCATACGAACTGCTCAGTGGCACAACCTTCCTCATCATTGTCATCAGTCTTTTAACGTCTGTTGTATGACATAGACCTTCCACAGAATTCGCCACACTTCTCTATCGTGGGCGTCGCGGAGCCAGTATTTTCTAAATTTGTCTAGCTCGTCTTTCTATCAAATACTCTGCCGGCCCTGGTTGTGCATGTGATCTCTAGGGATCCATGTCGTGAGTTGCGAACCTTCAAGTGGTTTGTATTTTTGAGCTGATATTATGGTAGGGTTAACGTATATATTCGTGTATAATTCGAATTTTTTTCTCACATTTCAAAACATAGAACTTAAGGGTGCGTGTTATACACGAGAACTAAAAGTTACCCTTTTTTCCCAGCCAGATGAGTGGTCATGATCGGTGGGGAGCATAACTGCAACTGGATTATATCATGTCTAAGTAAACTGATGATGCGTGAAATCTCTAATGGATAAATTTCGTGTTTCAAAACGTGTTAAGAAGGAAAAAATCTGACCACATAATGAGTTTATATGAAAATTATAATGTTTATTTGTTGATTTGTGGAAGAACTCTAGAATTTTCTGCAAAATATATTTAATTGTAAGCTTCATTCGTCTTGATTTCCTGTCCTCAAAAGGAAGGTTGAAAAATAGAGTTCTGATGCAAAAATATTGTTTCCAGAATCTATATAAACATACTACAATATACTCTTTCAAAATGGCGGTGTTATTTATGAGTGAATTGGCACTAAGGCGTCTAAGGCTATTTCATTAGTTCATCATCATCATCATCATCGTCGTCATCATCATCATCATCATCATCATCATCATCATCATCTTCATCATCAGTCTTTCAACGTCTGTCGTTGGACAGAGACCTTACTCAGGATTCGCCACACTTCTCTATCATAGGCGTCACGGAGCCAGTACTTTCTGAACTTGTCTAGCTCGTCTCTCCATCTAATATTCTGCCGACCTCGGTTACGCATGTGATCTCGGGGGATCCATGTTGTGAGTCGTAATGTCCATCGGTTGTCCGCCATTCTTGCATCATGACCAGCCTACTGCCATTTGAGATTTTTAATGGATACTATGATGTCCCTGACTCTTGTTTTTTCCCTGATGTACTGTGTTGTCTCGTGGTCTCTCTATGTGAAGCCCAGCATAATTCTCTCATGTGCACATTGCATGGTTCTCAGTTTGCAGTTCTGTCTTTTGGTTAGGTTCCATGTTTCAGCTCCATAAGTGACTATTGGGAGGATGCATTGGTTATACATCTTTCTTTTTAGGATTAATGGGATTTTCTTATATTTGAAGGTTGAGCTTGCTCTGCCAAAGGCTTGCCATCCTAGTGTGATTCTTCGCCTGATTTATTCTCCTGTTAAGGGTCTCATGGAGATTATTTGTCCAAGGTAGATGTAGTGATCTACTCTCTCCAGTTCTCATTCAAGCATCCAAATTTTGATTTTTTTTAGTCTCAACTCTTCTTGAACTATTTTAAAATGTGATGATCAGACAGATTCTCAAGAGTTTCTATGACGTCATTTTTATTACGTCATAATTGGAAAGATAAATCAACCAATGAGATCAACCCATTTGAGCACAAACCAACAAATAAACATAAAAAAAAATTCATGTGAGCTCATTATATGGTTAGATTTTTTTCTTTGCGACAAACGTATTGTCTATTCATTTTTATTCGCAACATTTTGACATTGTCAGTCAAATTCCTTTTCAGAACGAAGAATTTGTAACGTTTCATCCAGTTTGAAGACGGCACTGACTAACAAAGTCGAAATATTACAAATGAAAACAAAAAGGGAGTACATTAGCCGTAAATAGAAATGAATATCCATTTATTCTGATGAATACATCAATCGAATTCACATTTCTCTACAGTGATTTGAAATCATGACCAAGTGATTGATAGCTGACTCTGTTACCAACTGAGCTAAACTGACAAGTCTTACATATCTACAAAATTTATCTTCTAGAAACGGGTTTATCTTATCTAAATGAATGAATACATTTCTATTTAAAAGTATGAATAACCGTAGCCATCAAATATGGCGAAAAATTCTATCTTTTTTTTTATATGCACATGCGTTTGTGCGTTCCAGCACTCCTGGCTATGCCGTTTTGTCTACACACTTGAAAATTGGCATCAGTACTCCACTAGACCTTTTCTTGTAATACATTTTTCGATTTTGGAAAAAAAGCTTTTTTTAACCATTGGGAGCCTCGTTCTGACAGGTCTATTAATAATATCTACATTCTCTAAAATCTAGTTATATAAATTTTTTTCTCTTTAACATATACAATACAAAAGTTATATCTTCAGTTGGAATAGAAATAGGGGTGAAGGTTGGCCGTGCAGCAGTCATGCGCGTTCATTTGCATTGGTCCTGAATCTACCTCAAACTGGGAAAACTAATTTGATTAAGAAGTTAGAGACTTGGTTTACATTTGGATTAGGAAACTCTGTCTAGTAATAAGATGAGTGAATCGGTTTAGTTTAAGATCAGGCAATTATTTAAGGACGGAGCTTTAATATGGATGTATGTTAAATTCAATATGGCTACCCCTGACTTGAAATGGGCGAATCGGTGTAGATTAAGATGGATTACTTTTCAAGATGATTGAATCGGTTTAATTTGAGACGAGTGACTAGTATCCGACGGTTTGATTTAATTTAAGATGGGTGACTGCTTACCTTGAAATCGTTACTCCGTTAAGTTTACAATGAATGATTGTATAAGATAGAAAACTCGCTTTTAAGATGGGTGAATCGGTTTTAAGATGAGGAACTTGCTTTTAGGATGGGTGAACCGGTTTTAAGATGGGGAACTTGCTTTTAAGAAGGGTGAATCGATTTTCAGATGAAAAACTTGCTTTCAAGATGAGTGAATCGGTTTCCAGATAGGAAACTCACTTTTAAGATTGGCGAATCGGTTTTAAGATTGGAAGCTCGTTTTTAAGATGGGTGAATCAGTTTTAAGATGGGTGAATATGTTTTGGTGACAGTTTTGATTGACAGTTTCTAATAATATGAGACAAGTCTAGCTGCTGCAGGGTCAAACTGCACTCCTATTTCTATGCCAAACGAAGATGATTACTGCAACCTTTGCATAATCTATATGATAGATAAACTCGTTGTCATTCAAGTCTTGTCAGTTTACTTCAGCTGATAAGACGGTCACCTACCAATCACTCGGTTGTGATTTCAAATCAAGACAAGGAAATGTTGATTTTATATATAGGCTTGGCTTAACGTGACGCAATTGTGAAACGGTGAAGAGTTAACCCCCCCCCTTTCAACTTGGATTGGAATTTGACGAAGAATTGTCTTCAAAGTCTTGTAACGATCGCATACCCCCCCCCCATAATTGCTGATGTGCACATGCATGTCTATGTTCAGGTCAAGTTAATCAGAACTTTTCTTGCGCTTCGTGCAGATCAGATCGGTTGGGATCATCTATTGGTCATGGGGTCTTTGCTTTAAGCACGACACGCCTTCCTTTGCCCTGACCCTTCAGAAATATAAGTTTAGTTCGTTTTGCTTCAACTACTCTGAAAACCTTGACAACAGTAATAACTCTATGTTCCCTTCGTTATTATTACATTTGCATGTATGAATGTATGTATAAATGTAACAACAATTATTATATGGAGTTACAATATCTTATAATGTAGATATATTTTACTTATTACAATTTATGTGTGTGTGTTGTTGTTGTTGTTGATTTTCGTTCAATCTTCCAGGGAGGTTCTTTGTCAAAGGGGCAATAGTCTCAAAGAAAAGTTACCTTTGACCATGGATACAATCTGATTTTGTCCAAACCTCACCAATAGAAAGAAAAGAAACGCCATCTCAGATACACACACATACACACATATATACATATATATATATATATATATATATATATATATATATATATATATATATATATATATATATATATATGTGTGTGTGTGTGCGTGTCATCATGAATTGATAACAGTGTAGATGAAGCCCATGTATCTTTTGCATGTAAACGCTTTATCGATGAGACTTGCTCTTTAAATGATAGAGACGAATTCGAGAAATCATATCTTATAACTGAAAAAACTTGTATTAAAGCTTGAACGCAAAGGAATACATGCAACTTTTCTCGACTCAGACATAAAAGTTAAAAATAGTATATATATATATATATATATATATATATATATATATATATATATATATATATATATATATATATATACTAATTGTTTCCGTTCTATATAATTCAAATGCCACAGAAAAATAATAACATTCAATAACATATAGTTTATGGTACAGTACTGTCAGTATATCTAGAAATAGCAAGAACACCACGGACAAATTGTTTTATAGAAAAAGTATGAAATTTAATACACAGAATGAAGAAACCATGAAGTAATATACAAATGATACATAAACAACTACATAAAGCTGTCAATAGACATCTGGACACGTTCAAACATTTTCAAATCAATACGAAAGAAATGATTACACTAATCAATGAATACCTTGACGAGAACAATATAAAAATTTTAAAGATACATCAAATAGATGATAATATGTAATCATGTAGATATAAATATGTAAATATGGTCAGGAGTGGATATACATGGGTAAATACCTTAACAATAATATAGAATAGAAATTCAATCCTGTTTTTTTACGTGTTCGCGTTTGTGTGTTCCAGTGCTCCTGGCCATACCGTTCTGTCTGCATACTTGAAAAATGGCATCAGTACTCCACCAGATCCTTTCTAAAAAATGGTTTTTCGATTTTGGGAAAAAGGCATTTTTTACTTTTGGGGGGCCCATTTTTATCGGTCTATTAATAACATCTAGATTCTCCAGGATCTATATTTTCTTTATTATATATACAATATAAAATTTACATAACATATGGGGTACACCTGGATACTGAGTAACGAGGAACGCGAGATGCAGACATACGTATACATAGATATATGGAAGAAATACTTTAACAATGAAATGTAATACAAAGGACATTACAGCTAATATTAATCGATCATACCTAAACATATTAAAAATAAAATTTGCTCACCAAATCTATTTATGAATCCGATTAATAGATACATTTTCAAATTAAATTTCTATACGAGAAAGAGAGATACATGCATAAATGTATAGATATATGAAGAGAAAAATATTTACTCGCCAAATCTTTTTATAAACCTTATTACTGAACATATCTTCAAATAACATATCTATACCTGGAAGAATAAATTAACTTCATAACAAATTACAATCTTGGTTTTTCTCATAATTATGAATATAAATAGGAAGCCTACTTTAAAGATAAAAATAAACCGCATGGAATGATTTGAAAATAAAACTTCTTCTACCGTGATAAAAAAAATATATTCGCATTAATGAAAAAAAGGCGAAAACGTATATCTATATCTATATAAATCTATATCTATATATACATCTATATCTATCTATCTATTTATCAATCTATCTATCTACCTATCTCTCTATATATATGAAGGAAATACCTAAGCTTGGGAACGTTTATAAACTGTCAGAAGGTCAACAAAAAATTACACCAGCGGGAAGTAACTATGACGTATCAAGTTACTTATATATCGTATCAGATAAAGAAATAACAAGTTCGTTAGTGCTAGTCCAAGCATTTTCACCAGCAGGGGTGGACACTGGAATCTGATAAAATATTATAATTCACAATTGGTTTATTCATAAGATTAAATTAACAGAAGAAAAACGAACCGGGGGAGAAAACTTGTTAAGACATGTAAGGTAAGAAAAAAACCTTGCTTTCTAAACTATAATTCGAATTCTCTCTCAAAATAAATGTTACTCAACGAATACACGTTTATATAGATATTAATGTAACAGAAAATATGTTTAAAAATGTATTAGGACAACACATATAGGTAAGTTACAGAGTTAAAGTGAAGATTTTATTGTATAAATATTAAAAAATTTACTTCAGAGTTTATTTGTAACACATATCAAATAAATACATACAAAGTAACTTTGATCTAACTTACATCCACACTAACAGAATATTAATTAAAAAAATCTTTTACATAAAAAAATTTTGAACTTATGGAGTAGTTATATTCATGGGGACATAGCTGAATGTGACGGGGAATGCCATAGCAAGAAACCTGTTCTGTTTTTTAATTCTCCCAAAACAGGGCCATGGTAAAAATTAGATCACAAAAATAAACTATAAACAAGAATGAATTACATGCACCAAGATCTCGGAATTAAATGATAAAATAATAATAAGGTAACACATTGAAATAACACTAATCAGATTAAAAATGATTTGCATAACATATATATATATATATATATATATATATATATATATATATATATATATATATATATGTCACAAGAGGCCAACGCCATTTCTCCTATGTTCATCCTAGGTTCAAGCTACTCTTGCACAGCCCGTAGGGTGCAGTCGTTTGGGAGTCTATGAAACATAAACAAACAAAGAAAAATTCGTTACAATATATATATATATATATATATATATATATATATATATATATATATATATATATATATATATGATTAATGGAGGTGGTGTTTGATCCACACTACTAGGGTGCAGAGTTGATATAACTGTTTTGTTTTCGAAATTCCCAAAACATTTACATGGTAAACAACTGATGATCCCATCAAGAGAAAATTTACACATCCTACCATAATAACAAAAATATGTATAATGCAAAACTGGGGGGGATACTGAAGAAAATTACATATATCACATTAATAGATATTAGTAAATAAGTGACTGAAGTGATACAAAAAATCTTTTGAAAAAGTTTTTTCTTAATGCTTAGTGTTTAAAGCTGTAAAGCTTTCGCGAATACTGATATATATGCCAACATTCTGTCAGATCACGTCACAGACACACACAGACACACACTCACTCACACATATATATATATATATATATATATATATATATATATATATATATATATATATATATATATATATATTCAAATCATCCAAAAACAATTAAATCTCTATGTTAGCTCAAACTTAGGTGCTAGACCTTAATAAATAAAATAGCCTTTTTTTTAAAAAAAATGGTGAATGGGATATTAGGCTGACAGAAAAGATTCTAACCAGGCATGAGTGGCTTTTTTTTTTTTTTTTTTTTTTGGTTGTCCCTATTCAATGTATGTAGAGAAATGTTATTGCACTTCATTTTTTTTTTTTTCTTTCTTCTATGAAATTGATATCTCAATAATCAGTCTGTAAAATTTGACTCTATCACTCGACTCCAACAAGTCAACTTTCTCTCCCGGGCATGTCATTTTCTCAGCTTTCTCGTCCAATGGTCGGCTTGAAAAATGAGATATTTTGACACGGTTTCAGATTTATTTCATTCTTCTTAAATCTTCGACTGAATCGCTATCATGGGCGGGCTGAGCAGAAATGAACACCCCAATAGATTTCTTTTCGCACGAACTTGGAAGACAAGTGTTATTATATACCTTCTTTTAACCTTTTTTCTCTGCAAAGGACCAGGAAAGTTTAAACAATGAGATCAAAGTCATCATAGTTAATTACATTTCATATGATTCTTTTCTTTTGTACTTGGGCCAATCTTATTTGCATATGTATTCCGGTCGAGACAAATTATTTTTGGGCGAGTAGACTTTCCTTCTAACTCGACCAGCGGACGAGTTAATTTTTCTTTTAATCCCACAGCCTGCCACTAATAATGAAATTAACTATCAGTTGGGGGAAATAATCAAAGAGGTAGAGTTAGATTTGAAACTTTGAAGCGACGGCTGTCTTGTTGAAATGTAAGAAAAATTCAAAGAAAATGTTAAATTTAGTTTTCGTTATTTCAGTCGAGACAAATTATTTTGGGGCAAGTATTTCCGGATTATTTCCTTCGACTATATGCTCGTTTATTTACATATCGGATTTTGTCGGTCGGTCTTGGCTCTAGTACGTGGAATCACTTCCTTGAACGCATGCTCAGATTGGGCTAGACATACCACATCCGTTTCTTATGTATCATACATCACTACAAGACACTTATCGGTCGGTCATAGTTTCGATAAATAACAGAAATAGGAAGGAAGGAAAAGGTGTGATACTATTGCAAGATGTGGCGTCATTAGAAGAAATCTAATCTGATCTGTTTTACCCGCTGTTAAATGGCAGTGGGCTGGTCATGTTGCAAGAATGAAAGACGACCGATGGACATCACGACTCACAACATGGATGCCCAGGGATGACGTGCGAAATCGAGGCCGGCAGAATACAAGATGGAGAGATGAACTAGACAAATTCAGAAATTAGTGACCTGTTTACTTTTACGGAATTAAGTTCCGAGATTGTCGAGGAAAATAGTTCGACCATATCAAACACGATGATTAATACACCCTGTCCAACAATTTTTAGACAAGAATTAGTTTTCGTTATTTACCTCTGTCATCAAAGATAGGCATATGTATTCGGTTTCGTCTTTCCGTTTGTTCACACGATGTATCCACTAGTTCTCAATGAAGTCCTCTGAAATTCTGCGGAGAGATTGACATAGACTACGGGAGAACTGATTGAATTTCGGACGGGTCCATGTACAATTACATTGTAGTTATATGTCCGAACCTCATAGTACTGCAAAAATGTTATGCCTATCCAAACGATATCTCAAAAGGTTCTCAAGGAAGTTCAATGATATTTCGTGGAAGGGTGAACAATAGGCTATTTTGAGCCGGATCCATGCGAAATTACTCCGCCTGTGTTGGCAATGGCATGTGCTCTCTGAGTGCTTCCTAGCAATGCACCTCAAACCTATATATGTATATATATATATATCACGACGCAATGCACCACAAAACTTCATATAAATCAGCAGAGTGAAACTAAGTGCCCTACACTGATTGAGACGATAATTCCCTTGTAATATTAATTAAAGAGCTCAACGTAAAAGTATTGAGCACTTTGAAAATAAAGAAATTACGAAGTATATATATATATATATATATATATATATATATATATATATATATATATATATATATATATGCATGTATTTGTGCGTATGTATACATATATACATGTATATTTGTGCGTGTGCGTGAGAGAGAGAGAGAGTGTGTGTGTGTGTGTGTGTGTGTATTTACGTGTGATACTAATAAACGTATGAGCTTAAGAATCTTATAAGAAATGTTCCGCCACTCAAAAGACTTGTGCTCATCAAATCCAAGAGTGCATTTATGGTGACTAACCTTACAGCAACTGGGGGGGGGGGGCTTCTGTCAACACTACCCGAGTATGTGTCGGGCAGCAAGGAGAGACATCATGAGGGTGACAATGAAAATGGCGTCGTGGGAGTGACAGGGGAAAGGCGTTTGAAATCGCCCAAGATTGACGATGGTTTCGCTTCAGTCCCACCGATGGCACTTCGCACTCTGTCGCTCAGATAAGTGACCGAAAAAACAATAATAAAAAAAGTCGAAAAGTAATCGGTTATTTTCCAATCTTTATTTAATCTCTAGTCAACTTTAGTCTACATTGGAGACTGGAGTTGACGTCTCTTTTTTTTTTCTTCAGTCGCAACAACCAGATCTAGAACAATCCTCCCCTAATTTAGAGGATACGACTCTTCCCTTATTGCATTTCTGATAAATGAAATCAGTAAAGAGTTGCTTCCCCTGAATTGTTATATCTAACGTATATCTATTAACCGTCCCCTATGTCTGGTATCGACTAACAAAGGTCCTCAGTCGTTTACACACACATAATATTTGAAATATATACAATACAAACATTGCAGTAACCATCTCCAGTCAAAATAGACGTAGCTGTGTTGTTTGACCCTGCAACAGACAGGCTAGTTTTTACTCTCACCTTTTTTTACTGAGAATAATAATGATAATAATAATAATAATAATAATAATAATAATAATAATAATAATAATGATCCTTCCAGCGTCAATCGTTCGGCATAGACCTTCAACAAGATTCACCGGACCTCTTTATGGGAATCGCATAGACAATATTTTCTGAACATGTACAGTTCGTCACGCTATTTCATTTTTTTCTGCGGTTACATTTTCGTATATGATATCTAGGGATCCACGTTCTGAGCTGCGATGTCCAGCATTTATCTGAAATTCTTGCAACATGGCCAGCCCATTGCCATTTGATTTTTTAATTGCTTATATATCTCTAACTCCTGTTTTTTTTATTTATCACGAGCTGTGCTGTCTTGTGATCTCTCCATGTAATGTTGAAGATGATTTTTATGTGCACGTTGTGTGGTTCTCAGTTTGAGGGTGAATCTTCTTGGTTAGGTTCCATGTTTCAGCTCCATAGGTGCCTATCGGGAGGATGCATCAGTTGTATACCCTCTTTTTTTTTAGGATTAATGAGATTCTCTTGTTCTTGAAGGTCAAGTTGGTTCTACCGAAAGCTTGCCAACATAGAGTGATTCACTTTCTCGCACACAAATAATTTGCACAGATGATCTGGATGTGCAAAGTGGCGTAACGGTTACCGGCACGGAAACTAGAGTCGATAGACCAAATTCAAGTTTCGACAGGGATCATTCACGTTAAATTCACATTGATACCCTTGGGATTGGCATGAATCAACCTTCCCTCTCTTGCTATGAGTAAATAGCAGGGAAGTTAGGGCCCTTTGGTTCGGTGGAGCACCTTTGCCCTATAACCCACAATCAATACAAAAACCATGGATCACTGCTAACAGCTGAGGTCTTAGAATTTATATATCTAGCACTCTCCTCAGTGTCCTTGCAGTCCCCAGCAGTGCTGTGGTCTGTATAGTCTTGCTCCTTCCTTTTAACCCTAGCTCTTCCAATTTTGCATTCCATCTGAGTGCACTCACTATAACAGCTAAAACTCTAACTTTTAGGTTTCAAACCTTCTTCAGGTCCCCTAACAGGTCCTGGTATTTTCTCGACTTTCCGCCCTCTTTCCTATATACTCTGTGGTCTGCAGGCTCAGCCACGTCTATTATTTCACAGGTTCACCTCTTCTCATCTACGATTACTAGGTCTGGTCTTCTAGCTTTGATGGGGTGGTCAGTTTGGAAGTCCTATAATAATTAGTGACTTCCACTCTCTAAGGCTATCTCCGGTTCGTGCTGGTACCACTTTCCCACATGGTTAAATCCCATACGTTTTCTCAGTTCTCAGTAGATCACTGTTGCTACTCTATCGTGTTTGTGTTAATACTCCTTCTGGGTTAGTTGCTTTATCATCATGCCGTCGTCGTTGTGAACATCTTTTTGCTATTTTTCGATCAAGGCAGCGAATTACTTTTTTTTACAATTCTCAATTTGGTATGCTGATCCAGAAAGACACTTTTTGTCTTGTCCTCCTGGTATGGACGTCTGCTTGGGATAGGGGCTAACAAAGTACCTCCCCTGGATCAGGCTTTTTCACTGAGGTCGATGAGGTTTTAAAGTTGGAATTTCATGGTCAATAAAGGATTATGATGCATTTCAGTTGTTCAATGTAACCCCAACTCGATGTTCCCACATTATAATACTGTATTAATCGTCACTGGTAACAGGATTGCCACTAAGATATATTCCGAATATATTCTCTTGTCTCTCCTCCGTAGGTGTATATCCTATTTACTCTTTTGGAAAGGTGGCTGCAGATGCCCATGCCTACTAGTAGTAATTATGCTGCTCATTTTGCCACCCTTAGCCATCGTGTCAATTGCTGGCCCTTATAACGGGGCCTGGGCAGGCCATGTTGCAAGAATGGTAGACAACCGATGGTCTCACAGCATGGATCCCCAGAGATCACATAAGAAACCGAGGCCGACAGAACACAAGATGGAGAGATGAACTCGACAAATTCATGAAATACTGGCTCCGCAACGCCCATCATAGAGAATTGTGGCAAATCCTGGGGAAGGTCTATGTCCAATGACGGACGTTAAAAGAGTGATGATGATGATGATGATGATGATAACAGGGCCACCTATGTTTCAAGGGAAACCCCAAATCACACTCGCAAAGAAAAACAGACTCAATAGGAAAGAAGCTAATAATAAAAATGTCTAACTTAAATAGAAGTATGTCAGTATTGTACTTATGTTCATATACATAGATCACAATAATTCCAATTCTTTTTGAGAGAGTTAACCATTCGTTATTAATGATACCGATTTCAAGGATAAAATCAACTTTTATACTAAGCGTTTTTTTTTTTGTCCTGTGTCAATTACTCGCCGATTATTTGCCGATTACCCGTCGACATCTTTGTTCATTGTGTGGTAATGGCTCGTAATACAACAATACATGTATCATACGAGATTCAAACACGTTTTATTGACGACTTATCTATCAACGGCTTATTTGAAGATGACTGAAATCTTTAAACAGACATTTTGCTTCTAATCGCTTCGTTTTAAGAGTTGAAAACAGGAATATTACGCAAGAAGAACAATGTTTTATTGCAATCAACATAACATGGCTGCCAATTAGATTTTATAGAACCCCTTACATCAGACTTGCAAAAACCCTGACTCAAAATAAAAAAGGGGGAGTTATAAAACTATCAAGTTTAAATCGAAATAAAATTGTATTTTTGTTACTTTTATAAATAGCTTGATTACTCTGTATCTTCTTCGATTCTTCCTGAAAGAAAAAAGATTCTTCATTTTCTCCCTGTTGCTTTTTTTATTCTTTCAAAGTATCTTTTTATTGGAACTCTTTCTTCTAAGTCCTTGGTTGATTCTAAACTGCAACTACTTTACCACAACAGTATATGTATAATACGGAATCAAAACATTTTATTGATGATTTAGCGATCAAAAGCTCATTTTAAGATCAAATTTGATTGAAGGTAAATTTTCTAAAGTTATTCCAAACATACAAATAGATGAGTTATTTTCAAGAATTTACTTATTTGACGTATTAAAAAACCCAGATTTCAAAATAGAATCTCAGAAACTAAAGATGGTTCTCAAACTGTGTGTCGTGTCACAATAGTAATTTTTTTCCAAATTTGCAAACGTGTATTTCGAACCTAGAACGTGTCCAGTCCAGTAAAGATGGTTCTTGAAAACCCCAGATCTTGGGATAAACACCTAACATTGGCAGCACTGGTATATAAAGCTATTAAAGGTAGATTTCCTACCTCTGAATTAGAGGTTCTCAAACTTCATATTATGATACTACATAAAAGAATTATTTGAGTTATGCAGCGATGTGAGATGAAGTAATTAGACGAAACATTTCAGCAGTCATTGAACGAAACTTTTATATCAAAATACCTGTATACGAATCCATCATCTTTTCTTTTCTTTAGAAAGATTGTAATTTCACAAAATCCATTCCATTGTTGCTATACATGAATTGATTTTCAGACTTAGTTAGTTCATAGCGTTGGCAGCAAAGGTACGCGATCTCTGGGTGCTTTCTAGTTACAAGACATAATACCCGTATTGGACACGTTCTCGTATGGAAAAAAATACTATTGTGACACGACACACAATTTGAGAACCATAGCTTAAGGTAATTTATTACAACTACAACTGATAATAGTCGTGTTACTGTTGGTCTTTCCACGACGATTTTACGCTTTCTATCATTCTGCCGTTGGTCATCGCGTCAATAGAATGGCCAAGTCTGACGTCAGAACCGGGCTTCCGGCTCCACTTATGAAAGAATTCACATTGAAAATGAGCAAGGAGAATCTTGCTCATTTCTTTTTTCGTTGTGATTTTCTTTTCCGTTATTTCGATTGCAATTTCGCAAATTTAGTCAGTATAGGACATCCAGTTTATACTCGATCAAAATTGTCGATGATTGCAGTCGGGTACAAAACACTGAGCCATAACTGCTTTGTTATTAGCTTGTCGTCTGCTCAAAAATTTCTAAAAGGGAAACAAGTGAAAAATCGATAAAATTAAAATTTTCATCAGGACTTAGTCACTATTGCTAACTCCTATGACGTTATTGATGGTAGATTTACCTCTGTCCGTCCATACAATATCTCGGAAAGTTCTCTTTGTATTTCAATGATTTTTTTGTGGAAGGATGGGCTATTTGATACGGAAGAAGCGATTCAATTTTTGGATGGCTCCTTAAATGACTGAGTGATAATCTATTTTATATATCAAGTCGGAATTATGAAAAATCGGAATTCATACAGATATCTCTGTTCCATTGTTGCTATGAATGAACTGATTTTCAGGCTTAGTTAGTTCGTAGCGTTGGCTGGAGAAGTACGCGATCTCTGAGTGCTTTCTAGTTACAAGTACTATTAATAGCCGTTGTGTTACTTTAGCTCTTCCCACAGCGATCCTATGCTTTACACCTCCCCGCCCTCGGCCATTGCGTTGATTGCTGACCCTTATAAAGCTATTAAAGGTAGATTTCCTACCTCATGTATATTAGTGAGCTCCACTTGTGACTAGCTCTACTCAGGCTATCGGTCGACTGAGACACCCTGAGAAGCCACTTGACAGTGATGGATGGCCTGAGTGAGACCAAAGAAAATTCGACCAAGCGTGACAGAGCATTTTGTAAGCCCCACCCAAATTCAAAACGGCCTTCATTAGAACTGCTATGGCTGGCGGGCTCTGCCTTGAAGAAAACTGACTATGATTGATCGGCCGGTGTTTGCTCTGTCAAAACTTGCATCCAATTGACGAAGTCGACTTCACCAGCCGACATTTTCGTTACGAATTGTCGTCCTCCGTCCGCCATGTTTTTTTATTTATTTTTTGCTTTTTTGTTTTTTTGTTATTTGGTCCATCTTATCCTCTTTCTCTATTTTTTCATTCACTTTTTTCTTTTTTTTTCTTTTATTTTCTTTTCTTTTTGCTCCATTTCTGTTTCGTTCTGCTTTGAAGAGTTTCTTTCTTAGAATTATTTCTTTCCTTCAACTTAACCGCCCCCCCTCATCCCCCTTCACCCTGCCCCCCCATATTCTCAATTTTTCTTTCCCTGTTGTTTATTTTTTCTCCTCAGAAACCGTGAACCTAAACTGTCACCAAAACTATCAACGTAAGTCTCTTCAGTTTTTAAAGAGGTCTACCTGAGTGTCTGACTAGCTATGTACGTATTTATCACATGTACAGGCCGCACGAATGGATCCAGAAAACTGAAAATTTAAACATTTACTCCTTATCATGTCAACGTTTCCCCCTAAATCATTTTTAATGGGTTTGCCACGCAAATTAATGTTTATTTGGTCCCCCATTTTGTACCCGATACAATTCATATTTTTTGTGATCATTCCCAAACAAAAGATGACAGAGGTAAGTTCTATAATGATCACCCTTTTTCGCAATTTGACTGATCACCCCCAACACGGCATGTAGTCAAGATGTTTCTATTGAGTGACTAACCAGACCTGTCATTCCTCCTTCTTTCAAAAATTTTTTTCCGTGCACCCTTCTTTTTGTCATTTCGGTTCCCTTCTGATTTTAGAAGTAACTTTTTTCTTTTTTTTTTTTGATAATTTCTTTCCTTCAATTTTTTCCATGTGCCCTCGTGATTTTTTCTTTCGTTTTTCTTCCTTTTTTTTAATTTCTTTCTTTTTCATCCTTCTTTTCTCGTTTTCTTTTTCCCTCTTTTCTTTTCTTTTTCTTTCTTTTCTAAATTCATATTTTCCTTCATTTCTTCATTGTTTTCTTTTTTCGTTCTCTCCTCTTTTCTTTTTCTTTTTTTCTTTTCCTTTCCTTCTTTCAAAACCATTTTCCTATGGAAAGTCCCCGAATGTTTGTGTCCGATGGCATTAAATATATATATATATATATATATATATATATGTGTGTGTGTGTGTGTGTGTGTGTGTGTGTGTGTGAGTACTGGTAATTGAGTGTATGTTATTTTCTCAGTACAATATTGGATGAGGTGTGGTGAAAGAGAAAGTGAGATATCCAGCTAGTAATGAATAAAAACGAGACAATATAAACACTCCATGAGCTTTCATTATATATATATATATATATATATATATATATATATATATATATATATATATATATTATTGCGCCATCCACAGATAGCTGTTCCGATGTATTACATCTCTTCAGTGTGGCTATAGACTTTTTATTAACCCATCCAGTACAGCAAAGCAGGATTGAAACATTCGCATCAGGTCTGGAGACCGATATTCTACCTCTTAACTACGGAACTGGACAGTCAGTAAGGCTTAATTTAAGCGATATATTTATTTACACAGAAATCCCCCATCTACCAGAGTGCTCTCTCTCTCTCTCTCTCTCTCTCTCTCTCTCTCTCTCTCTCTCTTTCTATATATATATATATATATATATGTATATATCTTGAAATTGTGGCCCTTTGTATGCCTTTCTAATCTATCAATAGTTTGTTTGTCAAAGTGATCCGTCCAGTTCAGTAGCTCAGAGGTAGGATATTGGGTTCTGAGTCTGAAGCGAAGGGACTGGATGGTATAATGGAAAGTCTATAGCCACACTGAAAAGTTGTAATACAACGAAACAGCTGTCTGTGGATGACACAATATATATATATATAGGACATTTAGAGTTTTTCTTTTCTGGGATTTAGATCGAGGATGTCAACAGCATGTCATTTAACTGATGCAAGTTACGTGTTGGAGGTTCATACAGAATAAACTTTATCACATCCCTTAAGTGCTCCATTGGATTGAATGCTGGGGAGTTTAATGAAAACACATTGAAGTCTTCCTAATGTTCCTGAAATCATTCCCGCCAAAGTTGTGTTATATAACAAGGCGAATTGACTTGCAGGAAGATACCACTTCCAGTCGTACTATAATGTTGCCAAAGTGTTCACTTGGTCTTTAATGTTTCTGCAGTGAAGGGTATGTCACAGAGTACCTTCCGCATGGATGAGAGGACCTAGTGTTCTTCAGCATCTCCGTGCCCGAAGCTCCACCAGCTTCTTGTTTCCCCCGCAATACTACCTGGTGCCACCGCTTCCCAAGGATAACGAAACACACTCACTTTGCACATTCAGCTTATTCAGGAAAGAGTGATGTTCATCAGACCAAGAAATTTTCTCCCATTGATCCTCTAACAATGTCAGCGTGCTCATTGGGGAAGCTTTCGACGATGTACATTGGTGAGCCTGAGTAATTTAAGACCCCATAAGTAACAAGGGTCGAAGTACTACGTTTTGTGACGGATTCGTTCCTTCATTTTGATGAAACCAGTTTGTGCTAGAATAACCTTTCTATTGGCTCGTACTCGGTGGGAAAGCTTTGGTTCACTTCTCGCTTCGATAAGTCTTAGCTGCCCAATTCCAAATTTTGTATTGTAAACAATTCTTCATACGCAAATATATCTGGGTTTATACTGAAGACATACAACAAATTTATATCAGATTTTTATACAAACTTCTTACTTATGATACAGAAGCTGTTACAATAAGATTAACGCGTTAAAAATTTCGGGCATTTTTATGGGATATGTCTCCTTGTTGTCAAAAGTGCGTAGAGCTACGGACGTTTTAGCGACAAGTGAACAATATCCATAAAAAGATTGCTAACTGCAAGTTTGTTTATAATTTTAGAAAAGGTTTTTAAAAAAAACATGTAAAAATTTCATTAGTTAAGAACGCAGATCTTGAAGTTGACTTAAGGGGACATAAAGGTTTCTCTATTGTCAGAACAAAATAATTCAAAAAAGAATTGACATCCTAGCAAAAGCACACACGCATACCCCCAGAGCCGTTATTTGTCGTCCAAGTAGGTGTTTTTGGCTTGAGCCAGCATTTTGTACACAAGTTGAACTGATAGTGAATTGACACTCGACTTGAGAACATTTGAGTCGGGCGTTGGACATTTGATCTCTTGTTTGTACGGTGGACACAGTAAGCTGAGCCGGGTGTGGTACAACGTTCTTTTGTTGTTTGACCTCGTCAAATACACGCACGGGTGCCGGCACATACCCGTGTAGCAAACAGGGGTGAAATCAGGCTATAAAAATATAACGATATGAACGAAAGGGGTGTTAATTGATACTTGGGCTTTTGTTCACGTTAAATTGGCGTGTTTTGAGATCAGCATCTCACAAAGACTAAAAATCTATTCAATGGGTCAGTTTGATCTTTTGTCAAGAAATTCAAAGTTCACATTATGGTAAGTTAGCTGTGTTTTTAATGTCCTCACAGTTTATGATTGACTACTAAGGCTTCGTTGCAAAAATACGAGAAGCAACGGGAAGCGAAACAAAGATATAATTTATTACCAGTAAAAATGGCCTCTCAATGAACTTATGCGAGTACTGCAAATAACCGTCTGGCAAACAGCGAAGGATCAGGCAATAAAAATACAGTTATTCCTTGTTATTCACGGGGTTAGGGAGTCGAATGTGCTAAATCTACGAATATCTTTTGCTGGTTCCCAAAACGCCTTTGATCCTCAAAACACGTATATCATCTATCAAAAACCTTTTGATAAACACGTTAAAATTCCCAAATTGTAAATTTACAAATAAATAAATGCATACAGTAAAGCATAAAGTGAAAGTTTTAAAAATTGGTTTATATTGTCTAAATGGATAATTTTTAGTTGATGATTTTTTACAGACTTTCTGTTTATTAATAACGCAAGGATTATTACGGTGAAATTAATAAAGTTCCAGGCGTTTTATCGAAACGTATCACTTCTTACCAAAAGTATGTGATGGTTGCTATATTATATATATATATATATATATATATATATATATATATATATATATATATATATATATATATATGATTTCCTAATCTTCTAAGGTATTGTTTGTACTATACTACGCGTTTTCTATGGTGTGAAACTCTTGAAAATATTCTCATCAAATTATTCAAGACTGAACCACCAATTATCGAAACTGCAAATGGGAAATCCGCAAATAGCAAGGGATAACTGTAGCGACATGAACGAAAGGTGTGTTAACTAATGCTCAGACTTTTGTTTGCAACAAATTGGCATGTTTTGATATCAGAATCTCACCAAGACCATATTCAAGAATCTATTCATATTTTGTCCGGATTAAAAGAGGTGCTAGACCACTGGTTGTCGGAAATTCGGTATTGTACTCATATTTCTCTGTCAATAGTTACGAAACTGAGTTCATCAAAGTCAAAATGGTGGAAGAGAAGATTGTACTATATTCTTCTTTAATAAATTTGAGCTTTCGTTTCAGATTTCAGTGTCGTCTGCTTCACTTCAAATACTTGTATCAATTTTAACACATCAACGCTACATTTTTTTATAAAATGGCTGCGTGTGACCGCTATATTTAAAGGTTTAACACTTTTTAACAAAATGTACGACCTGCTTTATTACCTCTGCCAACGGAAGTTGGTGAGGTATATGTATCCGGTTGCGTCTTTCCAACTATCAGTCTTTCTGTCAACCCGTCTTTCTGTCTGTTTGTACGCAAGATATCTCCGAAAGTACTCAATGGATTTCACTGAAATTTCATGAAAGGATAGACTATGGGTCAACGAAGAAGTGATGAAATGGGGTGGATCAAGGGATTTTCTTGGTTGAGAGATATTTTTCCGTTTTATTTTTTAATTTATTTATATATACACTCATTTCTCTCCATGCGAAAACTCTAAAAGTTCTCAATGAACTTCTATGAAATTTCTTGAAAAAGTAGGCTATGGGCTACAGAATAAATGAATAGATTTTGAGGCAGATCCATGCACAATTACTTCCCCTGAAACTAGCAGTAGCATAGGTATTCGCTTGAGTACTTTTCAAGTGTTTGTGTCCGTTACAGTCCAGTTTGGAAGGTAAGTAAATATACTTGCTGACAGTATTTACTCCGAAGAGTAAATATACCTAATTATTTCTGTTTAGAAAGATACAAAATGACTTTCTGAAAAATTGTTTGAACTGAAGAACTCAGGGGGTCCGTTGAATAATGTTCATGGTCTACAGCACTGTTCCCTCTAAACCAGTCATTGCGAATCTTGTTGCAGAGAGACAATATCATCCCTTGCACTGCTACCGAAAAACACAATTATTGTGCCGTATGTTAGAATTTGAATGGATGTAATCCATTTTAGATGAATATGATTTTTAAAGGTCAAAATTGTGTTGTATTCAAACGCAGTTCATTAGTATAAAAATAAAATGTTAGAAATAGGGGCCGACCCGGATATTTCCTTTGCTGAAGAGGTCCTTGAGTTTTCGAAGTGTCGAAACCACTGGTCTGCACCATTTAGATCTTTTTCGTTAGTCCCCACCAAAAGCTAACGTCCACAAGTTTCCTGTGTCTCTCCGAACGTTTCACTCATTCTCTGGGAATCACACTTCTAGAAAATAAAGAACCTCATTTTTACAACAATTTTTCCTTTTTTTTTTAAATCTGAGAAAGCCATTTTACCACGTGAGTTCCCCTAACATATAGGTAGGACCTTTAATATCTTATCATATAAAAGTCATTGTCATAAAATTTGTTTCGCAGGACTGGGAGACCTTGGTTCTAAAGAGATGAAGCTATGTTACCGATTACTAATGCTCTCTGTCTGAGTGTGCCTGTCGACTAGCATGGTTCTTCAAAGTATGGGTACAGTCCCATTATTAGGTTGTGAAGACCCGTTGGATATGTCACAGGTTCCAAATAAATAAAGTGATTAATAAAGAGTAAGTGAGGAAAACATTAGTGACAATGAAAAAAGTATGTTTTTGAAATATGAATATATCTAATAAGCTTTTGATTATCTTTGTCGTTAATAATTTATTTGATAAACTATTAAATCCTAACTGTAATGATAGTCTTTGCATTGCTGTGAGAGACAGACAGACAGACAGAGACAGAGAGACAGAGAGGGGGGAAGGGTTATTGGCATGTCACAAGCCATACAATACGACGAGTATCTTCCACAAATCTATGCTTTTGAAACGAACACGAGTTTAGTTGCCTCATTTCAAGTTCCTTTGTGTCATCTTTGAAGTCAGAATCAAGTCAGACGTCATCAAAATGTATATGTGAACATTTGTATGTATGTATTTAAATCATCAGCTCCCCAAACATTTGGTTAGAACCTTGTCCACACACACACACATACACACACATACGAACAGACACACACATATATATGTGTGTGCGTGTATGTGTGTGTGTTTTGATGAAAGTATATATATATATATATATATATACATGTATGTATGTATGTCAGAATAAACCACATCAACGTTGATATTATCGTCCACTTGGTACCTATTTCTCACAAAATTGCCACTTTTATATGTTAATTTCTATACTCCATCTTTTTTCAGACAGCCTCAAGAACACACGATCATCATTCTGCTTCTCTAGCCGCTGAACCAAGCCTGAAAACGATTTTACAGCCGACTGCTGTTAAAATGAGATTAATAGGGTAAATCCTCTCACCCGTGCGACAAAACCCTGTGGCAAACAGAAGTGCACCCCTGCCGAAAACACCATCAGTTATCCTGTCAAAAGGCATCACTCCTGACCAGAGATCAGACGTTGTGTTTTTTAATCGTCTGCCCCTAACCCTCATTCAGCATTTTGATCGTCAACTTTACAAGTTCCTTCGGCGTATTCACCGTTACGATCCCCACCAGATCAAGACGGTCTTGTTAGTTTCATGCCTAACTTATTTCCTTCACATCTCTTTGAAAAAAAAAAAACAGCCTTAATCCTGTTTTGAAGTGATGAAGACATCTTGATTAGATATACCACAAAAAAGGCTCAGATCAACAAGAGATAGATTCGAGTGTTCCATCTGAATCCAGTACAAAGACCTCTGATGAAAGAGAGGTTGTTCTTAATTAATTTTTTCCTTCCGCTAAAAAAGCCACAAGTATCTAAAAATGAAATAAGATCTTTGGTTTGGTGATGAAAAGATTCCTATCGTTAAAAGAACTCTCATGGTACCGTCAAATGCTATGATTTTAAAATGCCGACAAGTTCTGTGAAATTTTGCCGAGTTTTTTTTTTTCCTTTTTAAATTCTAATCTAATTCAGTGTTTCCCGAAGTGAGTTCCGTCAAAAAATTCTGATGTTCGGCTAGGTCCTGTAATAAAATCTAATACAGATTTATTTTATCAAAAAAAAAAAATTGTTTTTCACCATTTTTAAATGATAAGTGTAGTTTTAATGTTTCGTTGATCACCGATTACCATGACAATCTGGTTTAGTCACTGATCTTGGTTATTTACGTTTCTGACATATATATATATATATATATATATATATATATGATAGGATGTGGATTTGCTACACAAGCTAGTTTAGGTTTCTGCCCTCTCTGGGCCTATGAAATAGATCAGACGTTGCTTTATATTATGCTATATTGGTAACCTGATCTGTACCATATATATATATATATATATATATAATTGTGTCATCCACATATAGTTGTATTACAATTCTTCAGTATGGCTATAGACTACCCTCTCTGAGCCTATGAAATAGATCAGACGTTGCTTTATATTATGCTATATTGGTAACCTGATCTGTACCATATATATATATATATATATATTTATATATATATATATATATATATATATATATATATATATATATATATATATATATATAATTGTGTCATCCACAGACAGCTGTATTACAACTCTTCAGTGTGGCTATAGACTATCGAACATCTTATACCACCACCAGACCCAGAGCCAGACATTTTACCCCTGCCCTACGCGGAACTGGACGGTCAGTAGCAACGAACTAAGCAATGTACATTAACTTACGCATAATTCCCCGTCTACCAAAGTTCTCTATTCCAGAGTTGGAACAGCATTGCATATGGCAGTAATAGACGGTAGTGCCACTGAACATATATCTATCTATCTATCTATATATATATATATATATATATATATATATATATATATATACATATATATATATATATATATATATATATATATATATATATATATATATATATATATTTGTATATCCCAGCCCTAATCCTTCATAATAGAAACTTGAAATTTTATACACGCACTCCTCTCAATGAGTTGTTTTTTTTTAATTCCGCTCCAAAATAGAGTTGATGGGGGGGGGTCACTATGCAATGTAAGTTAATGTTAAATTGGTCACTAATTTTAACGCTTGTTTTTTGAAAATTCAGACCCTTTTTTCGTGATCACAGCCCAGCAAAAGCCAAGAGAAGTCATTATCAACAAGCAATTATCAATCACTAAACAAACAAAAAGAAAAAAAGAAAAAGAAAAGATATATAAATAGAATAAAAGGAAGATCTTACAACCTAGAAAAATAGACACATCCCCAGAAATGCCCCAAGTAAGAATCTAAAAGAAAACGAATCATTCGCCTGAAGAAATCCAAACAGAGCAGAAACATAAACGTGTTTGTGTAGTGAATCTTTTATTTCATTATACATATATGTATATGTGTGTGTGTTGGGGGATTAGTCATAATGTTATGACCAGTGACATTTGGCCAGATTGACAACTAGTCTCTCCTAACAACTGCACATGTTAGGGTCAGAAGTTTGTAAGCAATTGTGCAAAATACGGCTATTCCCTTTGATGTATTGAATGATACAGTTATGGACGGGAAAAAAGATTTGAGTGACTTTTGTAAAATCCAAATTGTTATGTTCAGAGAACTTGATTATTTCTGAGGATAGCATGGCATGTTAGGTGTTCCCACAAGCTGCGGTCAGAGGAGGAGGGGGAATCCCCAACCAACGACAAGGCATTGGGTTGCAAAGATTTATTGATGTGAGAATTGAACGTGGGCGAGAAAGGATAGAAAGATAAGAAAAGAGTGAGAGAGAATGCAGGATGGTAGGAGTTAAAGGGAGAGAGAAAGAAAGAAGAAAGGTAAATGTATGAGAAAGGAATTGGAGACGGAGAGGGAGAGAGAGAAAGGGGAGATAAAGAGAATGAGAAAGAGAGAGAATGAGAGGGGAGGCTGAAAGTCCTGTTTAAAAGAGATAAAAAGAGAAATAAAGAGAGAATGTGAAGACAATTCCGTGCTTATCGAAATAGAAGGCTGCAGGGGCAGATATTTACTGATACAAAGGAAGCCGCTCATAGCGATCCCTCCAGTAGGGCGTGTTGTACATAACAATAACCGACTGATAACATTATCCATGAGTAGAATATCGTTGGCTTGGGTTATGAAATGAAATACAGTTGAAGCCGCTTCTTGTGATCACTTTCGGACATGTTTTTTTGGATAAAAATAACCAGCTGATAACATTAAGCAGAGGATATAAAAATTGGAACAATTTACATCCGTCGTTGTTGCTTGTGTTGTTGAAACGACGTTTCGGCCGATCCATCCCATGGTCTTATTTTGGTGGACTATCCAAATGTGATAGTGCTTTAATATATTCATTGTTATAAACATACTTTCATTGATCAAAATTCATTGTTACGTAACTAAATCCTTTCTTCTCAACAACTTCACATTATAAAAAATTGATAAAAAAGTCTAAATGAATCCTTCTATAATTCACCAAATGTTTGTCCGTCTGTATGTGACAGCATAACTAAAGGCGCCACTCATCACATACCTATGAAGTTTTCCGTGTGTACTCATAGGACCCCAGGCATGTTTTTAGCTAGTTAGTTTTTGAAAATTCCTCCGCAAATAATATAGAAGTGTCTGCGTGTGTGCTCACATTGATTTCCATCTATCTATCTATCTATCTATCTATCTATCTATCTATCTATAATGCACTTATATATAGCGAAATCCACCCATCCTATACATTTAAGAGTTCATGATGGTGATATTTTTTCAAATAAAATATGATTCAATAAAAACATAACTTTCATGGTTACATGGGTTTTCATCTAGTTATGAATGATTTTTCATATTCAATTTTGAATAGAGTGTTTGGGACCGACTGATTTTGATAACAATCACCGTTTGATAACGTTATCTGTGATTATAATAAGCGGCTCCCTCTGTATTTTCCTTCTCTTTTTTTTTTCACTTTCTATTTCATTTTATTTTGTTTAAAGCTTGAATGACTTGATGCTTCGTTCTGTCCGGTTTCGAACCGGAAACCCCAGGGTTAAGACCACGAAACCCCCGGCCAAGAGGCGATGGTAATCAGATCGACTTTGAGATTTTATATCCGGACATTCAATCGTAGCTGTAAAGAAAAGAGGGCGATTCTGAAGGTTTCGCGCTCTACTGAAGCGAGACAAAATTGGACAGTTCTTCACCCCCCTCCATTGACCACACCCTACCCCGAACCCACAGCTTTCTCTTATTTTCAGATTCCCTTCGCTATCTTTTTTATTCCTTTTCTCTCGACTTCTTCCTTTATTCTTTATATTTCTCTATATCCCCCCTCACTTTCATCTGGATTCTCTATTTCTCACCTCCCTTTTTATTTTGTTATTCTTTTTCTTTACTCTCTCTAATATTTGTCTCTATTTCTCCCATGCATTATTTGCATTGTCTCTCTCTCTCTCTCTCTCTCTCTTTCTCCTCTTTCATCTATATTCACTATCTTTCTCTCCCTTCCTCTTTCTCTCTAATAATGCCCTTAGTCCTCTTCCTATCCACCATTTTACTAAGAGAAATTCCTTGTGTCAATGGTAAGCACGTCTGACTCACACCCAGAAGGTCTTGGGTTCAATTCTTGGTATCATCGAAGAGTGCGGAAAACTCCTCATTAAGACAAATTTCCCTGTACACTCAACAGCTAATTGAGTACACTCTAAGCTGTATGATAACTGTCAAAGTATCCCTTTGTTGGATTTCCATTATGTTGGAGGAAGGGGCGTTCATAAACATTTGTAAAAAATAAAGTCCTAGTCTCGACCAGACTTGGGTCTTGCAAGGTTCATAAAAACTGACGCATGCGACAGAAACAGTGCCTTCTTCACCGGCTTCCATACTCAGTTGGGATTTGCTCCTTAAAGGACGGAGCAGGGTTCTCGTTAAGCGCTATATTAAGACTTATGAACCCCACTCTCTCTCCCTCTTATGAAGAAAAAGGGAATTCAAAAAACAAAGGGAAAAATTAGAGAAAAAAGAAAGGTAGAAAGAAAGAAATTCAATGAAGAAAAAAATCGACTCCTTATTCTCACTTTCTCTGCCATTCACTTTCTTGTCCCTCTCACTTCTGTCTCATACTTTTGCCTTCGTATATACGACATATGTCCGAATAATGTCCAGCTATTTAATACGGTCGAAAAAAAAAAAACAGCCGACTTGGAGCAATGACGCCTTAGGCCCCTTCAAAAGACCTCCCTCGAGATCTACATCATTTATCACAGTGTCTCTTCTGCTCTTCAATAACAGGCATCAAAGTTCTCCTTAAGGATCGCCGTCAACAATCCCGTCCCGTTCTCCTTAATCTCGTCCACAGCCTGAAATTTCTTCGGGACAGAAGTCGCAGGGAGCCAAACCTAGACTGTAGGATGGGTGCTGACAGTCAATGGTTATGCGAGGTTTTACAAAAATAAAATAAAAACCTTTGCGAGATTTGGAAAATGATTCGTCCTGTTATAATGAATGCATCATGAAACAGTACACATACTCACTTAATTGCTTCTGAATAGTGACTGAGTAACCCCACGCGAGAGCATTTGTTCACGCATTTGCAGTAATGATTAGTTGACAAGTTACATTAACGCTGCGCAACTGGTTCTCGAGGTACTCAAAATAGCTGGATACTTTACGGACAGATTTCGGATATTCCAACAGAATAGTTGTTCATTATTTGTTTCCGTTGATATCCCCAGCCTCAGAAGGAATGAAATTTCTACGAATAAGTATTCGAGAAATGAGGTTTCGTTCTCACGAAATTCGAGAAAGACGGAAGGAAAAAGTGGGGGAAAAGAACGTGGGGGGAAAGAAGGAAATTCGAGAAAAAAATAAGGAAAGAAAAAGAAAGGGAAAATTCGCCATTGAAAGAAAGAAACAAGAAAAAGAAAGAGAAAAGAAATTCGAAAAAAGAAAAAAGAAAAGAAAAAATTCAAGAGAGAAAGAGAAAAGAAAGGGAGAAATCAATGAAAGGAAGAAATTCGTGAAAGAAAGAAAGAAAATCGAGAGAAAATCAAGAAAGAAAGAAAAAAGGAAAAATTCGAGAAAGAAAGAAAGGAGGAAAGGAAAGAGAGAAAAAATTCGAAGAGAATCAAAAAAGAAAAGAAGAAATCCGAGAGAGAATGAAAAGAAAAAATAAGAAATTCGAGAGAGGAAGAAAAAAAAAGAAAAAATCCAGGGAAAAAAGATAGGAGAGAAATATGGAAACTTATTCAAGAAAGAAAAAAAGACAGATATTCAGAAAGAAAGGAAGAAATTCAAGAACGAAAAAAGTAATGAAGAAATTAGAGAGAAGGGGAGCCCAAGCGAGAAAGAAATTCAAGGGAGAAATAAAGAAACAAGAAAGGAAGGAAGGAAGAAAGAAATTCAAGGGAGAAAAAAGAAAGAATAAAAGGAAAGAAATAAGATTGGTTTATAAGAAAAAAAGGAAAAAAAAGAAAAGTACGTGAAAGAAATCCATAAGAATTGCTCCTTAAAGAATGAATGTACGAAAAAAAATATAAACCAAAAAAAAAATGTAAATAAATTTTAAGAAATGGAAAAAGAAAGTATCCAAACCCCTATAAAATAAAATGAAAAAGGATTCACACAAGATGAAGCGGGGAAAATAACTTCGCTGACCACTGCACAAATCCTGGTCAGCGAAGCACGTCCAATTTCTCGACCAGTCGAGGGCCAGATTGGCCCTCCTGGCTTGTTTTACCAAATAAGGAGCGGCGAAGCGAAGACGAGGCTCAGATACGTCCTCCATTATTTTGCGGACATGATTGTAATGTCAATTGCGGCGAGAGCGGACTACATTGAAACGCAGGCATGTTGTTGATTGTGACCGGCTTAAAGGAAAGGATTTTTCGAATACCAACCACAACGGAACGCAAGGTTTTATTTTTGTTGTTTTCTCCGCCATCTTTTTTCACTGGGACTAAACACTTTTTGGCCAAGACAATTATCTTGAAGTGTGTCAAGTTAAACCTTGTTCTCGTTCCTGACTTGGGGGAAAATCACTGAATCGACAATGCATTTTCAAATTGAAAAACAATTACAACTTTAGTTGCAGGGAAGTAAGTGAGGGGACACTGAATTCAAGTTCCCCTGCACTTTCCTTCTTTTGGACACAAGACACAAAAATACACAAGCCTAAACATACACACACATCCTGAAGATGATTACAGTCACACATACATGAACACACAAATTACCATACATAGACATAGATAACAAGACTTCACTACACTTGAACGAATCATAAACTCCAAACAGGCACAACAATCCATAGCTAATGACCACTGTAATATGATCCTCGATAAATTCCACTCACTTGGACTGGTACATAGATTTTGGAGATTTTAGACCTGTGGTTCTTAACCTTTTTACCATCATGCCCCTACACACACTCCAGTAGTTTGACCTTGCCTCCATGCCCAAACCACCATCTCTAACGAACTTATTAGTCTAAAATAAGTACAGTATATACGTGGGAAAGGGTTAATCCATACCCACACATATAATAATTTGCTATTTGCAAATGTCTTCTGTCACGCCTACGTCGTCCAGTGACGTAACTTTGTAGAATTAGAATTTTAAGTGACGTTAAACTAGATAAATTATATCTTTACCGGATTTTGTCAAACTCCTAGAGGGTTGACCTTATCATTGCAATTAGTCAGGCGGTATATTGAGAGAGGCGCAGAAAGAAAGAGTTATGTCATGACGTCATCTGGTGTCAATTTGTGAGCATAAAGAGAGAGAAAGAAAGGGAAATTGGAATTTTTATGACATCTTCAGAGAATTTTTTCGTTCTGATCACACGTTACTTTGGAATTTTCATTCTGACAGCGCTTTTTTAACAAGTTATTTTTTTTTAGGAAATATTGAAAATAAGCAAGAAAGTGCTGCACAACTTGAATTACTCAATTGTTGCCATCATTCTCTGACGGAAAGGGTAAACTAGTTTATTATGTTCATCATGATATCATGTAAACACTTGTGGAGAGAATTCCTGCAATAATTAGAGAAATTCTTACATTTTCCCTGCGGGCTCACGCCCCTCTTGAAATTACTTGCACCCCCACTGGTTAAAACCCACTGTTTTAGACTATATTGATAACATCCAAAAATGTCCCATGGTACCCTTTTCCACAGTGTGATGCTAACTGTGATTTATCACAACCTCCTCTTAATTAACATCCGGGTTTTCGCTGCATAATGGCTTGTTTACCTCATCTATTCATTCCACGCCTCCTTAAAGATACCTTTGAAAAAGGCGGAACATATCCGATTTCTAGTCAAAAGAAAATATAGTTATTTACGAAAACAATATCAGTCTTTATCATTTCCATATTGTCAATTACCATCCTTTTGTCGAATATTGTACATCCACACACTGAGCATTACATATATATATATATATATATATATATATATATATAATTAAACAATTGTGTCATCCACAGACAGCTGTTTCGTTGTATTACAACTCCTCAGTGTGGCTATAGACTATCCATTATCCAATCCACTACCACGTAGTAGGATCAAAACCTTCGCTTCAGACCCAGAGGCTGGCATCTTATCTCTGCCCTACGCAGAACTGGACGGTCAGTAAGGTTGAATTTAAGCGATATATTTCACTCATGCATAATTCCTCATCCACCAGAGGGCTCTGTTCCCAAATTGGAAACGCATTGCATAAACTTACAATGAACAAGTAACCTCACTTAAAGAGTGCTCAACCCTGAATAAGGGAGTGTTAAGTCTAGAAAGCTTTACAGCTTTAAACACTAAGCATTAAGAAAAAAGTATGAGTCACTTCAGTCGCTCATTTCCCAATACCTGTTTATGCAATTTATGTAATTTTCTTCAGTATTTTTCATGTTTTATACAGAATTTGATATTATGGTACAATGTGTCAATTTTCTCTTGTTGGGATCATCAGTTGTTTACCATGTAACAGTTTCAGGGATTTTGAAAACAAAATATATTAACATGGCACCCCGACAGAATGGATCAAACACCATCTCCCTTTCAGCTATGATTTCAACATATAGCTAAATGTTTGCTATATAGTTTGCTATTTTGTATAGGGTAATATCATAACGTATTGTATATAGATGTTATTTCAGGGCTTACTCAAGTGACCCAAGTACGTATTCAACAATTAATGATCAGTAAGTATAACAACAGATGTGATTTATTGTCCGTGTCACTTCTATTGAGTGTACATATATACACTCGCATATAGCCGTCGAAAATGACAATGTTATTTATGTATGGATCGGCACTAAGTAGCCTAAAGCTATTTCATTAGTTTATTTTTAATAATTCAAATATCCTGATTCTAAGTTGTTTTCAAGTCTCGACTCAACTCAAGCTGTTTTAATGTGTGATCAGACATAAACTCTTAAGAGCTCCTATGGCGTAATCTTTATTGTTATGCCACAGCAGACGATTTCATATTCCTACAACCTTCCAATTGTTCTATTGGCCATACTATTCTATTTCACATGGACTAATCCATTATAAATCTTAGGTTATAATAGGAATAAGACAAAACAGACAGGTGCAGGAAAACCATTCGCCTGAAAAAGCAGAAACAGGACAGAAACATAATCGTATTTGTGTAGCAAATCCTTACTCTATCATATTTCAAGCTCTACTCTAACTCAACCTAATTTTCGATGCTGAGTGTATTGAGCACTTGATGAAATAAACCCATCACACATCGGATAATGTACTATATTATATCATTTTCCTGATTTATATTGGATATATATATATATATATATATATATATATATATATATATATATAAACAAAAGCTCAATTGCCTCCTCCAATATCTGCTGAAATACTCCTGGAAAACACCACAAATTCCGAAAGTGCTCACAATGTAAAAAGACCCCAAATAATAGAAGCAATTATAATCAAATCTAAACAATTCCACATAAACAAAATCTCCCATGAAATTGGCGCCAACATCTTAAAATCCCCATAAACAACAATACAATAGCACATATATCAATTAAAACTCAAAAAAATAATTTACATTAATGAATTGAATACGACCACATCTCACAACAAACGGAAGTGACGTAGGTAACCCTAGATGATAAACAAGGTCAAAAAGTCAAAATTGGATCTAATAGCTCTGTGAATTGAAAACGAATCTTGAGAAAGACCAGCGATGGTCAAAAGTTCTAGGATAACTAAAAACGTCACATACAACATGAAGTCTGGAAAATTCATTCAATCTTTCAAACCAGTGATAAATAACAACATTTGGAATTTGGAGAAGCTTACTAGAAGGTCGACTCGAATAGAAATATCGATACTGTTTAAAGAAATATGAATAAACGAAAACCTGCTGCCTAAATACAATATATATATATATATATATATATATATATATATATATATATATATATATATATATATAGTAGATTGTGGATTCGCTACACAAACTAGCTCATGCTTCTGCCCTCTTGGGCCTCATCAGGCGAATCTACTCTAAAACAACTTAACTTCATGAGTAAAATGTTGTATGTATCGAGCACTCTATGAAATAAATCCGTTACATTTCAGAAGTGGCTTTATAATATTGATATATTATATTTTACTACTAGCCTGATTTGTACCACGTATATATATATATATATATATATATGTGTGTGTGTGTGTGTGTGTGTGCATGCGTGTGCGTGTCTATGTGTGCGTGTGTGCGTGTGCAAAGTAGTATGTTTTATCACTCATGCAGTGTTTTAGGCTTTAACAAATGATTTAAACCACACGATTTGGGCTTGACAACGTCTTGCTTACTTCTTTGGACCATACGAACAGATAGAGTGCTGACGATGTCCCCACAAAATCACGCAACAACGTGATACTGATAATGAATCCAATTACTTAACTTTAGATTATCTTCTGTTTCGAGCCGCAAAAATAGTCTTCGAGATAGAAATTGAAAAGACAATTCCAGAGAGTCTTAAGACTGGATTTGTCGACGCCGGTTCCCGTCGGTACCCAGGGGACGGGAAAACGATCCCTTAACTGGGGGGACTGTGAGGTCCATTTCCAGTAGTAATTACTTTCAGTATGCAAAGGAGATAGTCTTAGCGAGATGCCGTGGTG
>OY735240.1:27329994-27359994 GCA_963457665.1 Thysanoteuthis rhombus | reverse complement strand
TCTCTCTCTCTCTCTGTTTTTCCCCGTTTCATCTTTTCATACCCACCTTCTTTCTCTTTCTTCGTTTCTTTTCCCGTCTCTCTCTGTCTCTAGAGTTATGTCTCTATCTATCTTTCTCATTCTTTCTTTCTCTTTTTTAATCTCTTTATTTTCACTTTTATTCCTCGTGTCCGACTTTCTTCTTCCTTCTGTCTTCCTCTCGTTCTTTCTTTATCTCTTTTTCTTCCTTTCTCTTCCTTCTCCATCCTATCTTTTTCTTCCTTTTTTTTCTTTTTTTTTCTATCTTTCTTAAAATCTCTTTTCTTCCTTTTTTCTATTGATTTTCTTGCTTGCCCCCCTCTCTCTCTCTCTCTCCCTCTCTTTCTTGTTCCCTCGGTCTCTTTTTTGGCATAATCCTGCACTCTCTTTCATTGTTTCTTCCTCTCTTTTTCTCTAGTTCTCTTAACTTTCTTCCTATTTTTGTCACTTCCCTTTCTTTCACCTTCTCTTCACTTCCTTTTTCTTTTCCGCTCTCTCTCTCTCTCTCTCTTGAAAATTCCTTCTTCTTTTATTCTATTTTTTTTCAGATGTCTTTTCTCTCTCTCTCTCTCTCTCTCTCTCTCTCCCTCTCTCTCTCTCGTTCCGTCTCTCTCTTTCTCTCTTGCTCTCCCGATCTTTTTTTGACATCACACTCTTTCTCTCACGTGTGTACTCTCACCCCCTCTCTCTCTTTCTCTCTCTCTCGCTTACTCTCTCTCTCTCTCTCCATGTTTTCATTCACTCTCTTTATCTCTTGCCACTTTTCTTTCTTTCTTATGTTTTTGTCTTTATTTTATCCTCTTCTCTTACCCTCTCTCTCTTTTACTCTCTCTCTATCTCTTTCTCTCTCTTTCTTTCTGAAGTCCTATTACTTATTTTCCTCATCGAAACTAAAGTACTCGGCATGGTACCCTGACCGGGACCGAATTTAGACACGGGTGGGGAGCCCTTCAAATTCGGTGGGCCCCAAATACTCAAAGCAAACCACAAAATTTACACGTCAAACTCCGTTTATTGCATGTGTTGGCAACTGACAAGTTATACATACATAGAAAGGTAAAATTTTATATATCTACCTGTAAATATATGTTTATATGTAAATATATGACATCAAAACTTCAAGTAGATGTTTAGTATTCATCATCATCATCATCATCATCATCATCATCATGATCAGTCTTTTAACGTCTGTCGTTGGACATAGACCTTCTCCAAGATTCGCCAGATCTCTCCATCATGAGCGTTACGGAGCCGGTACTTTCTGAACCCGACTAATTAGTCTCTCCATCTTGTATTCTATCGGCCTCAGTTTCGCACGCAATCTCTTGGGATCCACGTTGTGAATCGTGATGTCCATCGGCTGTCAGCCATAGTTGCGACTTGACCAGTCCATTGCCATTTGAGATTTCTAATGGATTCTATGATGTCTCGGACTCGTGATTTTTCCCTTGATATACTGTGCTCTCTCGTGATCTCTCCATGTGAGGTTGAGCATAGTTGTGCACGTGACATGGTTGTTCCCAGTTTGACAGTCAGTCTCTTGGATAGGTTCCATGTTTCAGCTCCATAGGTGACTATCGGGGGATATTTCCATAGTCTGTAGACCAGAATTACAAGCACTTATTATACCAATCTATTTGAAACTATTGAAGGTGACATAATGAAATGAATTTCAAACAGTTGGTATTAATTTATTCATTTTTGAAGAAACTAATCTTTTAATCACCATACTTTTGTAGAAAGAGGTTTCACTGCAATTGCCCCCTTTGTCTGCTTGTAAATCTGGCCTTTGCCTTGGCCCTGGTAATTTCGTAAGCTATAAGACCAACAAACAAATAACCAATCAGTATAGTGCTGTAGGCAAAGGAGCTAATCATAAAAATCTTTATGGTGAGGTCGTTTCTCACTGAGTGATCCCTGCATATTGTCAAGTGCCGAATAGAGCTGATACATTAATTACGTTCGTTCGTAACAAACGTGACACTTTTTAAATCTGTTCATACTTTTGGTACGACGTTAGAAAATGTCTGCTTCTAAGATTTCTATAACCTTTATCAGTTTGACTGGAGGTGTTTAAATCTATAAGTCAAAACCTTTAAATTATAGACTATACAAGAACCATAAGTTCAACAATGCGTCCACCATCCTTACGTTCACATCTGTCCATATTGTTGCCTTGATTGTAAAACGAAGAAGTAGCAGCATTACTAGTTGAGGTAGCAGGAGGAGAAAGAAGGTGAAAATGGTCCACCCAAAAGTCTGGACCAAGTTTCATATCAATTCAACATGATACGGCTGAGAAAAAATTGATATTTAACATACTGGGAGTCGACTGGCCGACCGACCGAAAAGTGTCTTATAGAGATACCTGAAAGCATCTAAAATGTGCCAAATAATTCAAATGGCATATACTGCATATTTCTTATTAGGTATTCCCTATATAGTTCCTTTGTGTATAATTCTTACGAGTCTCAATCATACATTTGAAAATGTTTTCAGTTCTCGGCTTCCTGACTCCGAGATTCCCCCATGTTGTCTCAGTCTGAGTCAGTCAGCAGAGTGTCAGTGTTCCAGTCACAAACTTTGGCTCCCAAACTATGAGCCGTGCAACGCGAATAGGTGAAGATCATGCTCAACTTTACATGGAGCGTTCTCCATACATCACATTATATCAGAAAACCACAGGGGTCAAAGATATTATCGAAACAAATTCAGGAGTAACAGCAACGGCCTATTAACGCCTCAAGATTCACCAGACCTCACTATCATGGGCGTCACAGAGTCAATACTTTCTGAACTTATTTAGGTCGTCTTGTATTTTGTCGATTACGGTTTTGCATGTGTTATCTGGGGGTCCATGTTATGAGTTGTGACGTCCAGCGGTTGTTTGCTATTCTTGCAACATGACCAGAAATTTGAGTTTTATTATGGATTCTATAATACCTCGAACTCTTAATTTTCGTATTATACATAGTGCTGTCTTTTAATCTCTCTATGTTCTGTTGAGCATGATTCTCTATTGTGCACGTTTCATGGTTCTTAGTTTTGGGGTCAGTCTCTTGGTTAGCTTCCTTGTTTCAGTTCCATTGGTGGCTTTTGGGATAGCACATCATTTGTACGTCCTTCTTCTTAGCATTGGTGGGATTTTCTTGTTCTTGGAGTTGGAGCTTTCTCTACCGAAAGCTTACCATCCAAGAGTGAAAGCCTAAATGGTAATGGGCAGACTATGTTGCAAGAGTGTTAGAGAACTGCTGGACACCACAATTCATGATAGGAATCACTCAAAATCATATGCAAAATCGTGGCGAATCTTGGGAAAGGTCTACGTCCAACAACAGACTTTGAAAGGATTATCATCATCATAATCAACATCAATCATATATTTAAAATCAAAGTAGATTTTTTTACTATCCATCATCATTCTTTTATCGTCGGTCGTTGGACATAGATATTCCTCAGGATTCGCCACACCTCTCTATCGTGGGCGTCGCAGTGCAAATACTTTCTGAATCTGTCTAGTTTGTCTCTCAATCTTGTATTCTGTCAACCTCAGTTGCACACGTGATCTCTCAGGATCCATGTTGTGAGTTGTGATGTCCATCGATTGTCTGTCATTCTTGCAACATGACCAGCCCATTGCCATCTGAGTTTTCTAGTGGATTCTATGATGTCTCAGAATCCTGTTTTCTCCCTGATATACTGTGCTGACTTGTGATCTCTCCGTGTGAGGTTGAGCATGATTCTTTCATGTGCACGCTGTATTTTTCTCAGTCTGCAGGTCAGTCTCTTGGATAGGTACTATGCTTCAGCTCAGTAGGTGACTTGAGGACTATATTTTCTCTTGTAAATTACGACTACGGATCTTTTTTGCTTGAATAAAGAATGAATGGAAATTATAATGAACTTTATTATTTTGATTTAAAATCACATATATAGAGAGATAGAGAGGGGGAGAGAAAGAGAAAGAGAGAGAGAGCTCCATTATAATGAGATGAAATTGAAAACTTGGGTTCTATTATTTGTCATTAAGGTTCAAGTTCTTTTGTTTAACTGAGATGGCTATTTTAATCCAAAATAGACATCTGTTGACTGTCAATGACGTTTGATGTCAACCCCACCCATCTTATCATCCTTTTATACCGAGGTTAGCCCCAATTGACGATTTACCTCGAAGAATGTAATTGTTTGGCTGCAATATCACTGAAAAGGGTTATTTTAACTTCAGATTGATAATTATAGGTGATCTCCAATTAGCCAGAAGGACAGCACCTTATCCATCCAACAAACGGTACAGTCAAAAACCTGTTGTACTCCAGAAAACACAATATTATGGTTTAAATTGCTCAACCGGGATAGAAATGACCTCCGGTGAACTCGGATTACTTTCAAGGTCAACCCCACGTAGCATATGTAACAATACGATGTCTTATGAGTCTTCATGCGAAAAATTAAGTCAATCGACCATACAGTTTTAGCGTGATACTGGCGCGAATGAACATGCAAACAGAATATATATATACATATATACACTAATACATATATATATATATATATATATATATATATATATATATATATATATATATATATAGTGCACAGCCCAGTGAGAATCAAAATCCCTACATAGTCTAAGAAACTAGTTGATAACTAATACTCTACGGTGAGGTGTCCATTCACTGAGTTCTAGTAGAGCAACAAGTGTGGAGCACTTAGTGTGAATTTAATTCACTAGAATAGTAATGATCTTTGAGATTAGCTTATTAATCATTGTTCCATTATGATTACCTCTGCTCTTTGATATTTACAAAACTTATGTCCCACCAGAACAAGGATACATGTTTCGAGATACCGAATTTCGGCTGCTCACTTCCACGACCTTCTTCTGATGTATGATCCCAACATTTGTTTCTGCGTGATACAATTTTCTGGTTTGTTCCAAAGAAAAAGAGACATCTCCTCTCTTTATACACTATGAGGATTTTTCATTACTCTTCCCTATATTTCCCTAAAATTGTTCTCTCTCTCTCTCTCTCTCTCTCTCTCTCTATATATATATATATATATATATATATATATATATATATATATATTTATCTTTTTCTCTACCTCTATCCCTTTATATATACATACAAATTATCATTTTCTCTTAGTTTATTTTGCCTTTTTTCTCCCCTTTCTCTTCCCTCAAATCCTTATTTCTCTTTTCTCTCTCTCCTTCTCTTTCTTTATCTCTGTTTCTGTCTGTCTGTCCGTCTGTCTCTCTCTCTCTCTCTCTCTCTCTCTCTCTCTCTCTCTCTCTCTCTCTCTCTCTCTCTCTCCTATCACGTACTGCGATTATTTTCTTGTCTTTCTCTTTTACGTTTTCTCTCTTTTCAAATCTCTCTCTCTCTTTCTCTTTTTTTATATATCATTTTCTGTTAGGGTGAATTCTCTCTCTCTCTTTCTCTCTCTCTCTTCTTTTTTCCATCAAATCCTCGCCTTCTTTCTCTCTCTCTCTCTCTCTCTCTCTCTCTCTCTCTCTCTGACTCTCTCTTTCTGTGTCTCCCTGTATCCCTGGACATCTTCTCCGCCTTCATGTCCAACCAAGTCCTTATTACATAAAGGCATTTAGTCAGAGAGAATAAGAAAACAGACATTTGGGGCGGACCAAAGAGAGACAAATCGACAGACAACTCAATTGACAGCCAGACATACAAGCTGATTGATGGGTTGACAGACAGACAGACAAGGAGGCAGATAGAAAGACAGATTGATGTTCAGGGGGACTGATTTATGACCATTCAGCCCAATGGACAGTCCTGCTATCGGCACCACCCACTCCAGTAATTCTTACACGCACACGGCCAGTGTCCGACTCCGAAGATTCTCATCAGGCCGAATGTGTCTCCGAAATTCCAACGCTAAACGCTAACACCGTCTCTTGAGGCTCCGGAAACAGATCCTCTTTTGAGTCTTGTGAAAGAGACGAAACGACGCCGGGATTATTCCATAGATGACGTTGTGATCCCTCAATCACAGACATTGGATGAATGCAGACGATATTAGCACGACTGGAAATCTCGGAGATTTTTCTATTTTTTTTTTTTTTTTTTTTTGGTGGGGGCTGGTCAGGGGATAGCACGAATTGACAAATCTCCCACGCCCCTGATGACAATAAGGCGAGGAAAAAAATATTTCCCAGTTTTGGGGGGAAGAATTAGTTCAGTGGCGAAACTCAAATTTGGTCCGCTGATTCTATTTTTCGTGCCCTGTATTCGTTACGCCATTTCCCATCAAACCGAACGTGTCTCCGAATCCCTCCGCTAAAACTTACACTGTCTCCCGAGGCTTTGGAAACAGATTCTCTCTTTTAAGTCTTGTAAAAGAGACGAAGCGACGCCGAGATTAGGGTGGCATAGAATAAGCTGACCGTTTTGAGTCTTTCAGACCCAGAGAAAAGGAGGGCGAAGAGAATATGACGAGGTTAAATGAGAGGAAAAAAGAGTACTACCTACTTTTCTGTTTCTCTTTTAACCAGATTTTTCTCCAACCATCATCAGGTGACAGTTCACTCTGATTACTCAACTGATTCAATGGCTGTATATTAAGGTTCCTTGATGAACAGAGAACATACTGGTCAAATGGTTTTAAAATATGAATAGAAGTGTGATTGTTTTAAAATATATATTAATCAAAGATAGTTCTCTGTCTCATAACAGTTAGTGCATTAGACTATTAGAAAAGGGCTACTAAATGTATCAACTATTATGGGACGGAGGTTGTATAACGAACCAAGGTAAAATTTGGTTAAATGTGTCGGAATGACAGAATGAAATGGAAAAATAAATATTTACAAATAAAATGTCTTTCTATTGCATAATCTTTATCATAGTAGACCTGATCTTTCAAAAAGTCAGATTTAAAAATCAGAAATGGTTATTTTTTGAGTGTTTTTTTTCTGAATTGTGTGCTTATGTGCGTGTATATGTGCACACGCTTTTCTTGTGATAGAAGTGTTGAAGGCAAAGGTCATGGAAACTGCTTTCACCGTACCCAACAGGTTATTGCTCGTCAAGTTATTGTTGACCGAAACTGTATGAAAAAGATTTCGTCACTCTTTTTAGCGTGTGGGCTATAACGATTTAAAAATACACAAAAGTCAGTAGCCCAAAAGAATCAAAATGGCCGTCCTATTTTGCGCCACCCATCAAGAGGCAACGTAGCGATCCCACAATTACAGACATTGGAAGCACCCAGACAACACCAGCACGACTTGAAATCCAGTTTGGTTCGTTTTGGGGTTTGTTTTTGGATTTTTTGTTTTGTTCGTTTTATGGTGGCCAACAGCACGAATGGACGAATATCCAACGCCCAAAGTGACCACAAGACGGGAAAAAAATATCTTCCTCTATTTTGAGAAACTCACTTCCGTTTCTTCAAAGACTAGACGACTGATCCAAATGAGACGTAGGGTAGCCATAAGTCCGTATTTACCCGAGTAAGTCCGCTATTTAGGTCTCGAAATCTTTATCCAAATGAGATTTCTGCAATTCCTCTGAACTCCGGAATTGCAGCTTTTATCATTTTCTCCGAGGAAAAAAAAAATTATAATGACGAGAGAGATATAGAGAGAAAGGTAGAAGCATCTGTACGGTATTGCCAACTTACTGTTTTAGGGCTTGCAAGTTGTGCCACGTACGGCTTTTCCTCGTTCTTCAGCCGTGTGCGTTATTTCATATTGCTATAAAAGCCATAAATTTAATGATGAAAATATACTATTTTTCTTCTGGTTCTTTTTACATTGTAGCGATTGATTCTCTTTCAAGGCATTTTAGCAATTTTCAAACATTATCTAGCCACTGTTGCTTTATTATTTACATATGCTGACAACTATAACACTGGCCGGGAACGTCCTCCTTTCTTGAAATCAGCGACCGAGAAAGTCCTATTTTTGAATGAGGGGTAGTGCTGTCTAGGAAACGGATCCCCAGGAACTAGGCACAAGTTTTGCATTCGGGCGAGATGAGGCGAACCATCGAGACTCAGAATTGCCGACCAACAAGTGCTTGTGGTTACCAAACTTGTTTACATAACAACTACAACAATAGTGATGGTCTGCAGGACTAGCCTTCTTACCAGTGTTTCGCTACAAATCACAGACACTTTATTCTTTATGCTGGAGTCGGCAAACTACGACCTGTAGGTCAAATACGGCCTGCAGCCTTCTACTCTCCAGTCCATGATCTCATTCCATCCAGCCCACCAACTTCATTGAATACATAGGGCTGCATACAAAAATCCTTGTTTTCCTTATCTATCGTTGGTTGCCTAACAATTACACTCAGAATCGAAAATAGAGCAAAGTATCATTTTTTTTTAAAAGCCTCAAATGTACTCGCAAATTAATGGATTCTATATTATCCCAGACTCTTGTCTTTTCCCAGATGTACTGTGCTGACTTGTGGTCTCTCCATTTGATGCCTAGCATAATTTTTTCATGTGTATGTTGCATGGTTCACAATTGGCGGATCTGTCTCTTGGTTAGGTTCTATGTTTCAGCCCCATAAGTGACTATTGGGAGGATGCATTGGTTATACACCCTTCTTTTCAGGATTAATGGAATCTTCTCATTTTTGAAGGTTCAGCTTGCCCTGCCGAAGCCTTGCCATCGTAGTGTGATTCTTTGCTTGATTTCTTCTTTTTTTGAGGGTCTCATGGAGATTCGTTGTCCTAGGTAGATGTCGTGGTCTACTTTCTCTGCCTTGGCCCGTCAGACATGAAAACATTTCCAGTCTGCACCCGAAAAAAAATTGCTGACCCTTTCTCTCGGTGCATCTATATACTTGCAAAATCACTATAATCTCAATCAAGTATGGGTGGTCGTACAAACAAAGTCAACAAAGACGTGCAATTACCGTGCGAATGTTTTTAGCTCGATTGTCCTTCCTTACTTTGGCAACAACGAATTAGTGAAGATAATTTGCCGGTTCGTAGTGGTCAGTTTGCATATGTCTAGACAGTCGGACGTCGGGTGAATAGCAAGAGTAATTTGGGGAAGATCTGGGTGATGATACCCCCACACGCACACACGGGTATGTCTGTATAAAGGTAGGTTAATAAGTATTTACAAAAGCGTGGGCGAAGGTACTTGTGTAAGAAGTTGAATGTATGCGATTTGTTAATACGGCAAATGATTGCTTTAGACAGTAGTATTTAGTTAAAAATGTATACATGTGTCGTATGTTATATCGTTGTATACGAATTGTGTGTATATATAATGTCCGTAACCTAAAATAGATCTTGCTCTCTCTCTCTCTCTCTCTCTCTCTCTCTCTCTCTCTCTCTCTCTCTCTCTCATTCACTTTTTACACACACACACACACACACACACACATATATATAAAATAGTTCTATATACATATAAACAAAACAGTTTATATATATATATATATATATATATATATATATATATATATATATATATATATAGTGAACGTTGGCTTTCGATGAGAATATGGTGGCTCCTAGGAGAACATGCGATGAGTCCTCCACAGAGCAGCATGTGCGTGAGAAAGGGCTCAAAGTCCGGTGCCAACTTGACAAGATGTTCTTCAAATTGGAGAGCATATATTTATATATATAGTTCATAATGTTTTAGCAATGTGTAATAATACGAAGAAGAAACATATTTTCTCCGTTGTTAATGATGTTCACTCACAGAGTTCAGTACTTATCAAAGCAAGTACAGCCATTAATACATAAAACAAAATTTACAAGGATATTTACCCGATGTACGTTCGTGCTTTATTCACACTCCAACAACCAGAAATATGTTTTATTATTGTAATTATGCAAACAATGTATATTATCCCAACAAGAAAAATTATAACATAAAATCTAATTTTGTGCAAACATGAAAGAACATTGAACAAATTACTTGGATTAGATTAACAAATATTGGGAAACAATTGACTGAAATGACAATTTGGAGGGAAAATATTCTTGTATTTTAGTGTTCAGACCTGAAAGCATTCTATATATATATATATATATATATATATATATATATATATATATATATATATATATATATATATATATATATAATTTGTCATAATCATGCAATGTATAAATTTTCTCTTGTTGGGATCATAAGTTATTTGCGATGTAACTGTGATTTTTTTTCAGTGATTTTAAAAACAAAATAGTTTTATTAACATGGCACCCCAGCAGTGTTGATCTAACAACACTTCCCTTTCAGCTATGATTTTGATACATATATATATATATATATATATATATATATATATATATATATATATATATATATTGAAAGAGGCAAATAGATCAAGAATAAACGAGATGGAAATTGGGATTGAAGGCAGTTATTTGGGCCTTTTCATTACCGGCGGCTGTTTAGCTCAATTGTTAAGGCATCGCTACGTGAAAGCGGTTACAGGTTCCATTCCTGCAGCAGCCCCATTTTCTTTGATTGTTTATTCAATTTACGTTGTCCAAATTGAGTGATACATTAACTGTGTAACGACAGGAGATCATTTCAAACAAGTTTCTATATAGTATAACGCAATTTATAATCCGTTCTGTCGGACCAAATATGTCCATTTCTTATATACATATATTGTATTTAGGCGGCACATCTTCTTTCATTAAACATTATCTGCATTCCTAGTAAGCTTCTCCAATTTTCGAATGTTGTATTTGATCCCTGGTTTGAAGGAGTGTATGAATTTTCCAGACTTCATGTTGTATGTGACGTTTTTAGTGATCCTTGTACATTCGACCATCGCTGGTCTTTCTCAAGATTCGTTTTCAATTCACAGAGCTGTTTGTTCCAGTTTTCAAATTTTGACTGTATTTATCATCAAGTGTTACCTACGTCACTTCCGTTTGTAGCAAAATGTAGTTCTATTGAATAAAAGTTATACATATATATATATATACAAAGGCCAAATAACTTCTTTCAACCCATATTCTCATCTCGTGTATTCTCAGTCTTTTTCGTCTCTTCCAATGCTACAGTATGTATATAAGAAATGTACATATATGTATATAAATAGCGTAATGGTTGCAGGTTCGATTCCTGCCGCAGCCTATTTCTTAATTATCTATTCTATTTCACACTGTCACATATACCCTCTAATAACGGGAGGTCAACTAGGGTTTCCAACAAAAGATCGCATTTATGATTATTTTGTCGGATTATATATCCATTTCCCCATATATATATATATATATATATATATATATATACTTATATGTATATAGTCTGGAAAGTTTTACAGCTTTTTATGTATAATTTTTCATTATGGTACGACGGATAAATTGTCTCTTGTTGGGATCATCAGTTGTTTATCATGTAACAGTTTTGATGATTTTAAAAACAAAATAGTTATATTAACATGGTACCCCAGCAGTGTTGATCAAAGACCACCTCCCCTCCAGCTTTGATTTTGAAATATAGATATGTTATACTTGTTGTTTGTTATTCCATATAAGGTATTACCACAACGTATTGTATATGGGTGTTATATATATATATATATATATATATATATATATATATATATATATATATATATATATATATACATATATATATATATATATATATATATATATATATATCATTGTGTCATGCACCACGGAACTGGACGGTCGGTAAGGCTGAATTTTAAGTGGTATATTTATTTTGCTTTTTAAATTCCCCGTCCACCTGAGTGCTCTATTCCTATGGAAGAGCATTGCATATATATATATATATATATATACATATACATATATATATATATATATATATATATATATATATATATACTAATGGTAAGTAAGCAGATGAGCCAGCCTTGAATACCAGCAAGAAAAAAACGACATCACTACAGTAGTAATTGTTTGTGAGAAAACCATCATTCCATCCTGAGGCACCCCTAAATATGTGAGAGATAGATTAGGTCCGTGTATATATACATATATATATATATATATATATATATATATGTGTGTGTGTGTGTGTGTGTGTGTGTGTGTATGTGTGTGTGTATGTGTGTGTGTGTGTGAGAGAGAGAGAGAGATAGGGAGAGAAAGACAGAGTATGCGTACGAGTGTGTTTGTGGTGTAATTTATTGAGTGATGTTTAGGAGAATTTATAGGGCAAGTTAACGTGTTTTACTTTCAGTTTAACGATTGGCCTTTGTAGATAAGAAAGCACAGGTCTGGTTAGTCACTCAATAGAAGCAGCATGCTTCATTGGCGAAACTTGTGCGCGCGACGCATGCGTAGCCAGTCAGTCAGCTAGCCAGACCGAATTAAAACTGGAGAAATCCATATTGACAGCTTTGGTGACTGTCTCAGTTGACTTTTTCTGATATTCGCTACATGAGTTAAAGGAGACATCTTTAAATACACCCTCAGTGGATTCTGCGCATTAGGAACATCGGCTTTTAAGACCAGCCAGACTATAGGACCAATTTTTTAACACATATTCATAAGTATATCACCATCATCATCATCATCATCAGTCTTTTAAGGTCTAGTATTCACCACACTTCTCTATCATGGGCGTCACAGAGCCAATATTTTCTGAATTTGTCTAGCTCGTCTCTCCATCTAATATTCCGCCGGCTTCGGTTCTGCTTGTGATCTCGGGGGATCCATGTTGTGAGTCGCGATGTCCATCAGTTGTCCGCCATTCTGGCAACATGGCCAGCCCACTGCCATTTGAGATTCTTAATGGATTCTATGATGTCCCTGACTCCTGTCTTTTCCCACACGTACTATGCTGTCTTGTGGTCTCTTCCTGCGAGGCCCAGCATCATGTGCACGTTGCATAGTTTTCAATTTGCGGATCTGTCTCTTGGTTAGGTTCCATGTTTCAGCTCCATAAATGATAGTTGTATACCCTTCTTTTTAGGATTAATGGGATCTTCTTATTTTTGAAGGTTGAGCTAGCTCTGCCAAAGGCTTGCCATCTTAGTGTGATTCTTTGCTTGATTTCTTCTTCTTTTGAGGGTCTCATGGAGATTCGTTGTCCTAGGCAGATGCAGTGATCTACTTTCTCCAGTTCTGTGTCCTCCATTTTGATCTTAGTGTTTTTATCTCTGATGTGGTTGTTGCACATGATCATCGTCTTGCTGAAGTTCTTGCTCTCTTCCTCTAGTTCATCTACCATCAGCTAGAGGTTGTGTAAATCATCACTAATTTGCTTATTGTGATCAATGCACTGTTATTTGGACCAAGCAGCAGTGCTACCGAAAAATCTTTTTTTTTTTTAATAAGATCTGATAAAATAATCAAAAGAAATTTCTGAAAACTATCTTTCAAATGGTTCCAGCTCGTGCAATAACCGAACTCTCAAAAATATACTTTGTTTTCGTTGACTAAGTTGTTCATTACTTCAAACAGGAGTTATACATAAATATATTATATATTATAGTTATACATAAATATATTTTCATTGAAAAGTATCGGCCTTATTCGGATAATCGAACCAGTCGGTTATTGGGCTCGACATTGTTAGTCCTGATGCAGTCCAATCAACCTAGGTTCACTGTATCTTTGCACAAACAAGAGTTATTTATGAATATATTATCATTGAAAAGTATCGACCTTATTCGGATAATCGAACCAGTCGGTTATAGGGTTCGACATTGTTGATGCCAGTGCAGTCCAACTAACCGGAATCTAATGTATATGAATTAATATTTGCTTAAGTTTGTTTTGTCTGTCTTTAATCGGAAGTGCGAGTGGCCTAGCGGTTAGCAGGACAGAAAATGTAATCGACGAGATAATATACATTTACTGAGCACTAAAGTATTCGGGGCGGGCATGAATCCTTCTCCCCACCCATAGCATAGATCTCGGTAAAAAACAAAAACCAGGAAAACCCCAACCCCCTAGACGGACGCTAAAGGGATCATTATTATTATTATTATTATTATTATTATTATTATTATTATTATTATTATTATTATTATTCCGACTGATTCTATGACTTGACTGGCGTTATACGAATAATATGGTTAATATCTGAGGATGTCAATCGCTGCGAATAAAAATGCACAATTCAAAGATGGTTTCGTTTTATAAGTAGTGGCTTCTTTTTAATCTTTGGCTACACGGGTTTGCTGTAAAATGGCAACTTCCGTTCAACTTAAGCAATAAAAATTACCATAATCAGACGACATATTGGGATTTTTTGTTGTGAGGTTACAATTATGGTTATGGCAAATTGTTTAGCATAACTGGCGGTTAAGGCAGAATAGGTTTATGACTTTTTATTACTTCAAAAGATTCAATGATCAGGAGATAGGCGAAACAATCAACGAAATTAATTTTATTTTCAGCCAAGAAGAAATGATATAGTTTATTTCAATTATATGATTTATTTAAAGAAAGAGGATTTTTTTGTTTGTTTTCTCATTGTATCAAGTGAGGAAAAAAAGTCGATAAGAATATAGAAAAATATCTGTGAAGTAAAACCAGACCTAGGTAATCTCCCCTTAACAGAACTCTCCAATAAAACTGTACTATAAATAGGTTATAAATAACTGTCTATTTGGTCTGGTGCAGACCCCAGTCAATGTTAACGCATAATAAAGCTTCGTAAGTTCCGTTCCACGAGTCTTGTTTTTCATTACAATATGGACGCGCCTCAAAAACTAATTAAAACGACATCACAACGAGAGAAAAAAAAGATTCGTTTTTAAGTCAAATGAGAAACAATGTAATTCAATTTATTTTAATTATGTAACGAAAAAAAAAAAGATTGATTAGTGGTTGCGGTTCTAAAAAACATATTGATCGACTATTAAGGTTATTATCAAATTAAAAGCTTAGGCTTTTGGTATGATACTTCTTACCATAAACTCATCTAGATAAGAATGAAACAATTCAACCCTCACCCTAAACCTTTCCCTACCCCTAACCATACTCTCTACCACACTCAAGCAATACGTCGCCACAAAATGTTCGTTTTATTAATTTGAAAAATCGGAAATAGCAATTTTTATTGGTAAAAGTAAACAAAAGTCGTCACTTTATAGCAGACCGTTTTTTGAAACGCATATAATGAAAATAACCCTTTTAATTCGTCCGTCTTTGTGAATATATAAGAAAGCTTTTTTGGCCTTCTTGGGCCTTATTTTGACTAATTTGTTAATAACATCTAGATTCTTGAGAATTTAGATGTTTTTAGCTGTTTTTTACCCTCAGATGTTTTCCAGTGGAATACGCCAGTGATGTCATCAATAGAATTTATTCTGACCATGTTTATACTCCGATATAATTTTTTTAAAATGACTTCAATGATATCAATAGTGTTTAAAAAGTATAGAAAATGTTAATTATTCCCTTCAAAATTTGCTTTTGCGATCAGGACAGTATTTTTTTTTAAATATACTTATTTCCAATTGGACAACTGGCGAATTTGCACATTTTTAATTACATAGAGTGAGAAAAACAATTGCATATGAATATCATTATTCTTGCCACAAAAGCAAAATTTGTTGAGAATAATGACCATTTTCTACGCTTCTTACACATAAGTAATGAACGTTATCATGGGAGATAACTCTTTTCAAAAAGAAACACTCACTGATGATTAATCTATCCTAATTAACCCTCTGTTTTCCAAATTAGATGCTTGTGTCCAGTCTAATTCTCTTGCAACTCACAAAGTCTCAATATTGGGACAAACGAATCCTCTGATCTTAACATTAACCTCAAACATGCTGTGGTTTTTCTGGGCGAAATGTTTTCCTCTAAATTGACCGAGGTGTTCCATGAAATGGTCAACATGTTGGCAATGATGTGAACATTGTGGGTGGTTGAAAGAAAGAAAGAAAGAAAGAAAGAAAGAAAGAAAGAAAGAAAGAAAGAAGAACAGAAAGGAAGAAAGAAAAAAGAAAGAAAGAAAAGAAAAAACGAAAACGGTAATTTGATTAACCGCTACAGATTTAGCAGAAGCAAATATAACCGCAAACTTTAATTATATGACTGTAGCTTTGATTAGTGTTTTTGCTCTAAAACCCTTAAAAACTGGTACAAAGAGCTGAAATTTTAATATGTTGTAGCTTAGACATATACCTCTAAATAAACTGGACATCGAATGTAAACTAGTGTTTAATTTCATTTGTTTATTTAATCATTTATGAACACCTTGGCCATCGTCTTATATTGGCATACTTTTTCTTTTGGGAAGCTCTATGTCTAGGCTACAACATATTAAATTTTCTTGGCCTGTTTTTGAGGGGCTTAGAGCAAAAAGAAACTGAAGTGAATCTAAATTCATATAAAAGTTAGCAGTTGTCTTTGCCTCCGCTAAATTTTTAGAAAATTCTTAAAAGGAAAAAGAAAGATACAAGGAAGAAAGAAAGAAAAAGAAACAACAGATGAATACAAGAAAGAAGTAATAATAATAATAACAATAATAATAATAATAATAATAATAATAATAATAATATTAATAATAATAATAATGATGATGATGATGATGATGATGATGATGATGATGATGATGATGATGATGATAAAAATAATAATAATAAAGAAAAGTGACGAAAGAGAGAGAGAGAGAGAAAACAACGTAAAATCTTGGTTGGAAAGTGTTGATATCGGTGCAAGTAAAATCGAATGTGGTCGAAAGAAAGGAAAAAGGGAAGAAAGAAGGTAATAAAGACATAAAAAAGAAAAAGAAAGAAAAAAGAGTGAAAGAAAGAAGCAAGAAAGAAGGAAAGAAAGAAAGAATGATAATGAAGGAAAGTGAGGGAAAGAGAAAAAACGATGTAAAATCTTGGTAGGGTGGTAAAAGTCTTGGCAGGGGTAAATGTTGTTACATGGGAACACTGTGAGTGGTTCAAAGAAAGAAAGAAAGAAAGAAGAAAGAAAGAGGTGAAAGAAAGAAAGAAAAGAAAAAAAGGAGAAGAAACAAAGAAAAGAAGAAAAATTACTCAAAGAAAAAAGAAACAGAAAGAAAGAAAAGAAAAAGAAAAAGAGAAAAAAGAAAAAGAGAAAAAAGAAAGAAAAAAGAAAAGATAAAAAAGAAACAAGGAAAAAAGGAAAAGAAAAAAGTAAGAGAGAAATGAAAGAGAGAAAAGGAAAAAAGAAAAGAGAAAAAAAGAAATAGAGAATTGAAAGAAAGAAAAATAATGAAGGAAAAGGAGAAAGAAAGGAAGAAAACAACGCCAAATCAGTAGGAACGCTGATATTGATGCATGTGAAAATCAAGGGATGGTTGGCCCGCGCGGGAAAGGCAGGCAAAAAGAGCGGGAAACCAGACAAACAGACGCATCTGAGAAGCAGAAAGTGAACTTTACTTACTCGACCATTGTAATTAGATTTCGTTGGCGGCGTCTTCTTGAACAGCGCCACGATTCAATGCACTTCTTACCGTTCTCCTCCTCTTGCTCGATCACAAAAGGCGAATTCAGATCTGATGGGGTTTGGAAAGCAAGGGACGTGCTGTTGTTGCAGGATTACACGTTGTATTAAAGTGATGATGGTGGCGTTCAGTGGTGGGTCCATTGGTGGTGATGGTAGATGCAGCCGTGGTCGTAATAATTCTGTAACAAAGTTGTTGAAACGGTAGCGGTTGCATTCATATTATTGTTACTAGCTGGAAAACCGAGATTTTCAGCTCGATATCTACATTTTACGGTTAAATAAAAAGATAAATATTCGGTTAAGCTAACTTGAAAGTTCATTTTGATATTATGTTTACAATATAAAAACTTTTGGAGTTTGGGATTTTTTAAAAACAAATATCCTAAAAGCTTACTCCAAGGTTCCATTAGTAACCACAGAAAGTATGGTGTGCATAGCTTTAGTCGTTCTTGAGTTAGTTGATGACAGACAGAGAGACAGATATTTGATAAATTACTGTGTTTATTTTACTTAATGAGTAGTGACTGATTGCTTTTACTGAAAATCAAGTGACAGCAAGTCTTATTAAACAGCGCTACAATTTAATGACCTCTTCAATACTTTACCACTCTCGTGAGGTGTATATTGAGCCTGGTAATACTTCAGTATCACACAGGATATTTTCCTAACCTGACTAATAACAATTCGGATCTGTAGATTTTTATTCCTGTTAGGGACGTGAAGATTTTTCTAGGTGGGCTAAAGACCCTCCCAAATGCAATGTATACCTTAGGAAGGTCGAAGAACGTATCAGTCGAAGATGATTGTTACTTTCCCCGCGTTAAATTCAGAACATAACACCAATCTTTAACACTAACTCTAACTTAATTCTTTGTTGTTAAATTTGATAGAATAGAGTTTTAAATGGCCGGGTTTTCTGTTTTCAATTGGAAATGAAATTTTTGAAAAATCAATTCACAGATAAGGCTTTTAAAAAAGGGTATTGGATAAAATTTCCATTTTTGCAAAGAAAAAATGCCGTTCTGGGGTTCCCAGACCGAGTTGAGCGGAATCTAACACGAGATATTTTTGAATTTAACGCGGGAAAGGTAACAATCAACCATAATCAACCAAAATAATGATAAAGACAACCAAGCTGGTGATGATAGTTCGAAAAATATATGGAATTACTGAAAACACCATTTGAAGAGATTTGCTCGATATCTGTTGTGAAACATTGGCTTTCTTATCCTTTTTATAGAATGGTACAACGAGCTTATATTATTGTTTTTTGTTTGTTTGGTCTACCGTATATATATGTAGACATACGTATCCGTAATTATGGGCCAAATAATCTTTGAAAAATATCTCTCGTGTATAACTGACTTTTCAGAATTGGCAGCAGCTAAATTTAGAAAGAAGAGTATACAACCAATGCATTCTCCCGATAGTCACTTATGGAGCTGAAACATGGAACTTAACCAAGAGACAGACCTGAAAACTGAGAAGTATACAACGTGCACATGAGAGAATCATGCTCAACCTTACATGGAGAGATCACAAGACAGCACAGTATATAAGGAAGAAAACGGATGTCCGTGACATCATCGAAACTATTAGAAAACTCAAATGGCAATGGGCTGGTAATGTTGCAAGAATGAAAGACAACCAATAGACATCACGTCTCAAAACATGGATCCCCAGAGATCACATAAGGAACTGAGGCCGACAGAACACAAGATGGAGAGATGAACTAGACAGATTCAGGAAATACTGGCTCTGCGACGCCAATGATAGAGAATTGTGGCGAATCCTGGGGAAAGTCTATGTCCAACGACGGTCGTTAAACGACTGATGATGATGATGATGTTGAAATTTAGCCTTTGCTTCTCTTTTTACCCGGTTCGTATTGACTGAAAACAAGATTTCATATAATTTGCATTATGTTTTAAACCAAGAAATATCCAATGTATTTAGAGATTTAAACTCTTTGCTATACATCATTATTTAGCTTGGACAATGATATTTCGACCACGCCATCCCCGAAAAGGAGGTAACATTTAGTTCTCATGTATAATGTAAAATCCAGTTCTATGAGTGCGGCCTGTACACACGATACATACATAAATCACAAGCCTGTCAGTCAGACCACCTTGAAAACTGCAAAAAAACAACCCATGTTGATAGTTTCAATCTCTAGAAGGACTGTTGTTGATAGTTTTTTTATCAGGAGTCACAAATTCCGACTGTTCACTTTGCAAGTGCCCACGGGAAAGATATGAATCCATTTCCTCCCAGCCATGAGTAAAATAGTGGATGGAGATGTGAGTTATGACACTTCAGGTGCTTGTCGCCTCCAAGTCTGATTCGCATATCGCAAACGGGCCTCAAGTATTAATGGTATACGTGGAGCCCAAACAGCAACAGCTGAAGCTGTAGCCAGCGTAAGGGCATCATCCGATGAGCTCTCTTGAATTTGATGGTCGATCAGTCTAATAGTCTTACCTTTAGAAATCGCAAAACGCGAGTTTGTAATGTGTTTTTTTTCAGTGATGACGTACATATGACATGCGTGTCAGCTGACTCGCGCTACAAGGTTTTAGATAACACACTGTAGACTTTGGAAAAAAACTTTTAAATCATTATTCTGTTATCTTAGTTTTATAAGTATGTTTTGAAAATCCAAGTTATAATTTATTAAACTCATAGTTTTGTTTATATATATATATAAATATAATTTGAACTATAGGAAGTGAGACAGACTCAGAAGTGAAAGTATATGGAAACTAGGTTTATTAACCCGTGAATGTTTTCATTGATTGTCTAGATATGTTTTGGGGGTATTCCCTTCTTCAGTAGTCTGTGTACGATTTAATGATTATAAGTTTGATGTGGAACATACGTCAGGAGTTTCGCTTTGTGAGCTAATATATATATATATATATATATATATATATATATATATATATATATATAGTGTCATCCACAGACAGCTGTTTCGATGTATTACATCCAGTACCGCGAGAGAGAATTGAAACCCTCACATCGGACCGATATCCTACCTCTGGACTACGGAACTGGGTGGTCAATAAGGCTGAATTTAAGCGATATATTCATTTACGCTGAAACTCCTCATCCACCAGAGTGCTCTATTCCTATGGAAGAGCATTGCATAAGCTTACAATGGATGAGTTACCTCACTTAAAGAGTGCACAACCCTGAATAGACGAGCATTAATTATTGTGTCATCCACAGACAGCTGTTTCGATGTATTACATCTCTTCAGTGTGGCTATAGACCTTATCCCACCCATATATATATACATATATATATATATATATATATATATATATATATATATATATATATATATATATAATTTGAACTATAGAGAATGAGACGGACTCGGCAGTGAAAGTGTATGGAAGTTAGGTTTATTTATCTGTAAATGTTTTCTTTAATGGTCTAGACATGTTTCGGGAGGTATTCCCATCTTCAGTAGTGTGTACTGTGTGTGTGTGTGTCTGTGTGTGTGTACTTTTAGAGGTTATAAGTTTGATATAGAACCTGAGTCCACCATCAGGAGGTTTGTTCTGTGAGCAAAAAATGGTATCCCCTCTGCTAGGGGCATCTTGTTGTGCGAGAGAAAGTTCAGTCTATATATATATATATATATATATATATATATATATATTTGAATATTCGAAAAGTAGGTCGCTTATCGATAAGCCTCGACCTAAAACCAAAATATATGTATACATGTTGGTGACACTCAAATAACAGGATTATTTTAAAAATTGAACTTTCGACTCACCGTTTCTAAAAATGACCGCCATTACAATACTATTCGATAGTACGTACAATCCAATCGGAGTTTCTTACTTTCTTCCAGCTTTGAGAATTGCAGACAAAATTGAAAAGACATTTAGTGTAAAGAATGAATTGAGGCGAGCAGACGACTCAAGCCCTTGTTTTCGCAGGGAACTATCATGGGCTATCCTGCTGTAAAATTAGTTTTTTTACCCGGAGGCATCACGGATTGTGAATCGATCGATACATATATATATATATATATATATGTGTGTGTGTGTGTGTGTGTGTGTGTGTGTGTGTGTGTGTGTGTGTTTGTGCGTTTGTTTATGTATGTTTTGGTGTGTGTGTACTAGCTGAGTTACCCGGCGTTGCCCAACAAACAAAACCTACCTCACTTCCGTTCTTAACCAAAAAAAATTACCATGTGGGGACTGCAGATTTGTCACTTTATTAAGAATGGAAAGTAATGGTCTAACCAGCATTATAGCAACAGAATTGATAGAATAACCACACCTATCCCAAACCCGAAGAGTCAGTCGGTTGGTACATTTGGAAAAGAGACAGGGCGAGAATCTGACCATATCTTTGGTTGTTACTTTGAAAAAGACTAGGGAGGTTGCTCATAGAGTTTGACAACGACTGCCTTATAGCTACTGCTCCTTACATTAAACATGATAATCGTGAATATGAGCAAAAAACAAAAAACAATTGTTGTAAGGAATGTTTTTGGCATACATGAGAAAAATGAATGACGTAAGGCCTGGAATAAAAATAATCTTGGTTGGGTAGAGAATGATTGGCTAAAGAATGACTTCTGGTGACCTCTAAGGTTAGCCTATATGTGAAGTTTATTGATTCTCTATGTTTGCCCACTCCCTTACGACTGTCAGGCAGGCTCATGAAAGCCTTTTATTTCATCAGCCAAGTCTGTTCTTCCTTTTTTGCCCCCTCTCTCATTGAAAGAACTTTTTTGCACATTTCCTTCTGACCACGATGCACAAGCTGAAAAATACATCAAATTATTAAAAGACTTTAACAGTGTGGTTTTGAAGAGTATGCACCAATCAAGGTATACCAATGTATCTTTTTGTTGAGGGTGGGGTAGAGGTAAAAAAAAAATGACTACACGGTTTCTCTTTCATTTTTTCAGATTTCTATCCAATCTCTGTGAAATTGATAAGGTGCAAAAGTTCTATTTCTGACGAGTCTTTTTCTTACGACTTGGCTCCACCTTTCTATGTGTGTTAACCATTCTTGCCCGATACCGAGTTTTCTAAGTTGTAATTCCTTCATATGATTCTTTGGGGTTCCCCGGGTAAATAATTGATTTTTCAGAGAGGAGACCATCATAAAAAAGGGATAAAGAGATGGGTACGAACAGACTGGAGTTTTTTTTATCTATCTATCAATCTATCTATCTATCTATCTATCTATCTATCTATCTATCTATTTATTTATACGAAAACATGTAGACTAACTCGTCGATTAGATAGACTTCGATACAAACTAAAGAATTTAGGTATAACAGGTCATGTACAAAACACATGTTGAAGATAAACTCATAACAATCAAAATCGAAAACGCAGAGCTGGAGAAAGTAGACCACTACATTTACCAAGGACAACGGGTCTCCATGGAAGGAGAAATCAAGTGAATATTAACTCTGGGATGGCAAGCCTTCAGGAGAAGCAAGCCCAGCCTTCAAGAACAAGAAAATCAACCAATGCACCTTCCCGATAGTCACCTATCGAGCTGAAACACGGAACCTAACCAAAAGATTGACCCTTAAGCTGAGAACCATGCAACATACACATGAAAGAATCATGCTTAACATAACATTGAGAGATCACAAGACAGTATATATGTCAGGGGAAAGAACAGGAGTCCGAAGTATCAAAAAATCTATGAGAAAACCCAAACGGCAATGGGCTGGTCAAGTTGCAAGAATAGCAGACAACCGCTTGGTATTACGACTCACAACGTGGATCCCCAGAATTCATGCAAAACCATGACTTGCAGAATATATGGTGAGACAAACTAGACAAGTTCACAAAGTATTGGCCCCACGACGCCCACGATAGAGAGATGTGGCGAATCCTGGGGAAGGCTTATGTCAAACGACGGACGTTAGTAGGCTGATGATGATGAATTGGGGGGGGGTTAAACTTTGACTACGTAACATTTTTTCAATGTATATAAGTAAATAGATAGGAAGAAAAATAAATACATAGATGACCAGACTCAGCTAAATACACAGATGACCAGTGGGATGTCATCTTCAAGAGTGTAAGCTTGTCCGTTTCTTAGTCTGCCATATTTATTCATTGTCCCCTACAAACGTTCACTAATTAGAGACGCTCACCCCCAGGGATTATTTAGTTGCCCAAATCTATTCATCAAAAGGCCCGCCAAATCGTTTCTGCGTAATATGGACGATGGTCTGTCGAATAACCCAATTTGTCCAGGCTTCTTCGAATAAGCTGAGTCAAAGAAAATCATAGGAACGATTTTTCCCGATAATTATCAATGTTTTGTATTGATAAATAACAAACCTTTACTAATACCATTTAGGAAGTGTCAGACTTGGCTGCTGTGGCTATCAAAGAAAACCGGTCTGGCTAGCCACTCAGTAGAAACCGTCACATGACCAACGTCTTTTGACAGCATGCTACGTTGGGGGTGATCAATGGAAAAAAATTGGGGAAAGGAGGGGGATCAGTGAATAAATTGATTCTCTCGCCTCGTGTCGGGCGTTATGCTAGGCAACTGCTGGACAACACGACCCACGATATGGATTCTTAGAGATCACATGAGAAAATGTGACTGGCAGAAAATAAGATGGCGTGTTGAACTAGACGAGTTTAGAAAGTTTCGGCTACGCGACGCCCATGATAGAGAGGTCTGGCGAATCTTAGGGAAGGTCTATATACAACGACGGACGTTGGAAGGCTGCTGCTGTTGCTGCTGCTGATGATGATGGCGATGAAGTCTGAATTTTCAAAAAACATGTAGACTCAAACTAATGGACCAATTTAGCATATATTGAAATTGTAAATTGAATCCCTCATTAAAAACCCATGTGGGGATGAAAAAACGAGGAAAAAGTTATAATGGATTGCTCCACGTGAAATAGATTAACTGAGCTAAAAATATCATTTTAAGGGTTAACTAATTTTAGAAAAGAATATTATACAAGTGTTGAAATAAAAAAGATTATTATGACGTAACAACGAATAACACGTCATAGAAACGCTTTGGACTTTATATCCAATCACACACCAAAACAGCTCGACTTGAGTTGAGACTTCAAAAAAGCTTTGAATTAGGATACTTGAATTCTTAAGAATGAATTATTCAATAAAATAGCTTTAGGCTCCATTGCGCCGATCCATGCGTAAATAATACTGTCATTTTTGACGGGTACATGCTAGTTAATATATAACTAGCTGGATACCACCGTACCACTTTGAGGTTGTATCCAATTGTAAAGCCTTAGCACTTTCCTCCAGAAGCCATCTTGATTTGGATTCGGAATGAAGATATTCTTCTCCGGACATTCAACTTTAATTTTTAGGATGATTGCTTCTTCAATAACGTGTGGGTTCAAATCCCACCAAAGGCTTATTCTTTATTTCCCCACCGACGCTGTTTGCTCACTACCGATGTGTAATTGGTCTGAGTATAGCAACAATAAAAATCGGCTAATTAATTAGAATGGAAGTAAAAAGTAGTCAATTTCTTTTTCAAATAGAAATAATGATTCATGATATTTCATTTGCTAAAAATAATTTTTTTAAAAAAGTACCCGTAATAATAAGTATAGGTCTGGTAAGTAACTTAATTGTAAATTGAATGCCCCCACTAAAAACCTATTTAGGGGCAATTTTTAAAGACCACCCCCAAAGAAAAAACGTTTTTACTTGACATATTTAGAAGTAAATGTTTAAATTTTCAGTCTGCTAGCTCAGTGGTTTCGAGACCTCAAGGAACCTTCCTGTAAAGGAAATATTCTGGCAGACCTCTATTCTTAGCGTTTAGTTTCTAAACTAATTAACGAACTACAATAACAATCAATTCTTGATCTTCATGAAGCCATATTCATTCATTATGAATTACATTTATTTTAATTCTAGCATATGGTAGAGGTCTATATTTAATGATAATGTTTTTTGGTGTCTGTGAGACGGATGACATTGTTCTCTGCCTCAAGAATCCCAGGTTTAGAGGGAACACAGCTTCGGGCTTCCCAACATTAATTGACGACCCCAGTTTCGGAAAATCTACTCTAGTCAGCCAGACCAACTGAAAATAACTAAAGAAACCTATGTTGGCAGTTTTGATTGACTGTTTCAAAAAATATCAATGATGATGATGATGGTTGAGTAAATTGCATTACAGCAGTATAGATTTAGGTTGTTTACGAATATTGGTAGTCTATGGGATTGAGGTAAATATAAACATGCCAGATACCATAACATGCATTTGACAACCGGGGGATATTTTGGGGCCATTTGGGGCAAGGGGTGGAGTAAAAATGGGTCTTCATCATCACCAGCCTCTTCAGCGTCCGTAGTTGGATATAGACCTTCCCCAAGACTCGCCAAACATCTCTATTGTAGAGCTGGTATTTTCTGAACCTGTTTAGTTAATCTCCCCATCTTGTATTCTGTCGGCCTCGGTTTCGCATGTGAACCACGTTGTGAGTTATGATGTCCAAGGGTTGTCTGCTATTATCGCAAGATAACCAGCCCATTGCCATTTATTTATTTTTTATACATTCTATGATATCTTTGACTCCTGTTTTTGACCTTTGACTTTATTTTCTCTTGTCACAACAATGACAATAGCAACACCAATAAAACGATGACGTCATGCACGAATAAGAGTTACATACGCAAAAACTGATTACGAATTCACTCTCTCAGCTTAGACACCTCGTTCTATAACAGGAAACTATTAATAAAGAAGTTGAAATGGGAAACGTAGTTTTGGAATAATATTGTATGGAAGAATTAATTTTGTTTTTGCTTACCTTTTAGATTTCAATGGAGGAAAGGAGTTTGACCTTGGTGCAGCCAAGCTTGAGTTTATCTTTTTTTTTCCTACACCTCATCCTCTCTCTTTCTCCATCTCTTTCTCTCTCTCTCTCTCTCTCTCTCTCTCTCTCTCTCTCTCTCTCTCTCTCTTTCAGTCTTTCTCCATCTGCGCCTTCTCCTTTACTCTCTCTTTTTCAGTCTTTCTCTATACCTTCCCCAACACCTTCTCTGTCTCTCTCTTTCATCCTTTCGCTCTCGCTCTCTCTCTCTCTTTCTCTCTCGCTCTCACTCTCTTATTCTTTATCTGTACCTTCTCCTCCGACCTCCATTTGTGCCTTCTCCTCTACTCTCTCTCTTCCATTCTTTCTCTCTCTTTCATCCTTTCGCTCTCTCCATCTCTCTCTCTCTCTCTCTTATTCTTTATCTGTACCTTCTCCTCCGTCCTCCATTTGTGACTTCTCCTCTACTCTCTCTTCCATTCTTTCTCTCTCTTCCATCCTTCCGCTATCTCTCTCTCTCTTTCTCTCTCGCTCTCACTCTCTTATTCTTCATCTGTACCTTCTCCTCCGACCTCCATTTGTGCCTTCTCCTCTCCTCTCTCTCTCTTCTATTCTTTCTCTCTCTTTCATCCTTTCGCTATCTCTCTCTCTCTCTATCTCTCTCGCTGTCACTCTCTTATTCTCCATCTGTACCTTCTCCTCCGACCTCCATTTGTGCCTTCTCCTCTCCTCTCTCTCTCTTCCATTCTTTCTCTTTCATCCTCTCTCTCTCACTCTCTCTCTCTCTTTCGCTCTCACTCTCTTATTCTTTATCTGTACCTTCTCTTCCGACCTCCATTTATGCCTTCTCCTCTACTCTCTCTCTTCCATTCTTTCTCTCTCTCTCTCTTTCATCCTTTCGCTATCTCTCTCTTTCTCTCTCTCTCTCTCTCGCTCTCACTCTCTTATTGTTTATCCGTACCTTCTCCTCCGACCTCCCCTTCTATCTTTCTCTTTTATTCACATGTCAACTTGTTCTGCTAAAGTTAGCAAATCCCATTTACAGGAACTATTAATAAAAGAGTTGAAATGAGACACGTATTTTGGGAATAATATTGTATGGAGAAATTAATTCTGTTTTGTTTACCTTTTAGATTTTAATGAAGAAGGGATTTTGATCCTAGCGCAGCCAGAGTTGTTACAATTTATTTTTTTATTGTTCTTTAAATTCAGCATTTTTATTACGTCATTAGAACATGAATGAAATTCTATTTTACTACGTCAGTTGCATAAATTAAATTATATTTTATCACGTCTGTACGTTCTTTAGCGTGACAGAAGACATCTGCACATTGGTAATTATCACATGTGGATTAACGCGTTTTTTCTTCAGTTTATACTTAATGCGTACAGCTGAAACTTGACCGTATTACATCAAAACCAGCACTAATAGATAAATAAAAACGCGCTATTCAAGGCATTGTCAAACTCCAGACCAAGTTGGAAGCTGGAGTTGCCTTTGTTTTTCGACCCGAAATAGAACAAAATCAATAAGAACAAGAACAATCTTCACCGTTTGCTCCGACAAGTTAGACCAAACCTATAAATAATAATCAAAGTTTCCCAACTATTTATTCTTATCAACAGAGCCAAACTGACAAATCTTACACATCTTCGAAAGTTTATGTTACAAACATGCAATGACTTATTTCATTCTAATAAATAAACATATTTAGGAAATTAACATACTCCTACCGTGATTTGAAATCTCAACAAAGTGATCGGTAGGAGGCTCTCTTACCGACTGAGACAAACTGACAAATCTTACGTATCTAGGAAAATTCATATTCCAAATACGTGAGGGGTTTATTTCATTATAGTAAATAAATACATTTACACTAAAATACATATTCTTAAAAAAAATCGTATATATATATATATATATATATATATATATATATATATATATATATATATATATATTATCATTATTATTAGGAATCTCACACCAGTTGCCTGGTGGTAACCGCTGGAGTTTGAGTGACAGCAAGTCTCCTCAAGTCTCCAGCCCTCCTCTCCTAGTACTCATAGGTCGCAGTAATTATTGTTATTATTATTATTATTATCATTATTATTATTATTATTATTATTATTATTATTATTATTATTATTATTATTATTATCAAAATGATTAAATAATTGAGTCATCCACACACACGCATACACACACACACATATACATATGTATACATATATGTGTGTGTTTGTGTGTGTATATATATATATATATATATATATATATATATATATGTATATTCCGTCGAATAGCTAAAATTGCTTAGTTGGCAAAATTTACTCATTTTTGAAAGAAAAGTTCGATTTCACTATGATTACGTAAATCTTCGGTCGTAAAAAAAATAATCGTTGCATATCCTAGTTTTGATCAGATAAACGTTTCATTAAATTGAAACTACGTATTATTCATTTTTTGTTATAAAGTTTGATTTCACAATTTTTTTATTGTAAAAATATAGTTGTTTTATATCTTTGTATTGATTAAATGAACTTTTGGTCAAATTACAACAACGGATTTATTTATTTTTTGTGAAAAATCAAAATTTTGATAATTCGGCAATTTTGCCGATTCAGCATAACAATGCAATATAAAAGTTGCCGTAATCATATTCAGTCGCTGAAGATGTAGGAGTGACGTTTGATTCCACTTCGATCACATAAACTTTTGATTGTAAAAAAATAGTTGTTATACATCCTTGTTTTGATCAAATAAATGTTCGGTTGAATCAAAACTACGCATCTATTTATTTTTTCAGACAAAAAGGGTTAAAACAAAGTTTTTAATCATTTTTTTTTGTAAAAAAAACTTTTGTCTCAAAAACATTTGATTATAAAAAGATAGTTGCTTTGTATACTCATTTGGAATAGTTCAACTTATGAACATATTAAAACTACGAATTTATTCATTTATTGTAGAAAAATAAAGTTAAAATTTCGCCAATTAGGCTATTTCGCTGATTCAGCATGACATATGTACAAATCAAAAGTTGCCGTAATCATATTCAGAAGTTGGAATGGTATTTGATTCCACTCTGATTACATAAACTTTTGATTGTAAAAAAAATAGTTGTTATACATTCTTGTTTTGATCAAATAAATGTTTGGTTAAATTAAAACTACGTATTTATCATTTTTCTTTAGAAAAAAGGGTTAAAATAACGTTTTTAATCATTTTTTTGTAAAACAAACGTTTTATTTCAAAAACATTTGATTATAAAAAGATTATTGTTTTATATACTTATTTGAAAAGTTAACTTTTGATCATATTAAAACTACGTATCTATCATTTTTTTTTTATTCAGAAAAAGGGTTAAAATAACGTTTTTAATAATTTTTTTGTAAAAAAAAAAAGTTTTACTTAAAAAAAACATTTGATTATAAAAAGACAGTTTTTTTTATATACTTATTCTGAATAGATAACTTTTGATCATATCAAAACTACGTACTTATCCCTTTATTGTAGAAAGAAAAAGTTAAAAAAATTCGCCAATAAGTCTATTCCGCCGATTCAGCTCACGATCTATTCAATACTAAAAATTGCAGTCATCACATTCACTCGGGATGGAAGCAGTAGAGTTTGACCCTGCAGCAGGCAGGATTGTTGCTGTATATAAACACGTAGCTTGAGATTCTAATGGCAATGATATTTGATCAACTGGCACTAGTGAGTCCTCCTCCAATTCCTCCTAAATTTAGAAAAATAATCAACTTCTGAGGTTTAAAAA
>OY735240.1:27279994-27324994 GCA_963457665.1 Thysanoteuthis rhombus | reverse complement strand
TGGTTTTACTATAGAAATGTATTGCTAATAATTTCGCTATAGAAATGCACTGCTATATTTTTTCACCTTAAACATGTATTACTAGTTATTTTATTATAGAAATGTACCATTTTACTTTCACTATTTTACTATAGAAATACACCGCTAATGATTTTACGACAGAATTAGATTTTATACAAGAAAGAAAAGAATGTTTAGCATTCAGAAATAATGCTAACGATAAAAAAGGCCCTGAGGAATTAATTGACTCTGCTTACAGGATAAGGCAGTATTTCTTAATCTGGGATAAATTTACGAAAAAAAAAAAGGTCTTTTTATTCTTACGTTTGGTCGTTATTTTTTCTCCTATATCTGTTTGAGTTAGAGATTTTCTGATTTTAGCCATTAATACGTAAACATAGTACAAGTTTTTCGATGATAGTTTGTTTGGCCGTGTTAAATCTTGAACGATTTCATTTATTTCTAGGGAAAGAGTGAAAATGTTGAAATGGCTTAATTATACGAAGATTGCTGAGGACCTCTGGTTTGAACACTTGACTTTCTTTTCTTGAATCATTTTTTTTTTTTTTTTGTCAAAATAGTCCTTGGTGTGAAAAAGAGATTTACGAGAATTGACAACGAAGAAAAGCTTGGCAAGATCCAGGGCAAATTAGGGTAACCGATGAATGGTTGGGCTCTATATAAGCAATGGCAAGCCATATCAAGCCAGCTCAGAACTTCTCCTGCGATGAAGTCAGGTTTGCTCTAATCACCAACATCATCATCATTCTTTTAATGTCTGTCGTTAGACATAGACCTTCCCCAGGATTCGCCACAATTCTCTATCATGGGCGTCGCGCAGCCAGTATTTCCTGAATTTGTCTATTTCATCTCTCCATCTTGTGTTCTGTCGTCCTCGGTTTCTCATGTGATCTCTGGAGATCCATGCTGTGAGTCGTGTTGTCCATCGGTTGTCTTTCATTCTTGCAACATGGCCTGCCCATTGCCATTTGAGTTTTTTAATAGTTTCTATGATGTCTCTGACTCCTGTTTTCTTCCTAATGTACTGTGCTGTCTGGTGATATCTCCATGTAAGGTTGAGCATGATTCTCTCATGCGCACGCTGCATGCTTCTCTGTTTGTAGGTCTGTCTCTTGGTTAAGTCCCATGATTCAGCTCCATAAGTGACTATCGGGAGAATGCATTGGTTGTATACTCTTCTTTTCAGGATTATTGGGATCGTCTGAATATAGTGGTTCAATCGGAACAGAATCTTCCAAGGGAAACACTCTGTGTTTAGTAAGATTTAAAAGGAATTCTCTCTTATGATATTAGACAAAATATATGAACCTGTACAGAATATACGCGTACCTGGCACAGGAGTAAATGGCCCCTGTCTCCTAGTGTTTCTGATCAACCAGACGCAGCTGCGATGCCATTAACAATAAGGGTAACTGAGGAAAGGTATGGCTCTGTATAAGCAATGACAAGCTATGTCAAGCTTGTTCAGAACTCGTCCCGAGATAAAGTCAAGTTTGTTCTAATACAGTTGTTCCTAACCAGGGGACATGCGTCAGTAAATTCAAGAGGGGCGCGAGCCAACAGGAAAAAGGTAAGAATTTCTTTTAATTATTTCAGGAATTCTCTTCCCAAGTATTTGTATAATATCATAAGCATAATGTATTACTTTGATAATTTTACTATATTAATACAATATTCAAGTTTACTCTTGTCGTCAAAAAATGACAAATAATCCAGTTTATTAATGCAATTGCATTGTACTTTAAAAAATATCATTTTCTTGTTTACACTCAATTTATTTCCCAAACATTTAACTAATCTGAACGTAAAATTCAATAAAGGTACAATTCCTCAAGTTTAACATAGCATAGTATTCTATTTCTACTAAGTTACGTCACTTGACTTCACTGATGACGTAGGCGTGACAGAAGACAAAACTCGCTAATCATTATATGTGCAGTTGTGGATTGACTTGTTTTCAAATATTTGCCGTGCTTATTTCAAACTGATCAATTCATGGAAGATTTGGGGGCGTAGAGGCAAGGTCCAAGTACTAAGGGGGGGGGGTAAGAAGGTCAGTAACTGCTGTTCTAATGCCTCCACGACACTAGTTGCAGCGATTTTTGGTCATCCCCAGCCTAAGCTCGACTCGGTCACTGCGGGGGAGCGAGTTAACCCAAGAAATTCCTTGGTGCTTTTTTTATCAATATCAAAACGATTACTACACAACACCACAATAAGCAAGTGGGTTGTGTCGGATAAGAAGGATCTTTTCCAAGGCTGGGATGCCAAACTATGGTTTTGCTGCTGGACAGCAGCCATTCTCATGTTGCAAATGCGACGCAGCAAACTATTAAGGAGCTAGGGTCGGAAGTTCTTTCACATGCATAGTATTCTCCAGACCCCGTTACCTTTAGAGTATCACTTGTTTCGCTCTCTGCAAGACTCATTATCTGGGCAGCGGTTCCAACTAATTCAAGATATTGAAAAATCCTTCGAATAATTCGTCGAACCAAAACTGGAATCGTTCTTTTACGACTGAATGCCGAATTGAACTGAAAGACGGCTTAGCCCAGTGAAAATATTTTGTTGACTTCGTCTTTCATATTCGAAGATGTCTTAGGTTTGAGTTTTAAGTCATGACTTGCGCTTGAGTTGGATTAAAATGAGGAAGAGCTGCACACGTTGTCAGCCCTACCTTTCGTCCCTGTCTGTCTAGGCCCAGCAGCAATCAGAATGCATTGGATGATTGGGGTGCTTATATGTCTTGTCGTGCACTCTGCACAACAAAACGTAGCAGCTTGAATTGGGAATTGCCTTTCTCCTAGACAAGATGCCAACCAAGGCTGAAAACACCCATTCTGCTCTGATAGGTTAAAACTTTTAACTTTCCTTAAAAAAAATTCTGAAGTAATTGTTCAGTCCTATAAGGGCTTTTAGGGAGAAGGCAAAAAATTGTTTTGAAATGTGATCAAAATTTGAATAGTAATAATTCCTCAGTTTTATCTTCAAAACTATAAAGTGCTATGTCGTGGTGTACAGGAATCCAAGAGTCAACACCTCTAGAGCATTAGTACGATGTGAATACAATTTCCGAGCTGCTAACTGTTAAGCTACCCACGTCACCAATAATCAAAATCAATGCTAAGAATTTATGTGATTTAAAGATTTTGTCAAAAATGCTGCTAACTTCTGCATCAACCTTATTTCCTTTAATAAAATCAGAATATCGCATTAAAAGCCTTCTAATAATTGAGTGAGCACGATTCGGATAATTTTATCAGTTCTCTAACAGCATCCCATACCTCAGTGTCCACTTTTCAAATCTCTCATTTCGACCGTTATAAATTTCAAATTTTCCCGAATTCAACAGTGATACCAGATAATTAAAGAAGCGACGTTTATACCAGATGAGCCTTCCCCCTTCCCTCCCAATTATTTGTGTGGCAGACGACAACCGGTTCCCATGTGTTCTTATATTTGTGTTGCAACGAGAATTCCCGAAATGCGAGACGTCGGCCGCTACGTGTAGCAAGATCTCCAGGGACTGATCTAACACAATAATTTACCGTTCCATTTTCTAGTCCACTGAAGGTCGAGTTACTTGACAATTGCAATGGATGTATTAAATGGCGCTCGGCATCTGCTCACCGTTCTCATCCAATCGATAAGCGGCCTTGCTGACACGTGACGAAATCTGGACGCCATGTTTCCAACAAATCTGCAGACGTGATATGTAAAAATTTTTTAAAGTTAATTAAAAAGCATTTTTTTTGTTTTGTTTTGTTTTTGTTTTTTTAAATATTTGGAAGGAAGTTTGGTTTTTTTTTTCTGTTGGATTCGTTGGCAGCTTCTGCATAAAATTCTTTCGTTTTGCAATTTAACCGCAGTTAATAAACAAAAACAGATCTGGTTAGTCACTCAATGGAAACATTCACGTGACAAACGTCTTTTGGCAGCATTCCGTGTCGGGGGTGATTCAATTTTTTTTTAGATAGAAAAGGGGACAATCAGTAAATAATTTACAACTCCTGCCTTTCATTTTGCAGTGAACTTTAAAAAAATCAAGCCTGAATGCTGTCGAACTTAAACTGACCGATTTAACATAAACCTACATGGTAATTCCCTCCTAACAATCGGGTAGGGTTTCTAAAAGAAAGAAAAAATGTTTTTGTCTAGACATAATGAATAAATTTCATTCAGCCTTCTAGATCTATCTATGTGGTTCTTTACATGACACATACATGCATACAAAGATGACAGCCAACCAGCAAGCTAAACCTACTTAAAACCTGAAGAAACCCAAGTCAACAGTTTTGTTGACAGTTTTGGTTGACGGTTTCTTACAAATAAGTTCGTCTGGCTGACTGTTTCTGTACGTATGTATCAAATGCATGAGACGCACTATTGGAGCTAAAGGGCTGAAAATTTAAACATTTAATCCTTATTATGTCTAGAAAACACGTTTTTCTTGTTTTTGAGACCCCTCCCCAAAATTGGTTTTAAGATGGATTCAATTTACAATGTAAGTTTATACTAAAATGATCACTTAGTGTCAGATTTGTTTTTGAAAGTTTGGACTTCAGTGATCCAACAAAAGGTGAGAAAAGTAACTTGTTATTTGATCACCCCTTTTTTCCAATTGTTTAGTTGATCACCCCCACAAAAACATGACATGCTGCGAATAGACGTTGGTCACATAACGGAGGATTCCCAAAAAAACAAAAAATAACGTTTTCTCTTGATGTAGTTGAAATTTTCAGTCCTCTAATTCCCTTGGTGCAGCCTGTACGCATGCCACATAGCCTGAATCACTTAAAACTGAAGAAACCTATATTGACCGATGATTATAGTTTATAATACAGTGGGGTGGATAAGTAGACAATTCTTTTTAAGAATATAGTTTATTTAGAAATTATCGAAACTAGGCAAGTGCCTGTTCCAAAGGTGCAGATTAGGAAGGGTCCAGACTTTGTGGAGTGTGGAGCAGCCTATCATTGTCATGTAAAATAATTTTCAATCCGTCGTTCGAAACTATGACTTCGAAGTATTTCCGTTTCTTCTCCCAAGTGTTGCCAATTTAGGTATTTTATATCTAAATTTAGATTAAATGATTTTAATTGAAAGATGCATAACCTGCAATTTTTTTTTTAATTTCTCGAGAACCACCGATGCAAACAACTTGGAAACTGGCTCTATACTCCCCCGTGTGTTGACTAATATATCGATCGTAGCTAGATTTATAATTGTCTAAATCTGAAAAAAATATGGGGAGGGGAAAGTGGTCCAATATCCCACTTGACGTCTGTGCCCGCCCCGGGTGACACCATCAGGGTCGGGGTTGCACACCAAGATGTCTGCCTAATAAGATTTCATATAGTTTCTTTATTATTTGTTTTTCTATTGAAACATCTATCGGTCCATGCATCTTCCAACTTTCGCTATGAATCTCAATTAAATTTTGTAAAAGGGTGGTCAATGAAGTGAGAAAAAGTCGTTTGAAGTTAGGGGCGGATCCAGGAATTTTTCTTCGATTGAGAGATATCCCCTGTTTTTCATACATCTTTGTATATGCTCATGACTGTCCACGTTATCTCTTAAAGTTCTCGATTGATTGCAATGAAAGTTTGTTGAAGAATGAAGAATAAGCTATGGAAGAAGTGTTTAAATTTTTAAACAAAAACATTATTTCGATGCCAATACTCATTCTCTTCACAAAGTCAGAACAGAAAAATTGAAAATTCAAGATGAATAGAATTGTTCGTAAATCTAGATTTGTCATCACATTGAATAGCATGGGAGAATTGCGATTCATAATGTATAATGTATTAGTGCAAAAAGATCACCAAAATACTAGATATCCTGGGAAGATTGCAAATTTGTAAGGGAGGCAATGATTCCACGAGATACTGTCCCGGGTGACATAACCACTGACTTATATACTTCTCTAAAAGGAATGAATACTTTTTCATCCTTCAATAACCGATATTATTGTATTTACGTTAATTTTAATTTTTGACATAATAGTATTAGTAATCTTTGAAGTTTAGTGTACACAAAATTTCAATTAGATCTGACAATTGAAGATCTAGCTTATTCCAATATAAAGTATATCATGAAGAGGGTTGAATATTTATTTGCTTCACTGTGTAATTCTTCGGCTAATCTCTGTATAATTTGTTTACACTGACAGCTGAGTTTTTTTTCTATGATTGCCCCGTTTCAACAGCTAACAAGACGTCCTCGTTACTTTACCACAGAAAATGAAAACGTACTCCGGTTGGTTGCCAGTGTTATTAAATTGCAGTCTCGCTGGTCGGATCTTTAACTGGCAACGAACCGGTCTTCGTGAAGAGTTCAAAAGTTCATTAGTTCAGTTGCCGTCGCCTTCGACAACTAAAATCAAAACCTTTGGCTAATTATCGCAACTCTGACGACATGAAGAACTTGCTGGCCAAGCAGCAACATTAGATACAGTCAACCAAAACTGTCAACATGTTAAACATAGGCTTCTCCAGTCTTTAAGTGATTCTGGCTGGCTGGTTTTGTATGTGTCACGAGTACAGGCCAAACCAATCGAGCAAGATGAATGAAAATTTGAACATATCCATTACTAAATCTAAAAAAAAAAAAAGAGTTTCTTTTGTTTCTCCAACCCCGTCGAGTTTTTTGGGGGGTTCAATTTACAATGGAAATTTATGCTAAATTTGCTCCTTGGTTTACGCCTGGTAGTATTCACTTTTGATTTTTGAAAATTTGTCGAGAGAAGTAACTTTATTTAATGATCACACCTTTTTCCTAAATTTTCAGTTGATCAGCCTCAACACGATATGCTGCCAAAAGATGGTCAAGTGACGGTGTCTATTGTGAGACTAACCAGACCTGTTCTTTAACCCTTTGCTTTTCAAATTGTCGTTTGCTGCCAATATTTGACGAGAAAATTTTCAATTCTCCAAAACAAAACTTTTTTCATTATATCACCCCCAATCGAAATTGGCATGACCATTAAACATTGTACTGACCATTGGCTAGAGAGGCGTAAATGAGACCGGGGGATATTGGCTCCCTGGGGAGCACCCTCCAACATTCAGTGAGATTTGACAGTAGGATTGTACGACTATTTCTAAAGCTTTTTTTTAAGAGGAGGATCCATTGGGGACCCTTGGGGCATTTGTAAATGGCCACACCAGCTACGCCTCTAATTGGTTATGAGAATGCCTCACCACACCGTAGTGGTCGACAGTTTAGTCTAGCTTGAAGATTACTACTATAGTGAGTTTGAGTCGCACTGAGTGTCTTCACTGTTGTCCTTCACTCTGTCCTATTTTTGTCGTTTCTCTGTCAATCCCTTCTTTCTTTTCATCATTCACGTTCATTCCTCCTCTCTCCCTTTTCTTTCTCTTTCTCTTTCTCTCTCTCTCTCTCTCTCTCTCTCTCTCTCTTCACTCCTCGTTCCCCTTTTCTCTATCTATCTTCACCCTCCCTTCCCACATTTTCCTTCTTTTTCTTTCGCTCATCCTCCCAAATTTTTCTTGTCTCTCCCCACTCCCCTTCTCTCCTTCTCCCTGTCTGGACTCACTCCTACCCCCGCCTTTCCACATATCTCTTTCCACTCCTCACCTTCTCATCCTTTCGTTTCTTTCAGTATTCCCCTCTCTCCACTCCTCTTCCCTCCTTTCCATTTGTTCCACTCCACCTCCCCTAGCCCCCCTCTCTTTTCCTCTCCTCATACCCCCCTCTCTCTCTCTCTAGATCTGAGACAAAACAAAATACTTACTGTTCTGACCCCCAGAACAAGAATATTAACCTCTCCGTCAATAATGAGCGGCTCCTACCACTGATCCAAGCTCCCAGACGCCCCCCCCCCTGGGCCCAAGCAGTAATTATTTTCATTGACTAATTTAAGTTGGTATTAGTCATGACGCATTGTCCAATATTGGTGGGCGTCGTAGATACTATGGTTATTGGCTTTCTCTTTTAACAGAGCTTTGGAGTTAAAAGGGTCAAATTACCAGAAAACTCTATTTCAGACTGGGTTACTTTGCTAATACGTGAGCTAATCTGGCACATTAGAATTGTTAAACACTTAAGGGAAGTTTTAATTGCCTCTTGAAAATTTGAATAGGGAATCGAACGGTGAAGTTGCCTACCGTAGAGCAACAATTGAGATATAAATCTCGCGGGCATTTGCTGGAAAGTTCTCTCGTATCTACAGTTAGAAACCGTCAACCTCTTACTAAAACAGGTTTCTTCAGTTTTAAGTTGGTTGGCTGGCCGGTTATGTATGTACGTGGTCAGTCCAGATAGTAATAAGATCGATTTCGTAGAGATATTTATCGTCAACTTAATTGCAAATCAAGGTTATCCTCTTCGAAATCACTCCCTTAGAAAGCAACATACCGACAAAGACGTTATTCCCACATCTGGAAATAATGTTAAAAGCCTTCGATTGAGACTGTCTAGATTGATCCCTCAGTTTGTGCCCGGCAGCATTCACGCTTTGTTTTTTTGGAAGATTTTTTTTTGTTTTTGTTTTTTGAAAATTCGGCCGGAGAAGTAACTTCTTCGTTGTTTGCCTCTTTTCTCAATTTTTTAATTTATCACCCCGAACACAGCAAGTTGCCAGAAGGTGCAGGTCACGAGACGGTCTCTATTGGGTGACTAACTTGACGTGACTTAATTTTTAGTTACTTCTTATCATAACTTTGATACGTCTTATAGTCTATTTGATTCTTTGTCTCAGTGATCTCTGGCTTCGTTCTTTGAATCTGTCTGGATCAACCGATGCTGATCAAGTCTCTTCCAGTGCGTGAAATAATCACAATAATTACAAAATATCAAAGAGCCGGTTTTCAAGATCTTAACTCAGATTTGTTCGGATGAATATTAGCCAGTCATTGGGTCAGGTTTAAGCTGATATGACAGTCGTTAGTTCCCATTGATATTGGGTTCAGTCGGGAAGATCAACATTCATACATGCAATAACCTTGAATGTCTCTCCCTAACACCGAAATCTATTTACGACACACAACCATTCAATCTGATGACAAAAGGTTGATTTGGTAGGAGATCAAAACAGAGCTAAATGAATTACGCTTGATCTGTCCTTTGGTAGTTGAGCTGACCCACACAAAAACTCGTCTGTTCAGCTACTCAATAAAAACCGTCGCGTAACAAACGTCTTTTGGCATCAAGTCGTGTTAGAGGTGATCAATTAAAAAAAATCAGGAAAAAGGGTGATCAATGAATTAGTTACTTCACTCGCATTATGTTGGACACGAATCACTAAAAAGGTCTGGATTTTCAAAAAAAACAAAACAAGCATGATTCAAACTAAGGTATCAATTTAGCATAAGCTTATATTGCAAATTGCATCCCGCTTAAAACCAATTTAGGGGTGATCTTCAATAAACAAATCGATCTTTTTAGATATGATAAGCAGTCTCAATTTTCAGCCCTCTAGCTCCATTGGTTTCAGCCTAAAAGCGTGATACATATATAGACAGCCAGCCAACCAGACCGACTTGAAAACTGAAGAAACCTATGTTGACAGTTTCGGTTTATAGTTTTGATCGCCGGTTCCAATAAAATGAATTATGCTTGATCCGTTCTTTGGTAGTTGAGCCGGCTTACACAAAAATATGATCAACCAATTATGAATCATTGATCGTAGGTCCCCTAATATTTTGGACTGTTGACCCTCTTGATGGAATCTTTGATTCTTGATCAATTCCTTACCCAATATCATCTTTAAGAGTCCCAGACTCAAATCATCTCATGATATAATACAGTGTTTCCCAACCTGGGATGCTTGTGGCCCTAGGGTGTTAATACTCATTTCAGGGTTGTTTGGAATGGTATCAGAAAATATCAGTACATTTTTGGTGAAATTTCAAAATTTGAGTTTTAAATGGGATGGGTTTTCCTTTTGCGAATCCTCGTGGTTTTACCGGTCTGCAGACGTAAACAAGTTTTCAACAACGTTTATATTCGGATCTATATAGTTTGCCAGATTTTTGTCGATAATTTTCTACAATCCTTTTTTTTATTAATAACACAAAGATTATTACGATGAAATTGATAGATTTCAAGTTTCAGACGTTTTTAGATGTCTTCGTGCATCTCTGTAAGAAGGATTGTCGGTTCTCTGTTAACTGACGTCATCAAAGAACAATCGTTTATTCTTTCTCTTGATCAGCTCTCGTGATAGATATAAAATTACGTCATCAGCGTTCACAAGCATGGGATTATGGATAAAAAAAATTTTTTCGTATGTATAATTCATATAATTTATAGATTCCCTTACAGCAGTCGTCCTTTTTCAGTGGCCCTCCCTATCTGCGGTTCTCCGTTCAGATGTCCAGCCTTATCTGCGGTTTCACATTCAGTGGATCCTTTCCTATCTGTCATTTCCCTTTCAGTGGTCCCCGTATCTGCGGTTTCCCCCTTCAGTGGTGCGTGGACAAATCATTAGAATTCCGTTCTTGTTATCGACACAAGTCGCTTTTTGCCAAATGTCCGTGGTAGATCTTGAGAAAAAAATTCAAATCAAACTTCATCCACGTTTGAATAAGGGGGGCGCTGGCCGATTCGATTCGTCATCAAAGAACTGCTGGACAATCAAAAAGTTGTTCCTCAGAATAAAATAATGTTCCTTCATGGTATTTCTCAGATCGATGGAATTACTTTCTAGTTCCCATCTTCTCTCTCAGTAACATGCAACAGAATATACAAGATTATAATAAAGAGTAATTCATGATTTAGTCTATTAGGAGAGGTGGGTTCATGCCTTTCCGAAGAAAGTAACTATTGTTGCTATCAACAGATTGAGAGACGAATGTCACTGGACGCACACACCATGTCGGTGGTACATAATCTTATATTAGAACGTTGTTAAAATATTCGGGTGAACATGCTTACCCTCCTACATCAGAGTTTTCCCAAACTGTGTGTCGCGACACTTTGGGGGTGCAACTGATAATCTCTAATCGCGTCGTAATATAAAGTATAATTTTGTATATCGTTCAAAAGATACTTTTCCTTGGACAGTTGAATTGCTAGGATGACATATGTCCAGCTCTGCTTACAAAACCTTGAGTCATCATCATCATCATCATCAGTCTTTTAATGTCCGTTGTTAGACATAGACCTTCCCCAGGATTCGCCAGACACCTCCATCATGGGCGTCGCAGAGCCATTATTTCCTGAATCTCTCTAGTTCATCTCTCCATCTTGTGTTCTGTCGGCCTCGATTTCTTATGTGGTCTCTGGGGATCCATGTTGTGAGACGTGATGTCCATCGGTTGTCTTTCATTCTTGCAACATGGCCTACCCATTGCAATTTGAGTTTTTTAATAGTTTCTATAATGTCGCAGACTCCTGTTTTCTCCCTGATATACTGTGCTGTCTCGTGATCTCTCCATGTGAGGTTGAGCATGATTCTCTCATGTGCACATTGCATACTTCTCAGTTTGCAGGTCTGTCTCTTGAAAACCTCTTATTTTTAAAAAGTGTGTCACCAATGCCAAAAGTGTGGAAATTTCTGCCTTATAGGATTTGTTGGTCCTAAGTCCAGTCTAAGAGTTTTATTCTATTTTGAATAATAAACTGTTCTGCTCCAAAACAAAAAATAATAATTATGATAATGAATTAAATAAATTAGCTCTCCCGACCGTGTCTCGACTTTAATCTTTAGGTGCGTCGTGAAATTAAAAGTAATTTCGTATATATTCCAAAAGATATTTTTGCTGAGTCAGCTGAAGGCTGGGGTGTAATGTGTTGAAATGTATTGCACTAGCAATGAAATTCATTTATGAAAAAACGGTGTGCCAGCATTTTTCATGCCTATGTGTGTGTTTTTCCGCCACACCTTTTGGCTCGTCTTGTATGTATTTGTGTGCCTACCCCCTTTTCGACTTATATATATATATATATATATATATATATATATATATATATATATATATATATATGTGTGTGTGTGTGCGTGTGTGTGTGCGTGTGTGTGTGCGTGTGTGTGTGTGTGTGCTTTTACCACCCCCTTGTATTGTATGTATCTATCTAATTCATCCCAATTTCTCTTGTAAACATCTGTGTGATTTGCCCGTCTTTTATCTATCTATCTATATATATATATATATATATATATATATATATATATATATATATATTCCATAGGAATAGAGCATCCTTGTGGATGAGGAATTTCTGTGTAAATAGATATATCGCTTAAATTCAGCCCTACTGACCGTCCAGTTCCGTAGTCCAGAGGTAAGATATCGGGGCCTGAAGTGAAGGTTTCAATCCTGCCCCGTGGTACTGGGTGGGATAATGAAAAGAGATGTAATATATCGCAACAGCTGTCTGTGGATGACACTATATATATATATATATATATATATATATATATATATATATATGCTACTCTTCACGCTTGTTTCGGGGTGTTAGAAACCGAAAACCAAAACTGTCAACATAGGTTTCTTCCAGTTTTTAAGTTGGTCTGGCTAGGTATGCATGTATGTAACTCGCGTACAAGCCGCATTAATGAAGCTAGAAGGCTGAAAGCTTCCACATTGACTCATTATGTTTAGAAAAAAAGCGTTTTAGTATTTTTTTCTGTTTTTTCAAAAATCCCCCTGAATACTTTTAAGAGAGGGCTGGGTCGGTTTGCAATGTAAGTTATTGCTATATCGATTCCTTTGTCAGCGTCCGCTTTTTTTATAGACCTTTTCAGTGACGACTACCCGACAATATGCGAGAAACATTTTTCTGGGTTTTTTTTCTAATTGATCATCCCCAACACAGCACGATTCCAAGAGACGTTGGTTGTGTGACGTTTTCCATTGAGCGATCAACCAGACCTGTTTTCTATCTTGTTGTCAGTATAACCTTTCAAGATAAAAATAAATACAACTATTTATTTTAGATTTTCTTAAAGACCTGTCACTCTGTCTCTTCCGAGCGAACAGCTGTTTAAGATCTTAACATATAATCATAGGCTTCTAAGTACAGAATTACATTAAGAACCCCAGTATTAGGACTAGAAACCGTTTCCATGTTACCTGTCAATATGGCTAATTTTACTGCTTCTGTCTTGAAAATCCATAGGGATTAGCAGGGTTGCCAAAAGTGTTGCCAGCTCAAAAAATATTCCTGCGCTAGTTTGACTGCCAAAAAAAAAATCAACAAAATAGACTGAAAAATGGCTAAAATTAAAATTTGAAAAATAGCCCAAAAATGTCCCTAATGACCAGAAGACACCAAAAAAGATGCTAAAATGGTCAAAAACAGATATCCAAAAAGGTCGAAATGTTTAAGCACGCCTGCGCTAATTGGGTGCTTCTTCGCATTGCCAAGACAAGAAAGGCGCTGAATTTAGCGCGCGAAACGTGCTAAATTGGCCACACTGGTTACTATCTCGAATGTAGATTTTAGAGCTAGATCCGCGAAAAGCATTAGCTGCAAAGGAGCTAACACTGGTGCTCCTCGATATAGCACGGTTCGTTATAGCGTGGTTCACGATATAAGGCGGGTGGGTCGTGGACCCTAACATTTAGACTAGATGATTGTCCATTCATCCTGAAAACTGCGAATCAAAAATAGAATTTCTTCAAAAGATTTACTTTATATGACTAAAAATTCAATTTCGTCAATTTGCAATAAATCATCATAAAATTGCATAATGCTTTACACATTAGTTTTACTTAATATTCGTGGATTTATTTAATGAATAAGAAAATACGTTTTAAAAAGTTAAATGAATTAAAAAAAGAACTAAAATTGGTGCTAAAGGCTAAGATGGTAGCTAAATACATTAAAAAGGAGCTAGATCAAGCCCTTGAAGAGCTAAATTGGAGAGTAAACAATTCATCCACCCATTCCTAAGATATCGACGTGAGTTTAAAGAATTGTCTCGTAAATACGTTCTTTCTTGATTCTACTTAGCTTATCTTCGTACGATACAAAGCCAAATGTTGGGGACTGGGGGTCAGGAAGAGGGTGGCTCTACGACAACTGCACCCTGGATATTTAACCCCGGATAATTGCCCCTTGACAATAGCATAGCAACTGTAAAAACAAAGTTAGTTTGTGAAAATTAAGTGGTTGGTGATTCAAATTATCACCACAATTTGACCTGGGGCAATTGTAAAGAGTTATTTATCTAGCGAGAGAGCAATTGTCCTAGGGGGGAATTGTTTCGTGGGCAGTTGTCCTGATACCGTCAATTGCGTTATGTTAGTTTTCCGTGCTACGAAAGACTCCCTGCTTGCCTAAAAAATCAGTATACGAAGTCCAAGCGCCGCTGGAAAATTACTTCAGCCACGAATCGGGTGTTAACCCTTTGAGCTCTTAGCCCACCTGCGCCCTCAGACAAGCTGCAAAGGGGGAGAAAAGCTCAAATTATGGGGGTGGGGTCATCAACTACTGAAATGTTTTTGTCTAATTCATTTCATTTTTTCTTTTGGTTTACCACGTAAGTCAAATATATTTCTGAGTTGGGGTATGTTGGAAGCTGTGTCACTTCTGTCATCAAATGGGCTCACAGTGTACAGTAAAATACCGAGATCACGAGTTCATGGGGTTAATTGACGTTGGTTCTCTAAACAGTCCTATTAGTCCTGGTGCTGTAATAGGGTCCCGGGGGAATTTTCGAGTTGACTGATGAAACAAATTGAACAAGTCAGAGAGGCCTCCAGTGAGTCAAATAACTCGGGTAGAGATTCCAGATCAGTTACGAAGAAAATTTAAGGGTTATTTTTCATAATGGCGGATTTCTGCTGTAGTGAATTATTTCCCCTTAAATATAGTCAGGTTGTATAAAGAATTTATTCGATTAACGCTTCTTTACAGTGATTTGAAATCTCGACCACGTGATCGGTAACCTTACTCCCACGGATCGAGTAAAATTGGCAAGTCTTTATGTGAAATGTACTTGAAAATATATTTTTTAATAATCCTTTATTTGTTATATATACAAAACGAAAGTTATAGTAATCATCTTCAGTCGGAATATAAGTTGGGTTGCAGTAGCCAGGCTTGTTAGAAATCGTCAACCAAATCTGTCAACATAGGTTTCTTGAGTTTTTAAGTTGGGCCAGCTGGCTGGCTCGCTATGGATGTGTTAGCTGCACAATGAAGCAAGAGGGCTGAAAATTTCAACACTTACTCCCTATTATGTCAGGAAAAGGTGTTCTGTTTTTTTTTTTCAATCCCACTCTCAATTTACAATGTACGTTTTTTTTCTGCTAAATTCGTTCCCAAGTTTGTGTCCAGCTGCGTTTTCAGTGACCCAACAAAAGGGGAGAGAAGTGACTTATTCATTGATCACCCCTTTTTTCTGATTTTGAATTGATCGCCCCCAACACAGTATGTTGCCAGAAAATTTTGGTTACATGACGGTTTCTATTGAGCGACCATTTAGACTTTTTTTTTTTATGTCAGTGCTGGTCGATCTCAATTATACCTCGAATGTGGAGGTGCAGAGTGGCGTAACAGCTAACGGCGTCGAAAACGGAATCGGCGGGCGATGTTCGAGTTTTGGTTCACTTCATACAAATGCCCTTGAGTAAAGCATGAATTCACATCTCCACATAGCTATGGATAAATAGAAGTCAAATGGAGATTAGTTTTGTGTGAAAATAGTTATTTAGGTATTTGGATTACCGATGTCTGTTAGCTCAATGGTAAGTATTGCTAACGTTGACGCAACTGCCCTATTGGTCCCGGGTTCGATTCCTGCAGCAGCCCAAATTTTCTTCGATTGTTTATTCTATCTATGTTGACGGGAGATCATCTCAAATAAGTTTCCATATGATACAGTGCAATTTGTAATCATACTCAAATAGCAAACAGTAATTTTACTATCTCTCTCTCTCTCTCTCTATATATATATATATATATATATATCTATATCTATATATATATATATATCAAGCATACTTATGTGCATGTATATGTTTGTGTGCGTATGTGTATATATTCACGTATGTGAAGGTATGTATTTTTGCATTTATATACGCATATATATACTCACACTATATACACACCATATATACATTCATAAGGAACAATAATTTTTCTCTCTCTCTCCTCTCTCTCTCTCTCTCTCTCTCTCTCTCTCTCTCTCTCTCTCTCTCTACACACATACACACACACACAGTGCTCTTCCATAGGAATAGAGCCCTCTGGAGGACGGGGAATTTAAACTAAAATAAATATATCGCTTAAATTCAGCTATACTGCCCGTCCAGTTCCCTAGCGCAGTGGTTAGATATCAGCCTCCAGGTCTGTAACGAAGGTGTCAATCCTGTCTCGTGGTACTGGATGGGATAATGGATAGTCTATAGCCACACCGGAGATTTGTAATACAACGAAACAGCTGTCTGTGGATGACACAATGATAAATATATATATATGTGTGTGTGTGTGTGCATTTTATTATTTGTACAGGCGTCCCAGACTATTTTAGTGTCAAGGAACGTTAAAAAAATCCCATGCATATATGGTAATTTCATTTTTGCTTTACGCAATTTTGGCTCACGAAAGAATTAAATAAGTACACTCCTCTTTCGGATTGCGGGGTACATATGTACTTAAATTTGATCCTTTCCATATGATTTACAAAACTTGAGTAAACATCCTCATGATATAAACGAACATGGCTGTGATCTGAATGAAAAATGGTTTTAAGGGTACTATACGAACGTCTGTGTCCAGTTGAAGTCTTGTAGACTTGATTACTATACGAACGTCTGTGTCCAGTTGAAGTCTTGTAGACTTGATTAAGCAGAAGTTCAATGGTGCTTCCCTTTGAGGATGTGGGTTCAAGTCCTACCAAAGGCTTATTTTTTCATTTTCCAATACACACTATTTACTCACAACCAGAGGGTAATCAGCCAGAGAAAAAAAATAGTTGTGAAAAAAACAAAAAAGCAATCAAATTAAGATGAAGGTAAATAGCGATAAAAAAATGAATTTCAAAATGATAATTTATAATTCTTTATCTGGAAAATCTTTTTGAAAGCACAAACTGTTTAAAATCCTTTTATTTGAAATTTTAAAACATCAAGATCAATTAATGAGTAGCTATTATTTTCAGATGGACCCAATGGTTTCCCGAAATATATATATATATATATATATATATATATATATATATATATATATATATATATATATATATATATATATATATATATATATATATATAGCAGAATGTGGATTCGCTGCACAAACTAGCTCATGTTTCTGCCCTCTCCAGGCCTCATATTATTATATTATGTTATACTGCTAGCCTGATTTGTACCACACACACACACATATATATATATATAAATATATACACAGTGTGTGTGGTACAAATCAGGCTAGCAGTATAACATAATATAATAATATATCAATAATATAAAGCCACTCCTGAAAAGTAATGGATTTATATCATAGAGTGCTCGATACATACAACTTTTTACTCATGAAGTTGAAGAGGCCCAGAGAGGGTCGAAACATGAGCTAGTGTGTGTAGCGAATCCACAACCTACTATATATACTATAAAAAAACTGCTTGAAACATTATATATATATATATATATATATATATATATATATATATATATATATATATATATATATATATATATATATATAATGTTTCAAGCAGTTTTTTTTTTCTAAACATTCATAGATTACGGCAATAATTACGAACTCACAATCTGAGAAAAGCAGAGCTTCGTCTCTCTCCCTTGTCAGTGACACAGTGAAAAGTCTACAAGGGGGATAACGCTTGATAGAATAGAACAGTTGTCTCCCTTGAAAACTTCACAACATCAATGTGAGGCGTTTGTTTTATCTTGAGACCAGTTTACACCTGCTGTCAGAAATGATGGCATATGTATAATATATATATTACACAATTAGTAATTATTAATACATCAAGACAAAAGAATGGAGAAAAGTATTTTAATGCTGCCTACAAGTCTTTTATCGTAACGGCAGGATTAGTCAAGTCATGGATAATAGAGATTTGCATTGCAGTGATCTCGGGGAATAGCCTTATATACTCATTGCATTTTATATATGTGGAGAATAGAGATTTGCATTGCAGTGAGCTCGGAGAATAGCCTTCATTAAACTACAGTTTTATTTTTTCTCCAATTTTTTTTTTTTTTGCATAAGAAGCGAAGTTATTAATTAGAATTTGGGGCATTTTTTCCAAACTTCAATTTTCTGAAAGCAAAAATTGAAATTAATTCATTAATGAATAAACGGAGGTGGTGTTTGATTAACACCGCTGAAATACCATATAAATATAACTGTTTTGTTTTTAAAATCCCCGAAACGGTTACATGGCAAACAACTGATGATCCCAACAAGAGACAATTCATATATTGTACGATAATAACGAAGTATCGGGGGAAACAGGAGAAAAACACTTTTGAAGAATACATAAATTGCATTGAGAGATACGTGGAAATGGGTGACCGAAGTGACACAAAAAAATCTACTGAAAACGTTTTTTTTTAATGTTTAATGTTTAAAGCTGTAAAGCTTCGTATAATAATAATAATAATAATAATAATAATAATAATAATAATAATAATAACTGTGTCATCCACGGACAGCTGTTTCGTTGTATTACAACTCTTCAGTGTGGCTATAGACTATCCATTATCCCATCCACTACCACGAGGTAGGATCAAAACCTTTGCTTCAGACCCAGAGGCTGGTATCTTACCTCTGCCCTACACAGAACTGGACGGTCAGAAAGGTTGAATTTTTTGCGATATATATTCACTCACACATAATTCCCCATCCACCAGAGTTCTCTACTCCTAAGTTGGAAGAGCATTGCATAAGACTCACGACAGATGCGCGCCACCATTATTTACACCTGCAGTGATCTTATCGCGCCATAATAGATGGTGATGGACTGCATTTCAGATTCTGCGCAGTCGCCGGTAGTCTGTTGTTTCCTGTGAATTGAAATTTCACATCGCGCGTAATTACACACATTGGAGTCACACAACCATCCTGTCTGAGACACAAGAATTCTATTAATTCATTTTCAAGGGACTGAGAATAGTTCGTTTTAGGCCCAGACAACAGGGAGATATGACGAGGGAAGCTTTTTCGTTATAATCAACAATAGATTTCTAAGGCCACCTGAGACCAAATTCCCGTGGGTGTAGAGGATAGAAAACTTGGGATGCGGCTGAGACGGCCCTGGGTCAAACTGTCTCAGAAGAATACTTTTTCTCAGAATTCTTCAGCTAACCGAGATTCTATATTATAATTGTCTTCAACCAACCAAAATCCCCGTTGATGGCGTTGCAACAACAGGTAATACCCTCTGACCAATCATACCCGGGGTAGGTCAAATTCTGGGACAATCACCAATTCCCCAGGTATTTGGCTACGTAGCAAACCCCTCTTGGAATGATTAAAAAAACAAAAACGAATTCGGCCCTACCTTTTTTCCCCTTTCCTTCCTTCTTCTTTCTCAACACCCACAAAATCTTCCTCACCTACAATACCCCCTTTATACTTTTTACCAAAATGAAATTGATTTTTGTAAAATCTCACTTACACTATAGAGCATACTAACGCTTGTAAAATCCTAGGTAGCCTAGAAGAGTAGAATGGGCTTCTTTTTTGTCACATCTTACATAACTTACATACAAGATGTAATAAGATAAAGGTTTTACATTGTCTGCCTGTTTGTCTGTGACGCTATAGAACCATCTAAACATGGGCGCTGCCCAACCAAATTGGGCACGCGTACTCAATAGACCTAAGGGAAGGGTTTAAAATATAAAGTTTTCAAATAAAAAAAACTGAAAGGTTTCAAAGGTGGAATTCACTGCTCAAGTTGTTAATGGTGTATAAGTGTCTTATCAATTCCATACGAGGTTTTATTAAAATGTGATTGAACTCGTTGAAGTGGAAGAGTCCATTATTTTGAATTCTTATCTCTCCTTTCATTACCAATCCATCTCTCTCTCTCTCTCTCTCTCTCTATCTCTCTCTCTCTCTCTCTCTCACACACACACACACACACACACTGCAACAGCCACCCACTTGACAGGAGCAGTGTATTATACCATTACACTAATCATATCTCTACGAGAGGAAAAGAGACGGTAGAGAAGATGACAGACAGTTAAATAGAAAAGAGGAAGAGAGGGCGACAAATAGAGAGGGAGGATGATAGGCAGATAAATAGATAGAAGAAAGAGGGGCAGACAAAGAGAGGGTAACAGGTAAAATATAAAAAGAAGGTAGAGAGAGATAAAAAAAAGAAGAGGTTGACCGACAGACATATAATAAGAGAATAGAAAGACGAGAAAGTGTATAATAAATAACAACATGCAACACGATTTTTGTTCCTGGGTAAGGAGTTTTATTTTCTGACTGATTATGAGTAAAAAGTATAGAAAGGGGGTTTTATTCCCTCCAAAATGCTCTGGGACCAGTTCAGTGATATTAAGATATAGTTGCTTTCTTACTTGTGATTAAAGATGAACAAGTTCGCTCGTCTTCCAGGACACAAAAGCAGAGTTTGAAGGGAATAATTGACATTATATTTTCTTTTTAAGCATAATCAATCACAAAATAACGTTTATTACCCTGGAACATAGAAAAAGGTTTTAAAAGTTACCCGGTTTAGGGAAAGGCAGAGGATAGATGTGACAGAAATCATGGACGAAATCGAGGCTTTGTGAAACCGAGGCTATGTGAAGTAATGAAGAAACCAGACGATGGAATGGAGTGTCGCAAAAGAGTTGATTCGTTTACTACGGGTAAAGGAAATTTTCGTCATTGTAGCCCTTTTCGTTCATTGTGATTGATGGTAATTGCAATGTGTGTAGAATGGCTATTTTCCAAGTAGATTGCAATGGAAATCTCTACAATCCACGTCTATAAAATACAATGTGTATGGAAGTTTTTTCTTTAGCTCACTACAATGCAAATCTCTATTATCTACGTCTATGAAATGCAATACGTACAGAAGGCTATTCTCCAAGCTCACTGCAATGCAAATCCTTATTATCCACGTATATAAAATGCAATATGTATAGAAAGCTGTTATCCAAGCTCTTAGCTTATCGGGGGCTGCACCCCCTTTTGGAATCACTGTTTCAGACAAATGTTTTTTCGCTTGCGACTAAATAAGTAAAGTATCCATCGGAACAGTATTTAATAATCAGTGGCAGAATAACAGTTAGGCTCAGCAGGCTTTAGCCTGGGAATCCTGGAAGCAGTGTCGCCAATTTAGCACTTTGAGCGCTAAATTTAGCGCTTTTTTGTTTTTAGCCATTTAGGCCTATTTCTAGCAATCTTTTAGCCATTTCTATATCATTGACGCTTTTCAGAGATCGGTTTAGTGAGAAGAATATTTTGTGTTTGCAACACTGCCTGGAAGGAAAGGATCCGATAGCAAAAAAATAGGGTTTGAGTGAACACGTTCGGTGATTTGAATAAGTTTTTCAGTCTGACCTGAAAAAGGGCAAATGAACGTCCAGCGAGACCTCGGACTTCGGACAGAGTACTCAAAAGCTGGATTGTCCGACGTAAAGCTGGACGTCTGGCCACCTTAGTCTATGGATCTGTTGGAAGATAACCAGTCATAGGAATACATCTATACAATTACAAACAAGACTCGCTTCACGGAATCCTCCTTTTGCAGCAGACACCTATTCTCACCGGTTCCCGATTCTCCCGCCTCAAATTGTCACGTGATCAAGATGGCGTACGAGATAACGCTTGTCTTGATTCGGAGGTTAGATTTCAGTAAAAGGTTTGTCGCTGTAAGCCTTTCAAGACTAACCTATCAAGCTCTTGAATGCCTGAATTTTAAAAGGGGGAGAAGAAGCCGAAAATGTGTTAATTTGATTTGATAGTTTAAAAAGATGTCTACGCATCCCTATAGGAAGCTTTTCATCGGTCGGTCGGTCCCTAATATTTTAAAAATCAATTTTCTCAGCCGTATCATGGTGGATTGATATAGGACTCGATCCTGACCTTCAGTTCAACGATTTTTGTCTTCGACGTCTTCCTCCTCCTCCTGCTACTACTGCCATAATTTATTACGCTAAATATCAATTAACATGCCGGATTGTTATGAAACTTGGCTCAGACCGTCGGGAGAACCATCCTCATTTTTCTCTTCTTCCTCTTCCTGCTACTACTACTGTGGATGGTGGTTGCGTCGTTGAACTTATGGTTCTCGTTTTTTCATATTTTGAAGAACCAAAATCACGATGGGGACATTTGTCCCTGTAGACATTTATCCTGGGACGGATGAAAAACACGGAATTCCCAGATCACTTCAGCCACACGTCTCTCCTGTTTAGTCGTGTAATTCAAACTAATTTCTGTGTTGGTTTACCAATATGATGACGTCATTGTCATAAAAAAGTCATGTAAAAGTCGGTAAAATCTCATTTGCTTTATTTTTCATGACACAAGTGTCCCAGTAGACTTCTAATTGAAATTAACTATATATATATATATATATATATATATATATATATATATATATATATATATATATATATATAAGATGTGGATTCACAACACAAATAAGTATATGTTTCTACTCCCTCTAGAACCCATCAATCGAATGATTGTCTGTGTTTTTAGATTCTAGTTTGGGGAATTAGGTGAGAATCTTGTGGGTGTTGCTGTGAGTGGGAGGAGTCATTCATTTTGTTTTATTGTTTTTAGAAGTGTGAATATTTTTGTTGGTGGTTGTAAGTTACACCAGTAGGAAACCTCGGGATTTATCCCATGAGTCTCGAAAGGATAGAAAAAATACAAAGTTAGGTTTTGTGGAAATATCACTATAAGAACGAACTTGTAACCAACTTTCCGTTGCTTGTGAAGGCAGGGACACGCTGCTATCACGTCACGTGAATTCATGCAAGCTTACGAGGTCTCAAAGCCATCAAAATCAGCAGTGGGCTTAGGTAACGTCACCTCGGGCGATTTTACGTGTGGTCGCCAAATTTGACATAAGTTCTTCAATGTCTAGATTAGAAGAAACACAACCTCACGTTATCGCGCACCCAGTCAATAAGTGCAGGAACAGAACAGAGACGTCAAGTCACTTGGGCAGACCAACTAGGACTCGTTATGTCACGTAACATGCAGCAGGGTGTCTCCTACCAATTCAAACAAGTTTCAAACCAACGTGAGCTCACGTGACTTGATAGCAACGTGTTCCCACCTTTAAGTTGACATGAAAATTAGAAAGCAAATACTCCGCTCGGCGCGACCCCGATTATCGCTGATTTGCTATACTGCCCCTTTCTCAAATTTTTCCGTAATGAATTTTGCAATGGTAACCCCCCGCCCCAAAAGACAGCATTACGGGCAGTCTCTGGAACAAGCGTGACGAACAGACCGGACCAAGTCTTTCCTTTATCAGAATGAAACTTAAAGAAACACATGTAATCGAATGGTGAAAACTGCATGCTTCTTTCTTCAATAGTCTTCGAGATAAGGGACAGTTCTGTAATTAATACATTTTATAAGAGCGTACACTTTGGTTAATGAGTCATATGCACATACACAATAATTTGTAGTGTAGCTATGTACATCGACACCCTGTGATATCTCAACTACGCTGAAAAGGAGCTACCCTATGAGATACACGGTACTAATCCATTCCAGATTGTTGAGAAAAAAGTTGGGGGTGGGGGGGGGGAGAACGAAAATGGAGTTGAAGTTAAGACCGTCTTCCTGTGTTATTGATATCCTCCCCAACTACCTGTCATTGAGGTTACCTCACAGACGGATTAGGCTAACAGTACAACTCGGTGACTCGGTGCAAATCGACCAGGTGGTTCCAAAAAAAAAAAAAAAGAAAAAAGAAAAAGTCAATAAAAAAAAAAAAGTTCATAACAAAATTTTTCATTTTTTTTTTTTCAACTGAAAGGATGAACCAAAATAAATCTACACCCGAGGCACGAAGTTCGCTTGATTCGGGTTTCCCTTTTTGTCCCCAGAGGAGAAAAATATTCGGTACGGGTGTCAGTCGTCGTCGTCGTCGTTGTGTTATTTTCTCGATTGGTTAACTTCGTTATTTCTTAATATATTTCAATAAAATTTTGTAAGTAATCTCCCGGAGAGATTCTACTGAGTTATGGCTGATCCAATTGTTCGTTTATATTTTATAAACAAAGGCGTTGTTTTCGTTTACAATCGGGGAAAATTTCTCAAATTTTGACCGGTTTTTGCTGACGTTTGGCTGTAAAAACCCAGGGAATTGGAAAATGGTGATTTACAGTCGGTCCAATTGTTTGTTTACATTATAGGTGCAAAAAAAAAAAAAGTATTGATGAACCGATTAGAATGAAAATGGTTATATAAGTTCTTGGGCAACTAAATACTGAAAATATATACAACGCTTTCGAGGATTTTATAGTTTGAATATAGAAAGGGGGTATCTCGGAGTTAACGGTTCTAATCCACAATTAATCTCTCCTTCGATTACTGATTACCACTCTGTTAAACTAGACAGCACTCAGAGAGCGCATAGCACACCACACAATAACTAAAACCTGAATTAAAATCAGTTCAAAAGTACGATGGCGCTGTACGATCGTTTCATATAACTCATGACACAATCTTTTGAAAATTTCTTTGAAATTCATTTAGTTTTTTTTCGTTTTTTTTTTTCTCTAAATATTGGATTGACAGACATAAGAGAATACATGACCAGATGTCCGCTCGGATTGTGTAATGGTTAGGACGTCCGTCTCACACGCAGAAGAGTTCGATTCCTGGTATGAGCGAACAGTGTGAAAAACTCTTCCCTGGAACAGCAGCTAATTTAGTTAATATGACTGTTCTGTTTTTAAATCCCTCGAAACAGTTACATGGTAAATAACTGATTTATCATAACAATGGACAATTTTTACATTGTACCATAAGAACGAAGTCATGGGGAAACAGGGAAAAAACACTTTTGAAGATAACATAAATTGCATTGACTGATGAAATAGGTGACAGGTGACACAAAAAATCTATTGAGAAGGCTTTTTAATGATTTGTGTTCAAAGCTGTAAAGCTTTCTAATATATATATATATATATATATATATATATATAATGTGTACTGTCAAGAGTGATACAGACTTGGGAGTAAGGTGTTTAGAGGTAAGGTTTATTAATCCTTTAATATGTAAATTGTCCAGACATGTTTCGGGATTCTTCCCATCATCAGTGGTGTGTGCGAAGTTAACCAATCGAGAAAAATTATGCCACGACGACGACGACAACAGAGAGACACCCGTACCAAATGAATTTTTTTTCCTCTGGGGACAGAAAGGGAAACCTGAATCAAGCGAACTTTGTGCCTCGGGTGTAGATTTATTTTGGTTCATCCTTTCATTTGAAAAAAAAAAAATGAAAAATTTTGTTATGAACTTTTTTTTTTTTATTGACTTTTTCTTTTTTCTTTTTTTTTTTGAACCACCTGGTCGATTTGCACCGAGTCACCGAGTTGTACTGTTTGTCTAATCCGTCTGTGAGGTAACCTTCATATATATATATATATATACATATATATATATATATATATATATATATATATATATATATATATATATATATATATATATATATTATGTATGTATGTATGTGTGTGTGTGTCGGAATATATATATGTATATATATATATATATATATATATATATATATATATATATATATATGTATATATGTGTGTGTGTGTGTGTGTGTGTGTGTGTGTGTTGTAATTGTAGGAGTAAATGGCTATGATGATTGTGTCTTCTTTTTTGTGGGAGGGTGTGATTATTTTATCTATGTTTTTAGCTAGTTGTTTTATTACTAAGATATGTTTTCTTGAGATCGTGGTCTCCCTGTTTTCTGAGTTAGATGTTGCAGTAATAATTCCCTGGAGGTAATCCTTAGTAAAATAAGTGTATGATAGCCTATAGTTTGGGGAAGATAAGGTCAGTTATGTTACTGATGTTCAAGCCTGTATCGAATCTTAATCAACATGATAATCGCATCCGCCAACAAAGGTTGAGGCTCAGTCATCAAAGACTCCTACAATGACAAAATAAACACCTTTGTATACGACAGCAACATATATATATGTATATATATATATATATAATGTGTACTGTAGAGAGTGAGACAGACTCGGGAGTGAGGTGTTTGGAGGTAAGGTTTATTAATCCTTATAAGTAAATTGTCCATACATGTTTCGGGATTCTTCCCATCATCAGTGGTGTGTGCTGTGTGAGTGTGTATCATATATATATATATATATATATATATAATTTTTAGCAATAAATTGTCAGTTATTTGAAAAGATAGTTTCATCTATACACATGTACCTAGATTAGTGCAGTCAATTTGTTCCCAAATCTCCCATTCTGTTCAGAACCGCTCTGGAACGGGTCTGATTATAATTTGATATTTTCTAAAGCTCATACCTAGTTACATTAATTTATACAGCAATACCATAACCGTACTATCTCGAAACCCCTTCAAAACCGCACTATTCAAGGTAATCCTGTAAATAATAAACCATACTTGGCAACACTACAATCAAGGCATAATAATGAATATTTATTGACGTCCCAGCAAGGGTTTCGCTTCGCGCTGCAATCATCTAGTGTCGTCTCGAACACGACACAGTTTCAGAGGCCGACACTCATCTTCTCCGATCCCAACAATAATAAAAACGAGTCGCTTTCAGTATCTCCTGATGCGAAATGCGCTTGGAATGAAGTTAATCAAAACTCCACCTACTGTGTCTGCCATTACACCGACAAGCACGGCGTACAGATCGAAGTTACCCCGTCGGTTCCGAGAAATAGCACCACTCGGAGCGTGCGCAAAGACATATATAAAATAAAATATATTACTTACACGCGGTGTTGTTGATAGACTCTTTGGGTTGTTACATGACATCTCAAGACGAGCCTCGCTGGGCTAAAATATATTACTTGTAACCATTCCGTTCAAGAGCATTCAGCTCAGCTTGAACCCGGGTCTAGTGATCACGGGTTCAAGTTAAATCGGATATCGAATTGTGTTGGCTTCTCAAACATTTTTTTCGCTCTAAATCGACCCCGAAAAAGTGTCCAAAGACACTTTTACGGCTATTTTCAATAGCTAAAAGTGGCTAAAATTATCGTCATTAGCTGATTTTCGGCCAATATTGCTGGATAAAAGCGCGAAAAAATTGGCTAGAAATAGCACTAAATGTTACATTGTCGCACTACCAAAGCAAGAAACGCGCTAAATTTAGTGCGAAAATTGCTAAATTGGCAATATTGATGTCGAGGCTTCGAAATGTAACTTAACTCTGAAATTGCTTTGTGCGAATGCTTGTAATATCATCGAGCTGCGTAAAAAAAGAATAAATTAAGTTTAAGTTGGCAAAATTTCGGTAGAGCGAGCCCAGCCTTCAAAAACAAGAAAATTCAATTAGTTCTAAAAAGAAGATCATACAACCAATCCATCCTCCTGATAGTCACCTATGGAGCTGAAACATGGAATTTAACCAAACTATCGAGACTGAGAAGCATGCAACGTGCACCAGAGAGAATCGTGCTCAACATCACATGGAGAGATCACAAGACAGCACAGTATATTAGACGAGAAGCAGGAGTTCGAGATATCATGGAATCCATAAGAAAATTCAAAGCGCAATGGGCTGGACATGTTGCAAAATTATCAAGCAAGATATCATGACTCACAACATGGATCCCCAGAGATCATATGCAAAACTTGCTATTAGCAAGCAAGATGACGTGACGAACTAGACAAGTTCAAAAAGTATTGGCTCTGCAAAGCCCATGCTAAAGAGATTTGGCAAATCTTGGGGAAGGTCTATGTCCAACGACGATGCTAAAAGGCTGATTATTATTATTATTATTATTATTATTATTATTATCATCGTTATTATTATTATTATTATTATTATTATTATTATTATTATTATTATTATTCCAGTGTTATCTGAAACTTTTTGATGAAATATTGTCATAATATGATTTGCACAAATATCCTCACCAATTAATAATTTTTCTCTTGTATTTTATTTGATCTTAGGTTTTTAGTTTCTCTCTTATTGCAACCCACTCAGGTCGTCAGTCTACGATAGTGGATAAACAGCTCAAATTGGAAACTAGAACCGATAGTTCAATGAAGCGTCCACTATGAAGCTTAAACGTCAGTATCGCAAGATCGTGTGACCTTGAGTAAAAGATGATTTTAGGTACGAAACATCTTTTCAAAGAAAATCTTTCCATCGAGTTTCAAGTAAATCTGACCCGAAAAAACTGGGGAAATCGATTTTAAAACATAAGTTTAAACGCCATTATTGCCAGGTCCCGTGACCCTGGATGGAAAGCGTCTCTTAAGGAGACATCTCTCTACGAAGTTTCAAGTAAATCTGTCCTGAAACTGCCGAGAAAATCGATTTCAAGCGCTATTTTTTTAAATGCCAGATCACGTGACCCTGACTGGAAAAAATGTTCCAGCATCTCATCAAAGGACAGACAGCTCTCTGCTAAGATTCAAGTAAATCCTACGAAACAGCTGGAAAACGAAATGGGGACATATTTATCGACGGAAAGACGTACGGATGGGCGGACGGAGAGATTCTCTTATAGAGAGACGAGGACGCCTCTAAAAAGAATAAGCTGTAGGCGAGCCTCGAACTTGCGTACCTTTTACGACAGGGAGCTGTCTCTGTATGGTACTGCTCTACTGCCCGAGCTCCTTGAGCTCTCACGGCTGGCAAAAGATCAAATCTAACCGCTGAACTCATATTTCACCAATCGTTTGGCTCCATAGTTGTTATTGTTTTTATACACCAGTTTCAATATCAGCAATGTTTTTTTCCAGCCAATCACCTTTTGATGGCGTGATATAGTCACCGTTGAAGTCTTAAAGTATCCATCCATGTTCATTATTGATATGCATATTTTCAGACCTAAACGTATTGAACCAACGCTGAACAGTTCGTGTCTGAAGCTTTCACTCTAAATGCTTTGTAGACGTTCTCAGCAGCTTGAGCAGCTTGTTATCGTATTTCAAATATAGTCCATCTTGTAGCATTGACAACACTGCTGCTAAAGGCTCAAAAACCTCCAATAATAACGAATTGAACAACCGTAGCCATCAAAGATGGCGAAGTGTTCCATCATTTTTTTTAAAGACATGTGCGCGTGTTTGACCATATTGTTTTGTCTACATATGTGGAAACTGACATCAGTACTCCCCTAGACTCCTTTCTAATAACCCTTTCATTTTTGTCCTTTTTTTGAGGAGGGGGGGGGCTCTTCTGGAGAGTTCAATAAAAACACTGATTTTCCAGAATCTAGATATTTCTAGATATTGTTTTTTTTTTACTCTATTTTAGATGTATTTCAATGAAAAACGCCAGTGGATGTCATAAATAGTATTTTTTTTTTTAAACGAATTCAGATCTTGACGCTAAAGTTGTTCAATTATTGACTTCGATGGCGAGTTACATCTCTATTTACATTGAATGTACAAAATTGTAATCGCATAAATAAATCTTTCATTTATAACATTATTCTCCACGATGTAAGAAAACAATATTTCATGTGCAACAACCAAATATATACATAAATACATTCACTGAATCAGACGATATTACACAGCGCTAAAAATGGCGAACGGGGATGGATAAAATAGTTCTGTTGGCCTTGGTCTTTGTTTATTGTCTTAAATTAGTTGATGAGTTTAATTACAGACAGGTTTTAATTACCTGTAACCAAGACACGATCAATTTTTTTTGTTTTTCTGAGAAACAACCCACGCTTACAGTCACCAAGATGGTGTTAAGATGGCTGAGCTCTTAATGGCGACAATCAGACTCAAGGAGTGTTGGTGAGTATTGTTCGTTATTTATAACCAATCTGTCTTTTAAACGGCTAAAATCTGCTAAATTTATCAATTTCCGGACAACTTTATAGCTAAAATATTGTACATGCCCATTTAAAGCCCTCTTATCAAATAAAATAAATGTATACCAAGACCCCAGAACAAATTATTTATACGAATCGTACGTTTGCTTTTATTAAACTTACTAATTATGAATCATTATTTATTTTCTGCAACTATTGAATCTCATGTTAAATCTTGGGCTCCTGTCTTTCAGTATATTAGAGGAACGACAGGAGTCCGAGATGTCATAGAATCAATAAGAAAACTTAAATGGAAATGGGCTGGTCTTGTCGCGAGAATGTCAGACAACGGCTGGACACCACAAATCACAACGTGGGTCCCCAGAGATCAAATGTGAAACTGAGGCCGATAAAATATAAAATGACGTGACTATCAGGAGGATGGATTGGTTGTATAATCTTCTTTTTAGGACTAATTGGATTTTCTTGTTTTTAAAGGCTGGGCTCGCTCTAACGAAAGTTTGCTAACTCAGAGTTCAGAAAGTATTGGCTCCGTGATGCCCACGATAGAGAGGTCTGGTGAATCTTGGGGAAGGTCTATGTCCAACGACGGATGCTAAAAGGCTGCTGATAATGATGATTGTTATTGCTTTTTATCGCGAGTTAACTCAGGCTGAGTTCCCCTTCGGCAGTGGGTAAATAAATTGATAGCGCGAATACTCAATGTGAAAGTTACCCAGCCTGAGTTCAGCTGCGATAAAAAGCAACAACAATTAAGATTAAAGCAAATCAAAAGCAAAATTTAAGTAATGATGATAAGTTTTTGAAACGGCTAGATTTTCGGCTATTTTAGATTTTTATTGGCTGAATTGGGAAAGAAATCAGCCAGAATTTTCGTCTTTGAGAAGCAACCCACACAGACGGTCACCAGAGACAAGGCTAAGATAGCTGGGCGGCTAATGGCGACTTAATCTCGGCTCAGCCACACTAGATCGGTCACTGAGCTGACCAGTCCGTACACACGGATTAAAACGATTTAGTCTTGGTTGGAGGTGCGAGTGGCGAAGCGGTTAACGGTGCAGACAATGGAATCGGCGAATAGACTTCAAATTTCGATCGGAGAGAAATGCATGAATTTATCTCTTCTCCGTCAAACTATAGAGAAAATAGCAGGTCAGACTGGGCTCACTTTTGAAGGCAACCAGTATAGGAGAAGAACAGCTCTGATTCCAAACAAGGAGTCGAGCCCCCTTGAGACGGTTTGATGCCAGCTTTGACGCTCTTCTGGCAGCTCTTGCAACCAAACTGATGCCAAACACGTCACTCAACTTTTCTTAGAACTATATCAGAGAGAGAGAGAGAGAGAGAGAGAGAGAGAGAGAGAGAGAGAGAGAGAGAGAGAGAGAGAGATTCTGTCAATTAGGCATCCCAGGATCTCCATACGCTTCGCCCAGGCTTGCGCCCCGGAGAGATCATCTCAGTGTCGTTCTATTATCCATGGAGACAGAAGGTCTTCTTCTAGTCTTGTGGTAACGGAGCTCCTTTGCCCAGCACACGTAATAGAGTCGTTGATCAATAACGTTCGTGAATATGTGTAGGAGACAGATTCTGTTCAGGTGCCTAGCCCAGTTTAACTCTTTTAAAGCTAATATCATCAGGTATGCCTATTTAAATATTTTTAGATTTTTAGAATCAGGAAGTCACTCTCTAAATAAGGAAATAGAAAAAGCTCACCCCAATTGGTAACACTGGATTTTTAAACAAAAAATTAAATCTAGATATTATCAACACTGGACTCGCAAATTCGGAAGAACAAGGACTGAAAGGGGATCGATATTGTGTGCTGGGTAGGGGATACCCGTTACTACAAGCAAACAAGGGAAAATATCAAATCGTGATTTAAAACAATGACTAAGTGGAAGAAATTAAAGATTGTAAGGGTTTAAAGCGTGTCTGTCTCTTCAGAGGCAAGTCCCAATCGAGTATGAACGTCAGGTGACGAAGTCCAAGTTTCTATTGCATGTGTCAGATTAGTGATCCGTGCAAGTCTCAAGTCTGATCGAGACCAGGACTTCATTAAGAGTTTTTATGACCAAGACCTTGATGCAAGACCACCAAGGGATACCCCCATCCTGATCACGTCACTCCGAGTGTACTCAATTAACACAGGGAATTTTGTCCCAATTAAGGTCTTCACGCTCTTTGCCCGTATTGGGAATCGAACCCTGGACTCTTCAATGTGTGACGCAGACGTGCTAAACTTTATACTATCCGAGCGGACATGGGTTTAGTTTAGTTGATTTTTTTCATGTTTTCACTCTCTGGATTTCTTTAGCAATCCAAAATCCTCTTCCACACTCTCTCTACCCTCTCCTTTCCTTCTCACTTTTTGGCTCCCTCCCCTCTTTTCCCTACGGTCACCTATAATCCCCCTCTCTTTCGTTCTCATCCTCCTTTCCTTCCTCCCTATTTCCTTCTACCCGCTTCATTCCTTCTCAGTATCCATTCCGCTCTCTCCTTTCCGTCCCTCTATCTTTCCTCATGTATTACTTTCCCCACTCTCTTTGATATTTGTTTCTCTTTCACCTCCTTCCCTATCTCATAATAACCTTTTCTTTCTCTCTTCCATTTTTCAGTCTCCCGCTTGTCTCCCTCCTTTCTCCTTTATTCCCCCTCTCGTTCTTTCCTTCTCTTCTTCCTTTCCTTCCTCCCCTTTTTCCTTCTCAGCATCAATTCCACTCTCTCCTTTCCGTCCCCCGCTCTATTTCATCATGTCCCATTCTCTCCTCTATCTATCTCATAATAACTTTTTTCTTTCCCTCTTCCACTTTTCAGTCTCCCGCTTGGCTCCTTCCTTTCTCCTTTATTTCTCTTCTCCCTTTCCTTCTACCCCCTTCATTCCTTCTTGGCATCTTTTCCGTCCCCCGCTCTATTTCATCATGTCTCACTCTCCCCTCTCTCTATCTCATAATACCTTTTTCTTTCCCTCTTCTCTTTCCAAGTCTCCTGCTTTACCGCTTCGCAGATTCTGCATCAGCCGCGCCAATTAAAATTAATTGTATCTCTAATCAAGTCATCTCTTCTTCAACCGAAAATTCAACATCAGAATATCTCGAAAAAAATAAACAAGCCCGCCTGGTGAAGGATCAAATTAACCTTAAAAACAAAAATACATTATTTTGTTTTTCTTCATCTACTTGCAAGTAAGATGCCTTCCGTCTTATTGAACGACCGGAGTCATCAAAGATGGCGAAGTGCTTTATCATTTTTATATCTGCACGTGTTTATGCATTAGTTAGTAAGTTTTTAGTTAGTTGGTTAGTTGATTCCAGCGCTCCTGACCATACCGTTTTGTCTACAGGTTTGAATATTGGGGTCAGCACTCCACTCGAGCTCTTAAGGAACAAAAAAAACAAAAAAATTATTTTTTCTAATTTATGGATAAATGTTTGTTTTTTTTCTCACCCTTATCCTGACGGGTTTATTCGTGTGGTCCAGGCCAAACCGTTTTGTCTACAGACTAGAAAATTGGCATCAGTAGTTCACTAAACCCCTTCAAGAAATGTGTTTTTTGGGGGGGAGGGTTTAGAAAAATAGAATTCGGAGGCCTTATTCGTACAGGCTTAATTATAAAATCTAGATTCTCCAGAATCAAGATGTTTTGTAGTTGTTTTTTTTAACTATTTTCAGACGTTTTCCAGTGGAAAATGATGCAATAAATGACTGTAATGACGAGTTCTTTATAATTTTGCTACTTATTGGATCTATGGTGAATTTCTACGATTAACAATTTTTCTATTTGGTACCACCCCCCCCGCTTTTTCCATAAGATTAATTCATTATATTTTCAATGAAGCCTTGTTGATTCTTAAATTAATATCCATACAAAGCTAAGATAGGGGTGCAGGGCGATTTTGATTCGCTCTCCGGGCCCCCCAAAGCGTTACGAATAGTAGTTCAACAAGTGCATTTCTACTAACATTATACAATAACAAATCCCACTTAGTGTTGGAGGGGCGCCTCCCACAGCGATATCACTGCCTTTTCGATTTAAATCAGCTTCTAGCCCCTTGAGCCGTGCTGGTTTCATCAAATCTCACTAAATCAGTAATTTTCGGCCTTTTAATTCCCAAGGACTGTTTATTCGAATGGATTTTCATAAGGACCCCAGACTTCAGAATGACGTCTACCGCTTACTCAACACAGACCCTAGGCTTTTGAAATTAAAGTCCGTGAGTGGATCTCAATAATACCTTGTGGACCCTCAGGGGTCCACGGCCCCCCATGTTGGGGAACTATTTTCATGTTGGTGCGGTGGGGCCCCACAGAATCTCAAGCTACGGCCCAGTCCCCAAAATCAATTGTATCACAAAATTATTAATAAATGCTTTAATGCGGGAAGAAGTTATCTCCCTTAGATCCTTTTCCGAAATGGAGACTGTCATGTCGAAGTTATTGAAAGAATTAATGATAACTCGCATATAATGGTTAGCGAGCTGCTCTCGCATATCGTAACAACTGCAGTGAATTTGATCCTCTCCAGATATCCTGTACTTGTGGGGTTTGCACCAGAATAATCTAAGCTTGATAAATACTGGTAGTGGTTAGCTAGCTCAGGGGTCGGCAACCAAGGCCCGCGGCCCGATTTCAACCGTCCAAATGACTTCATTGAATATACGACGTTACATAGATAAGAAAATTTTTCTGTCTTTGGTTAAAATTTAAATTTGTAAAAAGGAGCTCGTCTGATTTTTTAAGTGACTTTATACGAATCAATGTTTTATAGATTATAGATAAAGAAAATCCCGCTGTCTTATCAATATAAACGAATTTAGAACCAGAATTAAACAATATCTTGTCTCCAAAGAAGAATTTCGTAATTCTCATTGATAGATAATACGGATGCTCAAAAACGTAAAAATATTTTAATGTCGGTGAAAAGCAATGAATAGTTTTTTTGGTACAATGTAGGAAAGGCGGTCCCAATTGCAGTAATTAGAGAATCAATGAAAAACAGAATTTTAATAAGACACTATTAGTAGCAGGTAATCAACAATTCTACGAAGAGAGCGTTCAACATTTGTTTTGCCGTTATAGGGGCAGCATGAACCCTCTTCTCCTTTTGCACGGTAGGGTCAAATACCATGCCTGTTACTAATCCGTCTAAAGACGATTGCGGTAATTTTTGTTAAGTATATATAATAAACAAGTTTGTAGTTATATATAAGATTTGTCTGTTTGTCTCAGTTGGTAAGACAGCCACCTCCCGATCATTTGTGATTTCAAATCACAGTAGAGAAATCTCAATTTTTTTTTCTTGGGTTTGGTTTAATGAGGCATGGTAGATAAAGATTGAAGAGTTTACTCCCTTGAATTTGACGAGGATTGTTCATGTTAAGGGGGAAAAACGAAGTCAATTTCAACTTCAGTGCTTTCACCAACTTGCCAGTTTAAAATTCCGACAATAGATAGGTCAACATAAGGATGATTGATAGCTTCATACCCCTCCCCCCCCATATTTATATATATATATATATATATATATATATGTGTGTGTGTGTGTGTGTGTGAATAAACATATCAAAAATGTCCTTAACCTGCAATTCTGAAAAATATGCTCAAAGTTACAATAAGTATTTTGAGAGAAAAATGCGTATTTTTTTAAAATGTCACAAAGAAAAAAAAAGGGGGGTGCCTCCCTCCTTTGATTGAGAAGTGGCTGGACTTGGCCTTCCGATAACCTTCAAATTTCTAAATTTCCCCTCACATTTGGGAGGTGGGACGACTTTTTTTTTTCCCTGACAAAATATTTGAATTGAATTGAAAATCTCAAGTGCAAAGAATTAGCGTGCATTCAATAATATCGTTGAGAAGCTTTATGACTGATCACATTGAGAAAGTTGGAAAAGGTTATGAATTCTCAAGTTTTATTTGATATAACATTCATTTGCAAAATATGTGTACGTGAAGGATTCAGCTAATAAAAAGTATTAGAGGAAAAAAAAAAAAAAAGAATAAATTTCTTCCTGACAATATACAAAAATTGCCTGACATCTTGAACATTTCTTTTGTAAATCTCAATAACTCCCGGGCAATTTGTGAAATTCTCTGACAATTCCAACTCTCAGAAATTTATTTTTCTCTGACAGGCGAGAACCCCGAACTGGAGTTTGACAAGGAAAAAAAAAAAAATTTAGACACGTATCAAAGTTGAATTATTTTATTCAGTAAAATTCAGTATACAAATGTATCCTCACAAACAATAAAAAAAAAAATAAATGAAAAGTCCGACCCCAAAATATGTAATTAAGAAAATTATTTTTTTTTTTAATGAAATGACTTATGAGAGAACAAATACTTTCTGACGATTGAAACAACAAATTTGACTAATTTAAAAAAAAAAAAAGGAATTACTAGACTTGAACTGAGTTGCTAAAATTAGCGCATATCTTGTTTCGGCAGAACTATATTCAAGTAATCTTGGCCAATTTAAAGCTATTTTCTAACCATTTCAGCTATTAAAAATGGCCACAAACGGCTGACTTAGGAAAAAAAGCGCACTTTTTTTTTCTTTTTTTTTTTTTACTGAGGTTGACTTGGCGCGAAATTTTCTTGTGATTTGGAAACAGAAAAAAAAACGGGGGTTACCAGATTTGGTTAGGATAATCCACGCTTTATCACAAAGACCTACCCAACACAGGCATTGGAATTTGGAAATCGAGCAAGTCCAGAGGCAGAGGTTCAATCAGTGTCTCTCGTGATAAAACTTGGATTATCTCCCTTTCGGTCCAAATCGGGCAACCCTGATAAAGTTTTTTTTTTTCTTTTAAGTAACTAAAGTTGGCTGAAGAAGGAGAAAAATAAAACAAAAACTTAATAACATTTTTTTTTTTTTCAAATAAAGAATTTATATTTCCCAGCATTGAAGTTGGGCCAATCTCAAGGACGCACCCTAATTTCGACTCGCCAAATTATGAAAGGGGGATACAAGAAAGGGGTGTAGATTTATGGGAAAAGTAATCTTTGGCCAGTAGATGCTTGGCAAAGAAATAACTTCGACTCCAGGAAATACAGTAATTAACTTCAACAGCAACGATGGCTGTTACCAGAGGTGGCCCGACACATAAGTGAACTAAACAGCTTTTTAAGGCCCTGTGTGACCACTAAAGGGCCAGCGAAAAGTAGCCAAAAAAATCAAGTTCTCTAAAGGCAGTGAGGGTCGTAAAATCATATTCTGCTTAGGGTTTCATAAAGGCTTCAACCAGCCCTGGCTGTTATCATTAAGGGTAGTTACCTGGGAATATTCAAGAACAAATTCTAAATTGTGGGGATGAGTCAAAAGTATTGTTTCCTGACTTTTTGAAAGCATTGGGGAGTGATTTCCCCATTTTCTTCTGATATTTCAAATGCAATGAAAAGAATTAGAAAAAGAATGTAAATTTGAGTGAAGTGAATGTGTTATTATATATATATATATATATATATTACACTGAATCGACAAAACATTCTGTAAAAAAAGTTTGATTTCTTTTGATTGTAAAAAAGTTGCTCTTATATCCAAGTTAAATCTTTGATAAAATTAAAACTTATTTTTTTGTAAAAGAAAAATCAAAACAACAAATTTTTTTTTTTGTGAAAAAAAAAAAAAAAAAAGTTTGATTGCACGAACTTTTGATTGTAAAAAAATAATTGTTTCATATCCTTGTTTTGATTAAATTCTCAACAAATATAAACTGCATGTTTTGTAAAAAAAAAAAAAAAAAAAAAAAATCCTAATTTTAACTTCTAGGCAATTTTGTCAATTCAGTGTAACATATAAAGTATGTCCATGAAGTCCATGAACTATTTTTGATTAAACTTTGATTTAAAATAGATAGAGACTTGGACAAATTATATATATATATATATATATATATATATATATATATATATATATATATATATAATTTTATGTTTGTATTTTCACTTACTGAAGAAAAAAAAGTGTGACAAATGTACTGAAAATGATTGGGCATGTCTTTTTGGGGTGGGTAGGGTCAGGACAGGGGGTGGGGTCAGAGTGAGGATGGATGGAAAGAGAGAGAGAGAGAGAGGAGGTCAAACAGATGAATGTATGCATCTTGAAATAGTTCATAATTATCTAAACTTATATTTCACACACACCGAACCACAAATCCAATATTGTGCATAGCAAAAAATAACCTGAATATCAATCGAACTTATCCAATTTTCAAATAATAATAATAATGAAAAAACTCATTTCCTGTCTCCCGAAATAATATCTGAAGACTTTTGTGGGCTTTTACCTTTTTTTTTCTTCTATGGTTAAAAATAAAAAAAAAAATTCCAGTAATGATAAATTCATTTTTAAATCTAGTCAGATTCACTATTTTCTCCATTATACTAATTCAAAATTTCATAACACTTGAAAAAAAAAAACAAAAAACAATTCATACTTTATGAAAAACAGATTAATAAAAAAGTTTTTTCTTTTAATTTCGAAATAATTTTCTTCTCGACTCGCGCACTTCATTGATTTATTTCAAATAACACTTAGGGTTTTAGTTGATAGGTCAGCTGATGATTAAAAAATCCTATTTTCTTTTAAATTTGTCTTTTAGTCTTGAGTTCTCAGAGAGAAAGAAGAAAAAAAAGATAAATCCAAAATTTCAACAGAGGTTAACTAAATAATATAATCAATTATGTAATCAAAATTCTTACATCAAGTCAGTATATCAGTTCGATATTACTCCTGCATGATACAGAAAATCACATTTATCTTTATTTGATGAAGTACTGTACACCATTACCATTAATTTTCGACTATTTCCCCCGATTTCTTTTCCAGTTGAGACAAGGGCAAGCTTTAATCGAAACTTTCGAAGATATCAAATGGTTTTGCAAATTACGGAATTTTACAGTTAAATAAAAGTCAGAGAAGACGGGAAATTTTATTAGCTAGTTCTATAACAAAAATTAATAGATTTTTTTTTCTCCTGAAGGATTTTAAAATGCTGAAACATTTTACAATATGAAAAAGAAAAAAGGAAGCAATAGTAAAAATAATTTTGATTGAACTTTGAATTAAAATAGGGATAAAAAAATTAGATAAATAAGGCAATTTTGGGAGTTATCAACTGGGATATATAGAAGTATTTAGGGGAAAAATAAATATAACTAGATGATCTTCAGAACTGGTAAGATTGTAAATTTCATTTTCTATTATCAAATTTCATACAGAACTTGAATTCATGTGTATTTTAATGCTGAATACATATTGAAAAGTAAATTTTATATGGAGGGAAGCATTTTTATTCAATTTTTTCTTCTCATTCTAGTAGTGATATAAAAATGAAGAAAAATAGTCAAAAATTAATAATGATACATAAAAACAGTGGACTTATTCTAAGATACACTCTTGAGCGTTCAGTCTTCAAAAATGAAAACATTTCGAAGCTCATTGAATTGTAAGTCAAGTTTAACATCTACAGGTGAATTTTTTCAATATCAATTTATTTATTTTCAAATATCAAATAACATTGGCTTGTTCAGTAATTATGATGAACCACTCTTATTAGCAATGTTGAATTAAGCCTTCCATTATAAAATTAAAAAACGTACTTTAAATTCATTAATTATTATTAGAAACTACCCAACCATTTTCTTTCTTCTTTATAACAGGAATACTTTTTATCCCGGCTGCAAGTTAATGAAATATTTCAATGCAAAAACTATCCCTGCTACTTAATACTACTACGACAACCGTTCTCGAACATTGGTGAAACAAGTGGCAAGGAATGGTAGGGAGTTTCTTTATGTTTGAGAACTAGAAGTATTGAGCGGTGGCAGGAAATGGCAGGGATAAAAAGTGCCATCCATAACTAAATGGCTAGTTCTGTTCCGAGAAATGTGTTACTACATCAGCCAATGTCAATGAGGCTGAGGGGCATATGGCCCCCTTGGGATCCGTGACACACTTAAAGGGGGACTATGGATTGAAATAATAAATGAATTTCTCTCTGCTTGCTTGCTTGGAATCCATTTGACAGGGAGGGCCCTGGAAACCTGAGAAGAGCATTTAAGGGTCCCATGACCAAAAAAAAGTTGAAAATGGCTGTTCTACGTAGAAGTGAAGTCACAGTACCATCAGAATGCCACTCTAGTAGCTGGAGATGAGAGGGGGAAAGACAAAAAAAGGGGGAGGGGTTAAGAAAAAAAAAAAAAAAAAAAATTAAAAAACTTATTTCAAATGCGCACTTTTGAAGGGCTTTCAATATTTCAAGTTACTTTTTTTTTTGTCGTAAACCGAGCATATCTTGAGAAAAATTCAAGTTTCTCATTTCTTCCTTGCTCAGAGCCAGCCTGACACACAAGCAGATCAAGCGGCTGTTTAGGGCTCCTTGGCCACCAGCGGGCTTCCAAGAAGTGGTGAGGGCTGCTTAGGGCCCTCAAATCAAATTCTGCTTAGGGCCGGCCCTGCCTCTGCTTATATTTAATAGCATCTTTGCATTTCAAAATATTTGCTATTGTTTTGATTAGGTTTTTGATAAAAAAACCTTTTTTACATTATGTCATTTAAACCCCTTTCAAGATTAACCCATTAAGGTGCTTAATGTCTAAATAAAAACATCTGAGTAGACTTCCAGAAGAGATCTACAGGACATATATGTCCCAGAAGTCTTGAAAGGGTTAGTCAAATCAAAATCTGCTTGATTAACCTATCTATACCTAAAGTCAGATTTTCCAACTGATTTTGGTATAATCATCAGGTGTATAGAATAATCGATTGTATATTAATATCTTAATACCATTTTATTTTTGTAAAAAAACAAAAACAAAACTGAAAGCATGGTTCTTATTTTGAGTGTCCATTTGTAAATTACAAAAACTAATCTTTGACAACTGAACGGCGATGTCCAGGGGACAGGAAGAAGAAAATCCCTATTTTTGTTTGATATATCCCCCCCTTAATATTCTTTTAAGGCATTTTAAAATCCTTTTTAGCATTAATGAGTATATGGTTTATTTCATCTGTTTTCTTATATTAAAGAGGCACAAAATACTTATAAATATTCATATCCCAGTGGTTCTACATCTTTTCAATGTCATTTCCTCACAATTGTCAATAAGGTTACTTATTTTCTCCTCCCTTTAAGTTGCAAAAGATTTTGCTCAAGTAAATAAAACATGACATCCAGCTCACTGAATCTAAAACAATTCTAATTAACAACACTGGTAGAGAAAATTCAGACCTTCAGTTGCTCAGTTATACTTAATCCAACGGGTCTATCCTAACAGCTTATTAATCTATTAATTGATATTGTCATTTGTCTTATTAGCAAAAACAGTACATTGTAGCTATACATCTTCCATTAAGGTATACTTAAAATGTGTTAATTTAAAGATAGTGTAAAGGGTGATTTGTAACTTGATAGTTTGGATCTGACCTATATAATGAAATGATTTCTCAAGGGAGACAACTATTATCTGCTAATTATACAGTAATCTCCCCTACTAATATGCAAATTTGTAAAAGTTTAGGTGCTATCAGGCTTTTAATTTTACTGTTACATTCAGTTTCACTACTTTTATATCAAAGGGTAACAGGGTTGTCTCGTAAAGTATAAAATCCTGTCCATAAATCTAAGAAGAGTCTTTATCATCCCCAGAGTTGTTCAAACTATTGGAAGCGCTATTTTGAAAGCTCCGGTTCTCACCAGGGTTGCCAGATAGTTGGACATTTCTGGCCAAAGAGAGGGGGGGAAAAATGGCCAGATGCCAAAATTGTTTAGGAAAACAATCATTCATTTTCATTTGACAAAGTGTTGTAAACCATTTTTAATTCATTTTTTTTTTTTTTTCTTTCTTACTTTCATTTAGTTTTCAGTTGATTTGAATTGCAACTTTTATGTTTACTGAGTGAAGTTGCAATTAAAAGCAACAGAAAAATTTAAAATGAATAGCAGTATATATATATATATATATATATATATATATATATATATATATATATAAAAAAAAAAAAAAAAAAAATATCTATAAAAAATTACAATATTGCAGTTCACACCAAAAATAAGAATTTAATAAAAATACTACAACAAAGTCAACATGGCCAAAGAAAAAGTTCATGGCCAAATTCTTTCAAAAAAAAAAAAAAAGTCAGATTTGGCCATAAACTGGCAACCCTGTGCTGGAGGACAGAAAGTTCAAAAAGATTATAAAGAATCAGTTCAATACCCTAAAAACCCTCACTGATGCAATATTTGAAATTTAATTAAAAAAAAAAAAAAATCAAAAAAAAATCATGTCATTGAATAACTTATAGTGATTCAAATTTTTTTATTTAAAAATCCTTTTACGAGCTAGCAAACTTGTGACTTCAATCGCTATTCTATTCTTTTAAAAATAATACTTACTTTCAAGAATTAATTTTGATATCCAGAAAGACAATTAAGTTGAGAAATGGAGTACGATTGTTAGTGCTTTGAACACACACATTTTCAATAATTGATTTTTAATATCTCAAAAGATATTGATAGTCAAGTTAAGAGAAATGACCATTTGAATTTCTTCATATTTTTCTCTATTTACCTAAAGACAATCTTAATGCCACTTTAGAAGCAAAGGATTTTATATTAACCTTTGCATAGAATTTCATTTCATGTAGAAAATTACATTCTCCTTTCCACCTTCTTTTATGAAAAGAATAAAACTCATTCCCGATTTATATAAATGTATATGTACAGGGCCGGCCCGTCCAGTTGGCGAAACCAAGGCAGTTGCCCATGGCGCAAAGATCTTAGGTGCGCACTCTAAACCGAACAAAAAATTATTTGCAATTTTTATCTCTACTTTTTTTTTTTTACCATCTTAATTTATTTGTAGTATATTGTTTTTTTAATCACAACTCATACTCAGACTGATTTCCCTCGGGGAATGAGTAAATAGCGTTGATTGGAAAATAAAAAATAAGCCTTAGGTGGGATTCAAACCCACATCATAAAAATTAAAAATAATTATTTCTAATACTCCATCTAATGAGAATAAAAAATCGTATAAACATACTGAAAAAAATAGTTATTTGAATACAACCAGGGGCAAAAAATTCAAGTCTCACCAAGAACGCAAGAAAGTTTTGCACCAGCCCTGTGCGTCTATGGAAAAATAATGAGCCAGGTTTTTTTTTCTCCTCTTTGATAGATATCAAAATGTTTTCAAATTTTGAAAAATTTTTTTTTTCTTAAATGAGATTTAGTTAATGAGTAAGTTCGGAAATATTAATCTGTTTTGTAAAACCAACAAGTTTTTGAGGGTCCAGGAAATAATTCCACAAGGGAAATGATCCCATAGATTAGATTTTCTGTAAAAAAAAAGAATTTACCTAAATTCATAACCAAACCAAACCAAACCAAACCAAAAAAAAAAAAAAAAAAAAAAAAAAATCAGAAGAGGCTTAACATACATTATCCAGTACAAACGTACAGGAAAAGGTATATCAAAATTCTACCTATATAGATTTACAATCCAACTAAGCTGGCTAAGGAGCATCTGTAAACTTACTATTTATTCATAAACATTTTTTTTTTACAATTTTTATAAATAGAGAAATTTGACAGGGTACTTTTATAAAGCAATATGTTTTTAGTTTCTCTCGATTCTTTGATGAAGTATTATATCATTATAATTAATTTTGACTAGTTTTTACCTCCACCCTAATTTGGTTACTTTTTATCATAACTTCGACTCAGACTGTCCACAGCAATGATTAAACAATATTGTTAGAAGTGAAGAGTAAGCCCACGGTGAGAATCAAACTCACACCCTCAAGCCAGAGGGAGTCCAGTATATGCCTGGCTGCTTTAAAACCATTCGGCCACAAGGACTTCATAGTTGAACAAAAGCTGATCTTAAACCATAAACCCAACTCCCTACAACCGATATTCAACACTTCTTAATATTCACATACAACTTAATAAAATATTAATTAATAACAATTAATCTTTAATACAATATTTATTTTTCCTCTTCAATTCTTGGGCTTGATCTATAGTCCTAATTACGCTGTTCAATCCTTGTCGAAGAATTATGGCCTGAGTTAGAAATGTAATAAAAAACAACCGAGTTAGGATGAAGGTAGAAAAACTAGTCAAAATTAATGAAAATATAAAGCTGCATTTCATTTCAGAAACCTATTGAAATAAACTTACTAGTAATTATTTCTGCAGTGGAATTATTACCTTTCCCCCTTTTTTTTTTAAAGTATTGACCATGTCAAGAAAATATATATTTTCCTTTTTATCTTAAAATGTTTTTCAAGTTATCTCTTTCTATTCAAAAGTCTTAACAATAAAATCGACAAATGTTATAGTCATAGAAATAACTACCATGCAATAGAGAAAAAAAAACATTAACAGAATTAAGTTTTAGTAAAAATTAAACCATAAACTTTTCACTCTATACTGTGCACAATAAGTCTGATTCTTATTTCTTTCATGAAGGGATTTTATTTTTTTATTAAATCTGTTAGGTACTACTGCAGTATACGGTCAGTCTATCGAGGAATGAGCGTACTCTTCAACCTAAACCTTCCTTTACCTACGGAACTGAAAATTACCTACTGCTAAACGTTCAACCAGGTAAGTGCCATCTTTTCAATCTAACAGGCCACATAGAACATTTTTATTTCTATTCAGTCCACACATTCATTTCGAAAATGTTGATTGTATCACAGGAACCGTACTTAACCTCTATTTTTGACTAACGAATTGCAATTATTATTTAATGATTTGCAGAGCCAAAACACTGATTTTACAAGATAAATTATGAAACTGACCGAGAAAAATTATAAAGATTTTAAAAAGCCTAGAATGTGTGCGGACCTATGGTTGCCCATACGTGCACAACATTAAGACATCTTTTTGGTAAGTAATTGTTTATCATATCTAGTCTGTTGCCTATACTATACTTCCTATGTTAATAGGACAGAACTTTCAATCAACCTTTGAACTCCACTAAAAACTCATTTCTTGTATTTTTTTTTCTTATTCTTAAAATATATTGTTATAAACCCCAGCCAACTC
>OY735240.1:27159994-27274994 GCA_963457665.1 Thysanoteuthis rhombus | reverse complement strand
CTTCCTGAATCTAATATTATGAAATAGCAATAGAATTGTTTAAGCTATAAGACATACACACAAGGCAATAAAAGCTGTTGGCATATATATATATATATATACATATATATATAAAATACAAGTCTGATTCTATTCATATATGACCTCTAAGAAGCTGAAACGGTGTATTGTAGCCAGAGGTTTTGAATTAACGTGCACCTAAAATGCACAAACTTCTTAAAAAAATGAATTAATTCACAACTTGATACTAAGTCTGGAGACTGTGTTCTTGCTCATCCCTATCGATACTATAATAACCGATTTGTCAAGGAGGATAACTATTAAATGCTATTCAGAGTTGTCTTTATTTATTAGCAAATGCATGAAAGATCTGGATTCGTTTCGGTAATATCAGATTGCACCAATTTTCTACTAATCGATGACCCAATGGATCCCAGGGTTGACTAGTAACAATTAAATCTAAAATAGACCCCCTTTTTTAATACAATCAATTAGATTTCTTTAATAAAATAAGTAAAAACTCAAATATTTTGCTGTTTTATTTTATATAATGTGAGAATAACATTGAAAAAAACTGAGAGTTGCTTAAAACCATTTGTCAAGTTAGGTAAATCTTTGGATTTGGCCATAGGGCTAAGAATTAAAAGACCCCAGAAACTTATTTCGGATGATTGCACAATCAAACGATCACAGAAACTCGTTTCAGGTGATTGCACAACCATACGACCACAAAAACAGATCTTGGGTGATGGCATAATCACAAATTGAGCTCTTTGGAACTATCTAACGTAGAAAATTAAATAATCAAAGCTTGATAATCTGTGAATCCATTCCTGTATGAGTGTAAAGCTTGGCTAAAAAATAACGGTAACACCAAAGGTCATCTTCGTATCTTAACTAACAATTTCTCAGGATCAAAATTATTTTCTCGGTGCTCTACTAGTCATAAAAGAGATATAATCTCGGACGGCCTTACAAATGAATGAGTAGTTTAATTTATATACATCATTTAATTTATTCATTCGACATTAATGAATATGGGTACTGGAAGCAGCCACTACCGTGATCAATTGATAAATTGAAGATGCAGTATTAAATAATTAAATCAAACGATTCATTTGAATTGAACTACTAATTTGTTCGTAAATCCACCCGAGATTTCATCTTTCTCTAACTAGTAGAGAGCAAAAATATTATTTCAATCTCTAGGAACGCGTAGTTCAGATACAGGGCTAAACTACGGCATTACCGAAACTTTATGTAAGAGTATGTATTGATCCGTGGGATGATAGGTTGGATGGCCAGACCATCGGAAGGAGAATGGTAGTATAAATGGCAGTAGTTAGGCGGGCCAGCCAGCGGTGATTATGGAGACTCCTGTCAATGGTTAAACGGGAAAAAAATATGAATGACTGGCTATTTTTAAAAAAAAGAAAAAAAAAAAAAATTACTACCTCGGTCCCATAACAGTTGTTACATTAGTACAAATGAATGTATATATAAATGTAGCGACTATTAAGGGAGAGGAGTAGCAAGATAGAATGGACAGCAGTTGGAAGTTTGGAGTTCCAAGTTCTGAAGGAATTCGGACAAAATACGACAGTATAGGTGGCTCTATGCCAGACGTAGAAGCACATTGTCGTACATAGTACAATGTTGAAACCTATCAGGCAACTGGGAGTCAGGAAACTTCATTGTCTCTCTCAATTCCAACAAATTTGAGCTGTTCTGTTGGGCCGTACCTGGAAAAAAAAAAAATTTTTCTTTTAAATCAAGAATTTAATAATTAGCGCTGGTGTAGTAAAATAGAATTTCATGTTCTGAAGACAAAGTAAAAATGCTAAATGCTGAATATGAATATTTAAATAATTGAAAAAAAAAAAAAAAAAAAAGCTCTGGTAAGGCACTCAATAGAAATTGTCATGTGACCAATGTCTTTTGGCAGCATGCCATGTTGAGGGTGATCAAAAGAAAGACTGGAAGAAGTGGGGTGATCAGTGAATAAGTTACTTCTCTTGCTTTTTAAAGGACAGTAATCACTAAAAAATGCTGAGGGACCAATTTAGCATAGATGTACATAGCAAATTGAACATCCCTACAAACAACGGACTCGGGATAAAAAAGTTATTTGTACACACTAATTAATGTTTAAATTTTCAGCCCTCTAGCTCCATAGGTACAGCCTATACACATGATACATACATAACCTGCCAGACCAACTGGAGCTTAGTTTTATATCAGAAGTAAAATGCCAGCCTCTGGGTCTGAAGCAAAGGTCTATAGCCACACTCAAGAATTGTAATGTAATGAAACAGCTGTCTGTGGATGACTCAATTATATATATATATATATATATATATATATATATATATATATATATATATATAACAATACAAATCAGGAATACAATATAATATCTAAAGTGTGATAGGTTCATTTCATAAGTTTATTTCAAATGCTTGATACATTCAACATTGAGTTAGAGTAGAGCTTAAAATATGATGAAATAAAAGATTCACTATACAAACACGTTTATGTTTTACCCTACTATTTGTTATATATATATATATATATATATATATCTCATACACACACACAAAATATTTGTATGGTATCTAGACATTAATTTTCTCTTCAGACAGACAGATGAACATTTGGTGAATTATAAGATCATTTATTAATTACATTAATAATTGTATTTATATGCCATTTAGAAAGTAATTTGTATGTTGTACATTACTTATTGAAGTATCATCAAGGTTTTAAGAGTATATTTTTTATTGCTGAAATTCCATAGGTCTAATAAATTTGAATATAATTGACAAATTTTCATCCAACGAGACATTTTATAGAACTGATTGTCTCCAGTAAGACAGTTACCGCTGTATAAGAAGCCAGAATTTTAAAAGAACTTATTAATCGGCAACTTTATTTATCATTATAACGAAAGGTGAAATGTCTGTCTTTCCAAGAACAACTCCCTATGGAATATGATGGCCAGTGTTTAAATCCCAGTTTCTTTTGCATGCATCAACTCAGTGATCCTTGCAAGTCTCAAAACATTGGAAGGAGAGAGTAATCAATGGATAAGTTACTTCTCTCACCTTTTATTGGCTAGTGATCACTAAAAATGCTGAGGGTCTTTATTCCTAGAGGTTTTTATGACCACCACCTTGGCAGGATGCAAATCAACCGAACGGATACTTCCACAGCTTAGAGTGTACTCAATTAGCTGCTGAGTGCACAAGGGTATTTGCCTTAATGGAGAGTTTCCAACACTCTTTGCTCATACTAAGAACTGAATCCAGAACCTTCTGCATATAAGGCAGGTGTGCTAACCATTACACTACCTGAGCGGATCATGAATACAAAACTCGATGATTATTACCTGTAGTCAAAAAATAGCTCCTCTCCAGCCTGAATAGGTCTTTTGGCAAATATACCAATACGATGGTCCCCGTTGACCATCATGACTTTGGCGTAGCAGTTAGGGTTGATTGAGTGGTTTGCAAAGCGGATCTTATTTCCTTTCCTTGTTGCATCAACAACAAAATCTGAAATGAGAGAAAATGTACACAGGTCAGGAGTTAGGGATGATCAACTAAAAAAATAGGAAAAGATGACTGATTTATTGAGAAATGTTGCTAGACAAAAACTGAAGGACTAATATAGTATTATCTTACGTTGTAAAGTGAACCTCTCACTAAAAACTCACTCTGGAGATGGTAGTGGTGGGGTTGCTAGACATAATAAAAAGTATAAGTTGGAATTTTCTCTATTTGCAACACCTACTTACAATACAGCTTTCTCAAGTTTTCAAAGGGGTCTATGTCAATGTTTCTAACAGTAAAAATTAGTAAATAGCCAAAATCAACGGATTTCTATTGATGGATGTACAAAGCTCGTACTCCTTTAAGATAATAGGATTTTAATATATATTCATCATATACATATGTACAACAAATGTATATAGTCTCATTTTCTACATCCATTGGACAGTCTGTGTGCAATAAGGAAAAATTCAATATGGAATCATTTCCCAAAACCAGTAAATCTAGTGTACACCAAATTTTTTTTAGGTAGTAACCGAAAACGAAGAGTTATGTCCCCTACATTTTGAAGCTCAATAATTGATACTTAATTTCAAGGACAGATACTGAATACCCAAAATTACAGTGTAAGTCTTCTACCAACAATATTTAGAGATAATGTAATTTTTCTGTAAATTGAAGGAGAGAAGAAGAAGAAAAAAAAAAAAAAAATCACTCAAAAGGGAAAAAAAAATCCCCATTAAGAGTTATTTCCCTTGATAATGACAAACAATTCTTTTAATATGAACTTGAAGGTTAAAAATTAACAGAACTGAAGTACCCACCATTATTCAAGTTGAAGAGAAAGCTGCACATGTACTTATCATATACTTTGCCACGTCTGTCTGCTTCATCCTGGGAGATGATCTGTAAATAAAAAGAAAGAGGAATAAACAAGAGAAGAAACAGGTCTGGGTAGTCATTAAATAGAAACCATCACAATGTCTTTTGGCAACATGCTCTGTTGAGAGTGATCAATTAAAGCCAGAATCGAAAAAAACAGAATGAAACAAGCATGAATACAACTGATTAATTCAGCAAACTTACATTGCAAATTGAACCTCCCACGGAAAACCCATTTTTGGAGAAGAATTTTCATAAAACAGTAAAAAACCCTTTTTTTAAGTCAGGAAATGTTAAAATTTTCAGCTCTTCGGCACTAGCTAGATCCACTTAAAAGCTGGAGAAACATATGTTGACAATAAGATGAAGGAATACTGTATATGCTGAACTAGGGAACAAATAGAGAAGCACTGCTCACTGCAATTCATCCAAATCCCATAATAGTATGCATTGAGTTTTGGTAGGAGAGCACCTAGTTGAAAACGAAGAGAGAAAGGGGGGAAAACGAAGAGAGAAAGGGGGGAAAACGAAGAGAGAAAGGGGGGAAAACGAAGAGAGAAAGGGGGGAAAACGAAGAGAGAAAGGGGGGAAAACGAAGAGAGAAAGGGGGGAAAACGAAGAGAGAAAGGGGGGAAAACGAAGAGAGAAAGGGGGGAAAACGAAGAGAGAATAGGGGGGAAAACGAAGAGAGAATAGGGGGGAAAACGAAGAGAGAATAGGGGGGAAAACGAAGAGAGAATAGGGGGGAAAACGAAGAGAGAAAGGGGGGAAAACGAAGAGAGAAAGGGGGGAAAACGAAGAGAGAAAGGGGGGAAAACGAAGAGAGAAAGGGGGGAAAACGAAGAGAGAAAGGGGGGAAAACGAAGAGAGAAAGGGGGGAAAACGAAGAGAGAAAGGGGGGAAAACGAAGAGAGAAAGGGGGGAAAACGAAGAGAGAAAGGGGGGAAAACGAAGAGAGAAAGGGGGGAAAACGAAGAGAGAAAGGGGGGAAAACGAAGAGAGAATAGGGGGGAAAACGAAGAGAGAATAGGGGGGAAAACGAAGAGAGAATAGGGGGGAAAACGAAGAGAGAAAGGGGGGAAAACGAAGAGAGAAAGGGGGGAAAACGAAGAGAGAAAGGGGGGAAAACGAAGAGAGAAAGGGGGGAAAACGAAGAGAGAATAGGGGGGAAAACGAAGAGAGAATAGGGGGGAAAACGAAGAGAGAATAGGGGGGAAAACGAAGAGAGAATAGGGGGGAAAACGAAGAGAGAATAGGGGGGAAAACGAAGAGAGAATAGGGGGGAAAACGAAGAGAGAATAGGGGGGAAAACGAAGAGAGAATAGGGGGGAAAATGAAGAGAATAGGGGGGGAAAAGGGAAAAAGGAAAAAGGGAAAAAGAAGGAAAAAGGGAAAAAGGAAAAAAAAAAGAAAAAAAGGAAAAAAAAAAGAAAAAAAGGAAAAAAAAAAGAAAAAGGGGAAAAAGAAGAATAAACGGAAAAAGAAGAAAAAAAGAGAAAAAAATGGTGGGAGAGGGTGGTCAACGTCCAATCACTTCAACTCTGTAAGGAAACATAAGGGGTGGGGGCTTATCCAGCCATGTTGGCCAAAGATGTATTGAAAGGCATTAATGTGACTAGAGTTTAAACTCTATCTGCCAATCCTATTCTCCATACCATTACATACTTGGCCACTCACACCCTTAGATTCATTAGCAAAGTTAAATAACTGCACACATAAGATAAATGGTCACATTTGGCTTATATCCAATCTGGAAAACAAGGAGGAAATCAGGACATTGTCCAATCAAATAAATTAACATTCATTTATTATATAGGATTATTTGTAACGAAGAAAAAGAAAAGAAAAACACTTATGATCTTCAAAGCCTTAGTTATCAAAAAGAAGAATCTAACACTGAATGATATCTTCTGCTGGGAGTTCTGAATTCCATGTTACATCAATACACCAATGGTTGACCGAATGTACCAGGGTTAAAATGATTGTGGAAATTGTTACTAGTATATGGTAAACAACTGATGATCCTAAGTAGGAAAATTCACACTCAGTACCATAATGTCTAATGGTGCGTAAAACATGAAAAACACTGAAAGTAATTACATTAACTGCTATTGGGAAATAATTGACTGAGATGACATCAATTTCAGGAAAAAAATTCTTTCTCTCTATGAATTTACTGTTTCAAGTTTCATATATATGATATATATATATGAAACAGTAAATTTACATCTAAGGATTAATAAACCTTACCACTAAACACTTCACTCCCGAGTCTGTCTCACTTTTTACAGTACGCATTATATATATATATATATATATATATATATATATATATATATATAAAAACACAAACTTACAAACACCAGGTCAGTCAAGAAAGTATTCATGCATTTTGAATATTGAAAACTGATTGTGTGGCCTTAATATAATTTGGCAACCACTCAAAGGAGACCTTACAGCATATATATGAAAAGGCACTCTCCTGTGAAGCTACTCAGTGGGGATTGAAACAACCAAATATTTTTCAACTCTCATCTCCCAAATGAATCAAATATAGATAAAAAATACTTACTTCTCCGCAATACTCAGAAATGAACTCATTTTTCTCTGCTGATACCTTTAGGAAAATACCCCAGCCAGCAACCTCGCTTGGAGCCAGTAACAAATGCTGCAAGAAAAAGAAAAATAAAGTTTAACTCTTAAATTCAGGAAAAAACTTAAAATCTAATTTGAAGGGAAGTTACAGCTGAATAAAGTTACCTCCCTTGGACATTAAGTCAATTTTATTACTGAATGACTGTAGCCACCAAAAGGCTCTATCTTTTTTCGTGTGAGAGTGTGAATTTTTTCGAGCACTTCTAGCCATTCAGTTTTGTCTACAGACTTGAGAATTTGCATCAGTACTCCACTAAGCCACTCCTGAAAAAAAAATTTTTTCCCTAATTTTTAAAGCCTGATTTGATTCTCCAGAATCTACACTTATCTTAACTCTATTTTAGATGTTTTCCAGGGGTATCATCAATAGAATTCTTCACTGACCATATTCATTCTTTGATGGAATTTTTTAAAAACATCACTCCACCATGATTATTCAATTATTGACTGTGTTGGCAATTTTTTTCTCTATTCTATTCAGAAGTGTTCCCCCTCCTTCTACTCATGAAAGAGTTCCATAGTTATTTAGGAGCAGAATCAAACGGTTTATGAATTTCAAAGTTAAACCACAAGGTGGGTATGATGTTCATAATAAAACAGAATGAGTGAAGGAAAATTGAAACTGTTATACGGTATATGCTTCATAACTAACTGGAATTTTATGTACTGATTCAAAGGATCCTGCCTGATGTTGAGACAATAGATATACAAGAAAAAGGGGACAAAAATGTTCTTATTGAATATAAATAGTAAATTTGTTATCTACTGGAGCAGGATTTTCCCCTGTTAAAAACTTTGATATTGGAAGTTTGGGTATCTTTCCAAATAACCTAATACAACAAAAACTAAAGACCATATACACCACCCAACACTATATACTGACAAAAAAAAAAAATCAATTCATATATAGCAATGATGCAGGGTGTGTGTGTGGGACCGTTTTTCAATTTTCCATACTTTGAACTATCATCTGGAGCAAGCAAGCCACCCTCCAGTATGGAGGGTTATGAGTTTGATTCTCACCTGGAACTTTTCATTTATTTACTCTGATCTGCTTTATCAATTTATTTACTCACTGCTGAAGAGTATCCAGCCTGTGTTTAGTTGCGATCTAAAGCAACAATAAAGATGAAGGTGAATAGTTAGCAAAGAGTAATAACTAAAATACCTTTCATTTCAAAAAGAAAAAAAAAGAAAAAATCCTGGTCCACCTATAGGGGTAAATAATAAGTAATAAACATACTTACTTTCCTTAAACCACGCTGAACGCTGACATTTTTACATGAGATTTTCTGGGTGTCAAACTGATCTACAAAGAGAAAAGGGAAGTGATGATTCTAGAGAAAGTCTGTTTAATTGTAAAAATGATATTCAATGAGTTTTTAAAGCATCTGAACTCTTCATTTTGACCATGAACAGAGATCTCCCTCTCTAAAGGTAGCAATGTTTATAACATAGGATTCGGATGTTCAACAGATCTGGGTTATATTCCCGAACAGCTAAGAAAATCCGGACACTGCTTGGTATAACACTGAGCCTTACAGTGGCACTCAGGCAATAGTTTTTGACCTACAATAGAATCCTTGCCTTTCCTTAGACCTGAACCCCTATAACTTGTCCCTACATGACATTTCAACCAATCCTCTCTACAGTATTCTTCCAGTGAACTATCCAAATTCAGTGGTGGTAAACAGAAATTTCTCTCTCCAATGCTAACAATGCTTACAATGTAAGATTTGTGCATTTTCTTTTCGTGGACTTCTATAACTGGTTGATTAGTGAAAGCCACATTGAGTTGAACCCCTCACTTGTCTGACTTATATACGTGTTCAATCGTCCAGAAACTCATTGAAAATTAATGATTCTTCTCAAAACTAAAGATGGTATCTAGACATTCAAACAGTTTTTCAGACAAACTCATTCTTGTTATTTTCGCGTTTCAACCAATCAGGTATTTTACCTTTCCAAGAGTACTATCCCTATTTATAAAGGACATCTTTTCCAGTCATGCCCCATGAAAAATCGTAGCAAAAAGAATTTTTGTCTTTTGTTAGCAGTAACACCTTGAAACATACCTTGCAGAAGCAGGATGGATTAGAGAGAATATTGTAGGAAAAAGAAAAAGATGAACTTGATTGTTTGAAAAACTCTTTGAATGTTAAAGACTCTTCTCCAAACAAGAGACAATATCTGTGGGTACAAGCCTTATTGCTGAAGGGCAGAACATCAACTCCAATACTGATGAAGATGATTACTGCAACTTCTGTATTGTATATATTTCAAAGATTATATGATCTTGAACTATTAATGATCTAGCGTAAAATTTGTGGACTTTGGTCTTGACCTTGGTTCATTTGAACAAAATGTTTTGGCTGTTGTACCCTATGGCTGTCTCCAAGAGATAAGTGTACATATTTTTCTTTACATAATGATATTCCCTCATCTGAAAAATTCAGACAGAAAATTTAGGGGAGGTTACACTTCACTGATTATATTTCAAATATTGGAAATGGAATGCAGAGTTGCGTTTCCTAAGTAAGTAAGTTTGTTTAAGTTCTTGCTGTTTGGGGGGAAAAACAGAAGTCAACTCCAGTCTCCAACCTGGGCTGGGGTTAGACATCAATAGTTCTGCAAATTTTCCCCAACATCAATCCTTATATCCTTTTAACTCATTCAGGCCACGAGCACATTAGTGTCTGCTTCAAATTTTGGGGCCATCTTGAATACAAAATAAATCACATGACCATTATATTCATCATGAATTGAATCCATATCTTATAACCTTCAAAATGATATATGACTTCTCAGGAAAAAAAGTGAAATTAAATCCATCCATAATATCCTTGCTTTATAACCCTTAAAAAAAAAAAAATGTTAATATGATGAATTGAATGACCACCAATGGCAGGTAGCATCTCAAAATGGCCGTAAGTTGAAAGAAATATTTCATCATTTTCCTTATTATTCAATACCCATCATCCATTCTAAAAATACTCCGCAAATCACTTTTTATGTAACTGGCTTCTTTTTACATCTACATCATATATACACTCTTATAATTTCTTTTAATCTTATATACATATCAAACCAAAAGTAATATTCATGAAATTTACAAAGTATGTTTGCTTTTTTTCAATGTACAAGTGTCATTTCTTGAGTACTCACACGGCTCTTTCACAAATGTACAACCAAGCAAATGTTTACATTTACTTATATTTATTTTCAATTTAGAAGCGTAACTTTTATGTTCACATGAATTTATGATATCTATGCATTTCGGTCATATGTACGGATAATCGCCAGACAAGTAGGTCGATAAGTTGGAGAGCAGGTGTAATCTGGTTCATTGGAAGAGACTAACAATTGAAAATACGGGGACAGATTTTTAATATGTAATATTCTCTATCATGGACAGAGGAATAGATCTACCCCCATGGATTGGATTGGAAATTCCAAGAATGTTATCAACCACTACTGACACCTGAAGATGGCTGGAAACTACAACAGCTGAAATATTGCAACTATAACAACTAAATTAAGGATACTAGTCTGAGTAAATCGGTGTATAATAACTTCTGGAGTACTATCCAAATGTGATGGTTACAAACACAAATTCTTTTCTCTCCAAGGGTGACCACACAGGTAGGATTCGAATGTTTTCTTCTTTCCTTGTTAGGCCTGGATTTTGATACTGCATTTCTGTCGAGTGGTGGAAGTCACATTAATTTGAACTCTACACTTGTCTGACATGTTGATGTATGCTTCTCCTCAGATTTTTCTCAGTTTCCAATGGCGTTTACTGTCTATAATCCAAACTTCTTCACAGAGAGGAAATTTCTATTTACCACTATTGCATTTAGATAGTACACTTGAAGAAAGCCAAAACACAACAAAGAGTTCAATTATATAAAAAAACTCTTTGAATGTTAATGACCCTTCTCTGAACTATAGACAGGATAATGTATGCTGCTTCCTTCAATTTTCTTACTTTCCTGTGATATTCTTTATCTAATATTTGGACCTTGTCCCAGAGAAGAGAATGTGAGCACCACTCCCTCCAGATACAGTCTGTCATATCTGGAGAACAATAGAATGAATTTATAGACTGAATAACTCTTAAAAATGATAAAATTAAAATACTCTAACTGATTCAATTTCAGGGGAAATAGACAAAAAGCTGATATTATTGGGGAGTATTAGAACTATTTCCATTTTTTACAGATCATCACTCAAAAGCTTATGGCTCTGCTATATTATTAATATTATATATATATATATATATATATATATATACACACACACACACACACACACATACTAATCAGCTGTACCTTTGGTTCCAGATGTTATAATGGCAGATACAAGTATTGAGATTCTGGTAATTTTGAAGCATCATTCTAAGCTGGGTCTGATACTTGAAGCTACTCACAGATTTTAAGTGGAAAGAAGTAAAACAATATCTGATTGCACAGTCCAGAATCCTTCTAAGCATTTTAAGGGCAGTGACTGTCCTTTGAAATATTGCCAACAAGTGGATGACTATCAACTATTAATCATAATGGTTTAAAAAGTAAGGTAGACCATAAGCATCTAAAAAAACTTTTATGAGAGCTATAATCACCATATAAGATACCATTTGTAAAACATTGAATAGGCTTATTGAAAAATACAAAAAATACATACAGCACTCAAGAAATTGAAAACAAAAACACTTTAAATACAACCCCAATATTCATCTGAAATAGAAGTTCAGATAAAAAATACAAAAACAACATCTTGCAATTTAGGTAAGATAATTGTGGAACTTACCGGCCCCGCATGTCTGACAGAGGTCTGGGTCACATTCCCGAACAGCTAAGAAACACGGACACTGCTTGGTATTACACTGAGCCTTACAGCGGCACCCAGGAAATCGGTTTTGACCTACAAGAAAATTAGTAAAAACAAAAAACTCAGTCTGCCATTCAGTGGCAAACATTGTGGAACCATGAAGCCTCATTTGAGTGTTGCAGCCTCAATTTCAAAACTGGTCCCAGTATCACCAGGGCTTGACAAGCGGATATATTGGCATAGCTGGTACCTAGTTATTGACTAACCTAGTTGACCAAGTTTGACCTAGTTTTTATCCACTGGTTACCAAAAAAAACCAGATCAGTAGACCACATTTTTTTTATTTATACTTCCAGATGATTTGTAAGACTTCAATTTCAGCTTTCAATAAGGTTATTTTTCCTTAATACATAGCTAAATAGTTTTTCGCTGACTGAGTTAGTTTTTTTTCAAACTAGGTACCAGCCATGCACGTAAGCCATAGAATTTCCGGACAAAATCTAATGACCCAAATTCATTTCACTTTAACTATTCTGAACATTATGAAGCATTTAAAAATTTATAGTGAATTAAATTCATTCTACAAAATTCAAAAAGTATCTCAAGGTGAATAACTTCTAAAGTTATTCCTTTTACACTGTCAGATTTGAAATTTTTGTTTTCTTCAATTCAATTCTCAAAGGAGTCCAGTTTCCTCATCATGTTCATTGAAGAGTTTCAGTGGTCACAAGTGATATATGAATTTAAGTGTTAATACAAACCTTTTATTTTTTTTTGGAAAAAAAAAAAATCAATTCTTGCCCCAATATACTCAAATAATTTATCAATTTTTATAGCAACTGCTACTCTAGCTAGAAATTCATAGTAATGAAGAAGAAAAAAAAAAAAAAAAAAAGACCCCCCCCAAAAAAAACAAAAAACCAAAACGCACATCTCTGGTAGAAAGTTGCGGTAAGAAAAAAACATTTCTGGCAGAAGAAACTCAGAAAAAACATTTCTGGCAGAAAAAAGAAAAAACATTTCTGGCTAAAAGCCACACTAACAAAACCATTTTAGACTAAAAGTCACCATTACCATTTCTTACTCAACAAATAAAAAAAAAATCAGATAAATATTTCATCAATTTTTATTGTAATAAAGTTGTGGTAAGAAGAACAATTTCTGGCTGAAAGTTGTGGTAAGAAAAACTACGCTAATAAAACCATTTCTGACTAAAAGTCATTATTACAATTTCTCACTCAACATTAACTGTTTACGCCAATGGCATCAACAAGGCATGAACCTAATCTTCCCATCTCATCCCTATTCATTTCTAAGTCATTGAAATGCCATAATAAAGGATGATAACTCATTTACTTATTCAATTGTAGCACATTGCTGCTATATCTATTCTGAATAATGACATAAGATTTGGCAAAATCTATACCCCCCCCCACACACACAATATTGAGTAATATCAGGAGAGGCCTGTAAGATTATAATCGGAGGAATTGTAAATGAAATGAGACCAACAGGATTGTAAAGAGGATATCTGAAGAAAGAAACTTAATCCCTACTGATGGCAACCTAGAACACCTTGAGGAATCTACAGGCAAAGATTAACAAAACAAGAAAATAGCAGATACAAAATGACTGGATATAAATAGGATGATAAATTAAATATAGCAAGTGCAAACAGTACCTGATACATTTCAAAAAGTTTTGTTGTTTTTAAATACTTATATAGCTTCAAAACAAATATTGCAATAAGATTGAACATCGAAAAGTTACGTCCAAAAATCAGAAATCTTGTCCAAATTCTTTCAGATTTGAAAGAGTATGATTATATTAAAACAAACTTTTTGAAATGTATCAAATACTTTTTGCCCTCAATGTAATAAGCTGATGCAGAAAATTGACCCAGAAAGAGTACAAAAACCAGAAAGATGGATGGAGAAAATGACCAACTGACTATGATTGAGCAAAAGACTACAATTTGGCCATACAAACCAAAGGTAGATATTCAAAACCAGATTTTGTCATTAAATGAATAAAATTTCTTTGCATTTTGAGATTGAGATAAACCACCCAATCCAGGCCAGAAGACTAGATCTATTTTTCCTAGACAAGAATAAAATCGTCAGATAGTAGATTTTGCTGTTTGGATTATATGTAGGATAAGCACTCAAAATTTGATTCAAGTCATTAGCTGAACTCACACTGTATCCGTAAATCTTTAATGAAAAATCCAAAAGAGAGAAAGGGTTTTCATTAATTTCTTTCCCTTATTTTTTAAAGTTTTAAATTATTGTTCATTTGATAAAATGTCAATAAAATGACCTTAATTTAATAAATTAAACTAATTAGTTTTTCCTTAAAACCGACAAATTTCAAAGAAGTTAATGAAATAATAATTACACTCAACATTTTTTTAAATTCAATATTCAACTGTTACCATATTCTCTCAAAAAAAGTTTTGGTATTATCCTCATTTGGTTGAATCAAAACTACCTGGTTATTTTGTATTCAAATGAGATCCTGTGTGTTGTAAGCTAATTTGTATTTTGGTTGTTTCATATTTATGAGTAAATTTCAGGAAATCATAATTTTATAACACTTGATATCCTTTGTTTTCAAATTTTCATCAGTTGAGTGGCAAAACTTTTGAGAAATAAGGAAATATAATCTAAGTATGTTATAAAATCATGTGTTCATGAAATTTATTCATAAATTTGGAACTACTAAAATACAACTTCATACAAGACACTGGATATCATTAAATCATTGATAGAAAACACCAGTGACCGAAAATATGATCTTTCAATTTGTTTTTATTCAAAAGAAATTTTAGGTGGAGTTTGTTTTACTTTTCAGTAAAAAAAGCTGACAAGATAACCAGAGTCAGGTCAAATTTCAATCAAATGATATGAATGAAATTAGGGGTGCTTATTCTACATATGATCACATTGTTCCAGCAAACCATAGAGTAAAATTCCAAGTGAAAAGCATGACAAATATGGAGACCTTCAATGAGAACTGAAAAAATTGCTGTATATGAAGGTGATATTCCCACTTTCTTCAAAACCATCTCATTTCTTCTCCTCATCTTTGATGTTTAAATGTCAATTTATTCGGCAGCCTTCTTAAGGTGTAATATACAATATTCGTAAGAAAAGTCTTTTATCAGTCTGTTTCTCTAGGGGTACAAAGCTAAAAAAGGTTATCAAACAGAAAAAGCCTGTAAATATTTTAGCAACACAGCCAAGAATGGCTCGTTTCATAATTTTAACCTTTTGACATGGAAATATTTTCAGATGGGAAGAGGAGAATGGATTGTCCGAAAAAGGTTGGAATGTTGATCACTTTTCTCAAATAATAGACAATAAAAGGGGACATTTGTGCCCATCATTGTTAGAGTGCTTGGAAGAGTCCAACAAAAAAGCTATAAGAACGAAGAAGAATGGAAACCATTCCAACGACAACATTAATGAAACCAGCTGGAATACCAAGGAAAGATGCTGTCACTTGTTCTCTAGTCAAAGCCACCAGTTCTTACAGGTGGGAAAACCCACCATAAAGTGTGAAAATAAAACAACAGGTCTGGTGAGTCACTCAATAGAAACTGTCTCATAACCATTTTTTGGCAGCATGCCATATTAAAATAGCGTTTGGTGCTGATCACTAAAAAGTCTGAATTTTCAAGAAAAATGTTTTCCTTGGACATAAAAAGGAGTAAATCTTTGAATTTTCAGCCCCCTAGCTCCATTGGTACAGCCTATGACACATACATGGATAGCCAGGCAGAATCACTCAAAACTGAAGACATCTTATCTTCAACTAACCTAAGCACATATAAAATAAATAAAATGCTTTTATATTCAAGATGAAGTTTTGTAAACCATTATCCATTTTTTGCTATTTACTTTCATCTCAATTTTTGAAATTTTTTTAATGCACTCAGGCCAGTTTCCCTTCGGCAGATAGTAAATAAATTAACAGCACGAATCGGATATAGAATAAGTTCCCAGTGAGAACACATGAACCTCCACGCCCGAGGGTGACTTGGTTAAGGCACGACTGTTCTTATCATTGAAGTACCCATACTCAGTGGGAAGTGAAAGTCCAAATCAAACCTTTAAACTCATCCCCTATCTTGATCTCTTCTGCACCATGTTTGTTATCAACTGGTAGGTCAGTATCAGCTAAACACGATTGTTTACCAATTTTTGACATGAGGGTGCCCTGAAATATCCTTTTACACTGAAGGTGCCATGATTCATAAACATTTTGAATCACTGGTGAGTGAAAGTATGGTAGAGATATACTTTGTCACTCAACAATTTGGTAACTGATATAACTACAGATAGTCAATCAAAATTGTCAGCATAGGTTTCTTGAGTTTTCAAGTGGGTCTGACTGACTGTGAGTTACCTATATTAATAGAGATAGAGAGCATTAAAAATGAAAAGCATCTACTCCTTATGTCTGGAGAAAACATTCCAACATCACCCCCAGGTTTTTAGTGTGAACAATTTACAATAAATCGTTCCTTTAGTTTTTTGAAAGTGATCACCATCAAATAAAGATGTAACGTACATTGATCGCCCCTTTTCTTAATTTTTCACCACCAGCATGAAATGCTGCCAAAAGTTAGTCTGTGATAGTTTCTCTTGGGTGACCAACCAGACCTATTAAAAAATTGAGGGAGAAGGAGAGAAGGGACAAATGGGGAGGGGGAAAAGGGGGAAAAATGACGAATGGGGATGGAGGAGTAGGAAATGGAAGGGAGAGGGGAGAGAGAGATGAGGAAAGGAGGAAAAAATGAACCAGAAGAAAAGAAAAGAAAAAAAACAAAAAGAGAAAAAGGGGTTTCCACCTAACCAGACCCCCTGGGAATACCCTATTCATTGCATTCAAATAAAAGTCCAGTTTCAAAACTGGATTTTTTTCAACATTTTCAGGAAACCTCTTAAGGTGCCTAATGCCTGAATAAATACGTCTCTGTGGATTCATAAAAAGATCTATAGCACAAATAAATCCAGACAGTAATGGGAACCTTGGGATATACATGTCCCAAGAGTCTTAAAAGAGGAATTGTAATAGAAAATGACAGATTCTGATTGGCAAAAAAACAGCAGCATTCTTACTGGGTTCAGCAGAATTCCAGAGTAACCTTTCTAGAGGTTCCATGAAACTAAGTGACATTTTTGTAATATACTCGATTCATCATTTCATAAATGATTCCTCCACAGTTTTTAAATGTCTTCATCTAATTTCTTTAATATGAACAGTTCTTTTCATAGATTAAAAAAATATAAAAAGAAGCAATTAACATTTGGTCTTTTTGATCAAAAACATTTTGGTTATTTACATGATATGGACACTGTTCAGTCAGTAGTCATTGAGATATATTTTTCGTCAATAGCTTCGTTCTTACTTTTCCATTCAAGTGTGTATTTTCAATTTGGGTTTATACATATAATTCCATAAACTAGGCCTAAATCCAATAGTTACTCATACATATTCATACACTGAAGTGGCTACCCTAATGGTGACAGGTTTGATTCCTGCAGCAGCCCTATTTTCTTCAAATATTCATTCTATTTATGCTGTCTAGGTTAAGTGATACATTATCTGTGTATTGACGGGTGATCATTTATAAGAGGTTTCTATATATTATAACACAATTCATGATTCATTGTCAGATCATATACAACCATTTCTTAATCCATAACTGTCATGTTGAAAGAAGCGAACAGACTGAGAATAAACGAAACGTTTTGAGCTTTTACATTACTGGCGACTATTTAGCTCAATGGTTAGAGCATTGCTACATTGAAGCAGCTACCTTAATGGCAGCGAACTTTCCTGCAGTAACCGCATTTTCTTCAATTGTTTATTCTATTTACGTTGTCTATGGTGAGCGATACATTAACTGTGTAATAATGGAAGATCATCTCAAAGAGGTTTCTAAATAATATAATTCATTTTATAATCATTCTACCAGATCACATGCATCCATAGTTTTTCAAGTATGGATGCAAAAATAAAAATTGAATATGCTTTGAATTTATTTGAGCTTTTATGGAGTACATTAAACTCCTTTTTTACAATGATGCAATAAGTAAATGAATATATTGTTCATTAAAAGCCTAAATACCAATTTATATCCTCTCTTGAATTTCATAGTGGAGAATCAATGATCTCAACAGCCGGCCATAAGATGTGTGAGAATATAATATTTATCACTGTCGCCTCTAACTTATGAACACATTATCATCATTCATTGTTTTTTTTCTAAATGATCAAATCCATCTCTAAATATTGACAGTGAGCTTTGACAAATTCAGGGACTGGCTCACAGTGTTAGGAGATGAAAAGGGTCAAAAATCACTGATCTAGTTCAGTATCTCTGACCAATTCTGCTAGGTAGATAACTCACCCTGGACTGACCATCAGTAATCTCTCCACTTATTCAGTTAGATATTAATACAAAGTATTATTATGGATATTTGATATCCATGCCAAATTTGGTTCAGATCGGCCAAGTACAGAATTGCCAATTTATATACCTTTTTAAAATTCAATTTTTAAAATTTGCAAGTCCAGTGTTGCCAAATTAGGTGTTATTTTGAATTTGAGAGTCCAGTGCTATCAATTCAGATTTAAAAATTTTTTTTTCTTCTTCAAATTTTGGATTGATTACCTAATTCAAGGATTTGAAGAAAAAAAATCTCAATAGGTGATATTGGCCTGAGTTGAACTTTTGGGACTTGTTATATCTAACTTCATTATTCTAAGGAAAATATTTTCTACCCCCACCCCCAAATGATGGCATATTCAACTGAAGCATCAGATTTTGGGGTCGGGAGGTACTAGAGCCTGGGGTATGAGGATTTGAGTTACCTCTCCAATGGCTCGCTGCCTAACAAAGGCAGAATGTAATTTTGCTTCTTGCCTTTTTTTCAAATAAAAGAGAGAGAAAAAATAAATGGCGTACAAACTTTCAAACAACAGGGATATCAGTATCTAATTAAAATGGGGGAGGGAATGGTCAGGTGGAATGTGGAATATGGGAAAAAAAAAATTCTTTTTCTTCAAATTAACCTGTTTAATTAATTGTTACATTTACTTATATATGCAAATCTAACAACTATTACACTGTGCAATGTGATGTTTTTGTTCCTGGGTAGTGAGCGTTATTTTCTGATTGCTTATGTGTAAAAAGTAGAGACAATTTATTAATCCATCCAAACATAATTTTTGTGACCAGGACTGTGATATTCGTATGCAATTGTTTTTCTGACTCAGTGATTAAAAATCTGCTAATTCACTCGTTGTCCGATTGGAAATAAATAGGTTTCATACTATCACTGTCCTGGTCACAGGAACAAAGTTTGAAAGGAATTATTGACATTTTATATATATATATATATATATATTTTTTAGACACCTACAATCAGGAAAATGATTTACACCCAGGAATGAAAAAAAAAAAAAAAAGTTGAGAGGACTCGCACAGTGTTGTGGGACAGAGATAGTTGAAAGGAAAAAAAAGAAAGAAAAAAGAGAGAAACAGAAAGGAGGAGACAGAGTCAGAGAGAGAGGGGGGAGTCAGAGAGAGAGGGGGGAGTCAGAGAGAGAGGGGGGAGTCAGAGAGAGAGGGGGAAGTCAGAGAGAGAGGGGGAAGTCAGAGAGAGAGGGGGAAGTCAGAGAGAGAGGGGGGAGTCAGAGAGAGAGGGGGGAGTCAGAGAGAGAGGGGGGAGTCAGAGAGAGAGAGGGGGAAGTCAGAGAGAGAGAGGGGGAAGTCAGAGAGAGAGAGGGGGAAGTCAGAGAGAGAGAGGGGGAAGTCAGAGAGAGAGAGGTGGGAGTCAGAGAGAGAGAGATGGGGTGGGAGTCAGAGAGAGAGAGAGATGGGGTGGGAGTCAGAGAGAGAGAGGGGGGTGGGAGTCAGAGAGAGAGAGAAAGTCACAGAGTGGGAGTCAGAGAGAGAGAGAAAGAGTCACAGAATGAGAGAGAGAGAGAAAGAGTCACAGAATGAGAGAGAGAGAGAAAGAGTCACAGAATGAGAGAGAGAGAGAAAGAGTCACAGAATGAGAGAGAGAGAGAAAGAGTCACAGAATGAGAGAGAGAGAGAAAGAGTCACAGAATGAGAGAGAGAGAGAAAGAGTCACAGAATGAGAGAGAGAGAGAAAGAGTCACAGAATGAGAGAGAGAGAGAAAGAGTCACAGAATGAGAGAGAGAGAGAAAGAGTCACAGAATGAGAGAGAGAGAGAAAGAGTCACAGAATGAGAGAGAGAGAAAGAGTCACAGAATGAGAGAGAGAGAAAGAGTCACAGAATGAGAGAGAGAAAGAGTCACAGAATGAGAGAGAGAAAGAGTCACAGAGTGAGAGAGAGAAAGAGTCACAGAATGAGAGAGAGAAAGAGTCACAGAGTGAGAGAGAGAGAGAAAGAGACAGAGTGAGAGAGAGAGAGAAAGAGACAGAGTGAGAGAGAGTGAGTGAGATTGAGTGAGAGAGAGTGAGAGAGAGAGTCACAGGTTGAGAGAGAGAGAGAGAGTCACAGGTTGAGAGAGAGAGTCACAGGTTGAGAGAGAGAGAGAGTCACAGGTTGAGAGAGAGAGAGAGAGTCACAGGTTGAGAGAGAGAGAGAGAGTCACAGGTTGAGAGAGAGAGAGAGAGTCACAGGTTGAGAGAGAGAGAGAGAGTCACAGGTTGAGAGAGAGAGAGAGTCACAGGTTGAGAGAGAGAGAGAGAGTCACAGGTTGAGAGAGAGAGAGAGAGTCACAGGTTGAGAGAGAGAGAGAGAGTCACAGGTTGAGAGAGAGAGAGTCACAGGTTGAGAGAGAGAGAGTCACAGGTTGAGAGAGAGAGAGTCACAGGTTGAGAGAGAGAGAGTCACAGGTTGAGAGAGAGAGAGTCACAGGTTGAGAGAGAGAGAGTCACAGGTTGAGAGAGAGAGAGTCACAGGTTGAGAGAGAGAGAGTCACAGGTTGAGAGAGAGAGAGTCACAGGTTGAGAGAGAGAGAGTCACAGGTTGAGAGAGAGAGAGTCACAGGTTGAGAGAGAGAGAGTCACAGGTTGAGAGAGAGAGAGTCACAGGTTGAGAGAGAGAGAGAGTCACAGGTTGAGAGAGAGAGAGTCACAGGTTGAGAGAAAGAGTCACAGGTTGAGAGAAAGAGTCACAGGTTGAGAGAGAGAGAGTCACAGGTTGAGAGAGAGAGAGTCACAGGTTGAGAGAGAGAGAGTCACAGGTTGAGAGAGAGAGTCACAGAATGAGAGAGAGAGTCACAGAATGAGAGAGAGAGAGTCACAGAATGAGAGAGAGAGAGAGTCACAGAATGAGAGAGAGAGAGAGTCACAGGTTGAGAGAGAGAGAGTCACAGGTTGAGAGAGAGAGAGTCACAGGTTGAGAGAGAGAGAGTCACAGGTTGAGAGAGAGAGAGTCACAGGTTGAGAGAGAGAGTCACAGGTTGAGTCAGAGAGAGAGTCACAGGTTGAGTCAGAGAGAGAGTCACAGGTTGAGTCAGAGAGAGAGTCACAGGTTGAGTCAGAGAGAGAGTCACAGGTTGAGTCAGAGAGAGAGTCACAGGTTGAGTCAGAGAGAGAGTCACAGGTTGAGTCAGAGAGAGAGTCACAGGTTGAGTCAGAGAGAGAGTCATAGGTTGAGTCAGAGAGAGAGTCACAGGTTGAGTCAGAGAGAGAGAGAGTCAGTCAGAGAGAGAGAGTCAGAGAGAGAGTCAGTCAGAGAGAGAGAGAGAGTCAGTCAGAGAGAGAGAGAGAGTCAGTCAGAGAGAGAGAGAGTCAGTCAGAGAGAGAGAGTCAGTCAGAGAGAGAGAGTCAGAGAGTCAGTCAGAGAGAGAGAGTCAGAGAGTCAGTCAGAGAGAGAGAGTCAGAGAGTCAGTCAGAGAGAGAGAGTCAGAGAGTCAGTCAGAGAGAGAGAGAGAGAGTCAGAGAGTCAGTCAGAGAGAGAGAGAGAGAGTCAGAGAGTCAGTCAGAGAGAGAGAGAGAGAGTCAGAGAGTCAGTCAGAGAGAGAGAGAGTCAGAGAGTCAGTCAGAGAGAGAGAGAGTCAGAGAGTCAGTCAGAGAGAGAGAGAGTCAGAGAGTCAGTCAGAGAGAGAGAGAGTCAGAGAGTCAGTCAGAGAGAGAGAGTCAGAGAGTCAGTCAGAGAGAGAGAGAGAGTCAGAGAGTCAGTCAGAGAGAGAGAGAGAGTCAGAGAGTCAGTCAGAGAGAGAGTCAGAGAGTCAGAGAGAGAGACAGAGTCAGAGAGTCAGTCAGAGAGAGAGAGAGTCAGAGAGTCAGTCAGAGAGAGAGAGAGTCAGAGAGTCAGTCAGAGAGAGAGAGAGTCAGAGAGTCAGTCAGAGAGAGAGACAGAGTCAGAGAGTCAGTCAGAGAGAGAGACAGAGTCAGAGAGTCAGTCAGAGAGAGAGACAGAGTCAGAGAGTCAGTCAGAGAGAGAGACAGAGTCAGAGAGTCAGTCAGAGAGAGAGACAGAGTCAGAGAGTCAGTCAGAGAGAGAGACAGAGTCAGAGAGTCAGTCAGAGAGAGAGACAGAGTCAGAGAGTCAGTCAGAGTCAGAGAGTCAGTCAGAGAGAGAGACAGAGTCAGAGAGTCAGTCAGAGTCAGAGAGTCAGTCAGAGAGAGAGAGTCAGAGAGTCAGGGAGTGAGAGAGACAGAGAGAGAGAAAGTCACATAGAGAGAGAGAGAAAGTCACATAGAGAGAGAGAGAAAGTCACATAGAGAGAGAGAGAAAGTCACATAGAGAGAGAGAGAAAGTCACATAGAGAGAGAGAGAGAGAAAGTAACAGAGAGAGAGAGAAAAAAAAAAGATTTGTCCAACTTACAGTCACTGCTACACTGGCAAAACTTCTCACAAAAATTCTGAGCCATAATGCAAGGGCACGTCTCGTCACATCGCTGGCCAGGGTGGTCGCATGGCTGGTAGTTGTAAACCGGGTTCGAGACACTGTCCTTCTTCAACTGAATCTTTCTGCAATGCATAGACCATAACCTGCACACCAAGAAACAGAAGAAGACCGCCATGTAACAAGCAGGCAACCACATGCATACATAGTTGTGCCACCGCCGCCGCCGCTACAAGCTACGTTTACGCTGTCACTCCCACCCCTGTCCCAGCTGATATTTCCGAAAAAGTTTGATCCATCAGTTTTGGAGGGTTGAGGGGATAAGACCGAAAAAGTTTGAAATAAGAGGCAAATAAAAATTCCTTTCGACCAAATTACCATTTATCAATTTTGGAAGGGCAGGGGAGATAATCAAAACTAACACAGACTTACCCAACAAAGGCATTGGAATAGTGTCGAGTTTAGAAATCAAGCAAGTCTGGAGACAGAAGTTTACTACCAAGGTTCAAGGCTCGATTTTCAGAATTCAATGCTATTCCGATGTCTGTGTAGGGTAAGTCTCTGTGAAAAAGTTAGGATTATCTCCCCTTGTAGCTCAGTCTGGCCACCCTTTCGAGGTTGGGGGATATGATCGAAAATGTTAAAAAAAGAGGCAGTATGAAATTACTAACCACCCAAAGTATGGGTTATGATTTTTTTTTGGCAAGTTAGGGATGGGTGTCAGATACTGGATATACATTTACTTCTTTAAGTATGATTTAACATTACTTTACACATTATCAAGCCTTTTTTATTAAAGAGAATAAAAAAGACCTGGCAGAAAACAAATCTACTTGTCTTCAGTATGGTTTATGATAAGTGTTTTCAACTCTTTGAGGCACATTCTTTTTTTTCTTCCACTTCAAACTACTCCGCTATCTATTCATCAGTCTGGGTCAGAGCTTTTTTTAAAAAATTTTTTTAAAACATGGTCGACACTTTTGAAAAATAAATTTTTTTGCTACATATCACTCAACCTAGGCTGAGGAAAGTAGATGCAATTCAAGCAGTTCAACAGACTTGGGGTAAGTACATTTTGAAAGATATACAAAATTTTACTAAATTTCACGACACACCTCAAGAGTGTTGTGATGCAGTTTGGAGAGCTCTGGCCTCGTTACTAAACAAAATGGTGAACAGACTAAAAGCCTCTGAACTCTTAGAAATAGAGATAAAGAAGGTGGTATCAAAAAAATGACCCACCATACAAATATCAACACTTTAAAAGCAGGATGCTTCCATGGGTTAATGACCACAAATGGCCACAGTTCTGTCTCTACAGACAATGGAACATCCCCTCCTGGGTACATGCATGTAGATCCTAGGATGCCCATTCGTCAGAATCACCCCGTCTGCAATCCAGAGGAAAGTAGACAGCAATACGCCTGGCATCAGCTCAACTGTTAGAGTTGCCGGAAGGACATAAAATTGAATGGCAAATCACCACGAGGGGGGTCTGCCACCTGATTTAGCGTCAGAGTTGTCCTTCTCATAAACTGGTTGCCTTCCAAAACCAGGGACCCCAATCTGCGCTATCATTTCACCCATAGCTGGGGGAAGAAGAGATGGAATAATGCCTTTCTCAAAAGCATTAGTGCAAAATAAACATTAACAGTCCTGACCAGAATTCGAATTCAGGTCTATTACAGACTACATCACTTCGCACCTCCTAACGACCATCAACACCTTCCTTTTATACAAGGATTACTATTGAACCCTCTTGTTACAGAGATTTATCGTTTCTGTTTTCTGTTCAACCATGACTGAAAAGGTATAGCATCCGTCTTCTTAGAGACAACCTCTATTGGAATATGACTGTCTGGTAACGAAGTCCTGGTTTCGGTTACATGTGTCAGTTTAGTGATCCTTGAAAGTTTCTAGTCTGGTCGAGACCAGGACTTTATTCACACAAGTTTTTATAACCATCCTGTGGGAAGGATAAAGTCCACCAAAGGGATAACTCGACCCTAATCACAGAGCTTAGAGTATACTCAATTAGCTTCAGAGTGCCCAGGAAAATTATTCCAAATGAAGTTTTCCACACTCTTTGCAGGAATCGAACCTGGATCCTTCAGTGTGTGAGGTAGATATGCCAACCAGTACACTATTTGAGTGGACTGTCATAACTATAATGTTGAATTTTTGTGATATACATCCAGAATATGAGACCCGATTAGAAAAAAATTACCCATAAAGGATAGATATCTTGATTTCTGATACAGACACCAGATGGGTCGTATTGCAACATTGTTTTAACATCAAAAGGATAGCGTGAATTATGTCTTTCCAATAGAAGACAGAGGAATATTTTTGTTTGCATTAAATGATTCATCAAAATTTTGATTTAAACAAAATAAAATTTGTTCCCCCAATTGGATATTTTTTTTTTTTTTTTCCTAAAGAGATTTCACTATTTTTATTTTTGGGGATTTTACTTTAGGACAAACCCTCTCCTTGAGAATAAAATTCCTCCCCTCCTTATCTTCAATTTCCGAAGATGAGGGTACGAGGTCAGGGATGAAGAGGGGCTACGACGAAACGAGGGGGGTGGGATATGGGCGGGGCAGCCACCATGCAGAGGTATGCTGAAAGCCTGTAAACATGGGTACGACTCTCTTCTACAAATGTACAACATTCATGCAAACAAGTAGCTTACAACAGTGAAGTCCAAGTTACATGCACATTGCAGCTCAGACATGCAGATGGACACACTCAGACACACAAAGGTCAAAAGGTAGAGGAGACAAAGAATTTTTGTCTAGGGGGACACACAGAGATTGATTTCAATTACTTCTAAGTACAAAGTTTTTTTGTTTTTTTTTCCCCTTAAAAGACAATCATTTTTGTCTGAATTTTCAAATTCATGAATCATTATTATACACTAGCTTAAAAAGCTGCCTTTCGTGACCTCAAAGCTCAATGTAAAGTCACTTCATTTAAAAAAAATTTGCTTATTCTTATTTACTTAGAAGAACAGTAATTAGCAGTTTATAGACCCAGAATTATGTCCCTTGGAAAGAATTAATTTTCCATCAATTCATATTTAATTAAACTAATTATTCAGAAACCGGGACTGAAAATTGTTTCATTCTTCAAGTTAAAGCATTTCAACAGTACTATGTTTATGGAAAATAGCACTACGCTGCACTGATTACAATGTTACGATAACCAACCCACAAACGAACATACAGGAATTGTATCACAAAAGTATAGAATGAAGCTATTCAGACTTGTGTTCTTATCTTGGTTTTTATAGTCACAACAGTTTGGCTGTTGCACCCTCCAACCTTCAAGTGCTAGTCATATTCTTTAATGTTCTCTGAATTTCTGAGCGGAAGAATAAATACTTTCATACATTAAAATGTCTACAGTTGTATTCTCACAACTATAGTCACAATATTTTAGCTCAAATTTTTTTCAGATGTCAGTTATATTTGGTAGAATATTGTGCTTGTTGAGTTTTGATCCCTTAATTCAACCTATGGAGGTAAACAATAATCCATTGCTGTTTGAAAGACGAATTAATTTGTACGAAATATCCTCTTGAATAGAAAGTGAAAGAATTTACTCTCATGGACCATATAAACTTCAAAGTTTGAAATTTCTAGATTACGGACTGTGACGTATTTGCTAGTGTGTAATGACCTAAATGTTATGACTTTACCGAGCAAAATAAAGACAGTCTGAAGAGATGAATGTATAAAATAAGACTACATTTTTTTTTTTTCCATAAACCTGCATGAACTCTATCTCATTTATGACAAGTATTATTACTGTTATTCCGATTGTTTTTGAATTTGAACTTTGGCACTGCATGTAACAATCTTGGAAAACTACCCAATCTCATAAAAACAGTGGGGGAATCAAATTCCCGGCTAACATCCTAAATAAATCTTAAATATTTACCCTACAGGCCATGGGTTAGGTTTTCCTTAGGCCTTTCCAAACCCCACAATTTACGCTAGATAGTAATCAGAACTTTCATATATCACTGAATAAAGTATATAGATTATACCTAGTACGTAAAGTAGTAAATCAACAAAAACATCACTAATTGAGCAAACAAATTAAGCACAAAAATTAATCTCTGTATCGGTATACTATGGTAGATGAGTCAACTGACTAGCAATTCACTAAATTTATATAAGTTGACATATTGTTCCACGACAAACTTCCTAAAGATAAAAACCTTACGTTTATTTTGGGGAAACTGTATTCTACGCAGGATTTGGACTGAGGACACTTTGTAACAAACAATTACACAGATTCATTCACACATAACCATATAAATATAATTGGAGTGCATAAATAGGAATAAAAAAACAAAAAACAACACAAGTGATATAATCATGCAGAGAAGGGTAGCAGCAGTAGTTATTGGAAGTGATGATAATGATGATAGCAATCATTGTAAATGGTTTCGTTCAGTGGTCCCAAACAAAATGGGGAATTACCCCCAAAGGCAGAATTTAGTTGATCCATAGGGGAATAAGGCTATAAGGTAAAAATAAAAGTGGTGGTGAATGTTTTGTATTTAAAGTTATTGGTGGTATGTGATGCAAGATGGAGCATAACCGTGAATATCTGAAACCAAAAGTCTGAATTTTCCTTACCAGTTTTGTTTATGAAAACTATTTTTATAGTGTTAGCTTTTTGTAGCTGTGTTTAATTGTTTTTGTGGATAAATATCTTTGCAACTTACTTAAATGGAAGGGGAGAAACTGGTTGTCACATAGAAAATGGGAAGGACCATGAAAAGGTTGGGAACCACTGGTTTAGTCAGATTATTTCCCTTGTGGATGTGGCTCATTTTTTCATTGTTTCGAACATGTATCTATCCTTCTTCAGTGTTCTCTGTTTTGGGATGTAGAAACTAGTCCATGGCATGCATGCACTTTACACTTACTTTACACGTCAAGTCTGGATTTTTATATTTCTTTTGTCTTTGTGGATTATCTACCCCTGACCTTTGTAGGAGTAGAAACTAGTTTCTGCAATGCATGCTCCTTGCACTTAAAAAGAAATTAAGTGCAAGGAATATTCGTCACAGAGACTAGTTTTTACTGGCTCCAACGTCAGGGGGAGGAAACTCAAAAAGAGATACAAGATCCAGACACGACATGTAAAATACGTGTAAGGTTCATGTGTTGCTGGAATTGGTGTCTATATTCAAGAACAGAGGACGGCCAAAGAAGGCTGAAGAGTACATGTCTGAAGCACTGTGAAAAAAATGAGCAGCAAAGACAAGGGAAACAGTCTGATTAAACCATATACAATGATTAAAACACCCCGTCTAATAAAATTCAGACAATAATGATCGTAGTTAACAGGGTAGTAGACAAGATTTGATCAGCAGGGGAGATAACAGGAGCTTTATCTCAGAAACATATCTAACACAGGCATTGGAAAGTGAATCTGGAGGTAGAGGTTCAATATCCGACTTAAGATAGTGCCTTCAGACTCGCTTGATTTTTAATATTAGATGCTATTCCAACGCCTGTATTGGGTAAGTCTCTGAGATAAAGCACTGATTATCTCCCCTTCTGGCTAAATCTGGCAACCCTGATAGTAAATAGTGACAGTATTAATAGCAGCAGTAGCAGCAGAGCAAGCAGCGGTATTTGTATGTATAAAAATAAAAAGAATAAGAAAAAAGTCTTGCATGTCATAACAATTAAAGAAAGAAAAAATATTGTGGTATATTAGTACATATGACTGTTTTAAAGATGTAAAGTATTTGGACAACACACTTGTAATCAGTTTATAAATATAGTATTTGAAATTTGATGGAATGGATCGTTTCAATAATGTGAACATGTAGAGTACTGGTTCAAAAACTTTTGTCGCAGAACCCTTATACGATTTTCCCAAAATCACAGAACCTATATTTTACAGACAACCCCATTGAAACATTAAAATGAAAAATATCAGTCTTTAGATTGCTTAATTCGTGAAAATAGTGAATACCATTTTTTTAAAAATGAAATTAATTATCAAATTTTTATTAAAAGAGACCTCTAATAGATCCCCAGAATTTTCCTGACAGAAACCCGGGGTTCTGCTACACCCATTTTGGGAAACACTGGTGTAGAACATATAGTATGGTTATAAGTTCAAATCCAGTCAAAAGCTGGATTTAACAAGACAAGGCACGAAATTGAATAAACTTGGTATTTGAATCTCAAAATTATCTTTCTACAGCCTTCTCCTGGTGTAATATCCAAATGCAATGGTGGTAAAAATAATTTCCAAAAGGTAGGCTAGCTTCAACATAGGATTCAGGTAATTTTCATTACATTCTGGATATTACACCTGAAGGCGGCCGTGGAATGAATCAGTTGAAACGTTGATTTCCATACCAAGGAGTTACCTGAAAAACTCTTTGAGTGCTAATAACCTGTCTTGACTAATGACTTGAAACTATACAGAGCATTTCTTTCAAAGTTTCAATTTCTTTATATTTCAACCTCTCAAATCAACATTCCACGGCTGTTAGTAAAGAACAGAGTTCAGAAATAAAGTAGTCTCTAGCAAGACTCAAAGTTGAATAACTTTCCCCCCCCCTTTACTGTGAAGCCTGTCTTAACCAGACAAGCTGATTTACAGATTAGGTTATGAGAGCCTGAGAATTAGGAAGGACCCTTTTCCGATATGCAGGATACTCAAGAGAAAATTTCAAAATTCCGTGACCTATAGACTTACTTTTGCTCAACATTATTTTGAAACAAACCTACCAATAAATAGAATATTGCAAAGTTGACTTTGAACCTTTCTTCGGGGTAAAATGTATTGTCCAAATATTCCACTGATAAGTACAGAAAATCCTCTACTTTACTGACATATCAAGATAAATTTTATTCCCAAGTATTAAAATCTACCTGGGAGGCTGCATATGATAAGTGCACAACAAACCATTGGAGAAAGAAAAAAAAAAAAAATATTGATATTTTTTTAATTTTTAGAGCTACAATTCTTAGTTTTGGAGCTTGAATATTCCGCATCATGATTCATGGAGTGCTCAAAGCCTAACAATGAAAATAAGCTGAGCACCATAGCTTCAAAAATGATGAAAATATAAACTTTTTAAAAATGGTGCTTTTAGCAATTCAGGGCGGCTACTCATATAGTTTCAGTTGGCCATACTCAACAGTGGGGGTCAGTTTGGGACCCACAAGAGACCTAAAACACTTGAAGGAGGCGAGAGAGTGAAATAATGATAAATGAATTTCTGTCTTATCTGACTTGTATCCTTATTTGACAGTGGGGCCCTGGAAACATGAAAAAGCTTCCACCGAAAAAAAGGTTGAGAATGGCTGATATAGATTCTGTATGTCTGAGCACAAAAATGGTTGAGAAACCAGTCTCATAAATAGCTCAATACATTCAACAATATGTAGATTTAGAGTAGAGCTTAAAACATAATGGAACAAGGATTTACTACACAAACACCTTTTTGCATAATGAATCCTTACTCTATTATATATATATATATATATATATATATATATATATATGAATGATCAGTGTTTAGATAAGAATTATCCAACAAGATGATATTAGAAGAAGGCAACGTGGAAAGAAAGTTAAATTGCTGGGAAAAATTAACAATCTATTTCATGTAAATAGTCTTTCCAAACATGGTCTTCTCAAAGAGGAAATATGTTGACAAAATAAATTGTTCATTGAATTTCCACACATTGATGGAACATACCATCGAAACGAACCGTTCATTTTTACCATCTCATGTATTTTAAATAGAGAATAACTATCAACACAAAAAGAATTCTCGGATCTATATAGGATTGTATAATAATAACAATAATGATAATAAGGTTAGGGTATTTTAATATTGAATCATGTTCGGTCAAGGATTTATTTATAGGATCAATTTACATATTCATCTTTCAAATATCAGAAAATAAGGACTTTCTGTACAATGAGAAGAGAAAAAATACCTAGACCAATATGTAACAGTGTAAATATGAAGAGAGAGAAAGAATATCACAATGCACAGGATATAAGCAAGGCAAAAGAAAAGATCTAGGGTACAAGAAATCAAGCAAGATCATGATAGTATAAACACACCTCAGAAGCAGAATGTCATTCACATACAGTAAGCACAAGATTGACTACAACAACCAATCGAATTTCTTCTTGAAAAACAAGAAAAAAATTCTTTTTCAAGATAAAGGGAATTCAAAATTTGCTCAACCCTTTCAAGAATAAGCTATTTGAAAAATTGCTTAACTCTTGAATTCATATTAAAGGAATTTAAGTCAAGAGGAGGAACTTATGATTAAGTTACTTCCCTTCCACTTTTAGATAAAAAAAAAAATTGATTCACAGAAGAGTTCCATTTAAAAAAAAATTCTATTCATTGAAGAGTTCTGCAGTGCTTTCAAGCAGTTCCTGAATCTAAGAGTTAAACCTTTGAATCAAAATGTCTCCATAGACTTCTGATAGAGATCTAAGGGACATATATATCCCAGCAGTCATAGAAACCTTGGGATATGCATGGCCCAGGAGTCTTGAAAGGGTTAATAAACAATTTGAAAAATCAAATGATCAAATAATCCAATAAATTACCGATATACCTTGCCCCAATCCTTAAGTAACCACCCCTATGCCCCCCCCAATCTCCAAGTAACATGAAACAGGTAGACAAATGGAAGTATAGAGCATAATTCTCTTTTATCTAACTTGAACAATATATAGTAATTCACTTGTGATTTTGTAAGCTTGTCAAATTCAGACCTCCACTGGTGTTAGAAAAAATTTCTTCTTGGCAAGAGTAGTAAATACATGAATCAGCTGAAATGACAGAGCAGCCACACCTAAGAATATCAACATTTTCTAAATAATCTTCATTCTGATATTGTCTATACCAAATTCAACTGCCAATTTTCTTATTGGTTTAATCCCACCCCAACTAAACTGAAGCTGGCTTGATGATGCAATTAACTGCTTCAAAATGACTATTCCAAGTATATTCAAAGCTTCATTACGGTTCCATTAACAATAAATTTCAGGAATTTGCTCTGTCTATTGCTAGTTTTTCATGATACTTGATGGTTGGGGGGTTGGACTTTCCTGGTGTGAATTCAGAATTATCCCTCTCCTAGACTGGTGTTCAACCAAAGATGTTGAGCCCAATCTACCAGCAAACAAAAATCAGCAATTTTGAATTCCCTTTGTACAAAGAAATAAAATACAATATCAAAAGGAAATGAAATTAAAACAACTCATTATCTTTTAGATTCTTAGTCACAAGAAAAGTCATTTTATTACAATGACAGTTTTATGTATGACCATATGCAGAATATTTTGTTTGTTATCTTTAATTTCATGTACTGAAGTTTATTAGTTTTGAGAAAATTTTTCCAAAGGTTCTAGGAGGATTCAGTTTACAATCATTCGTCTTAGGAAAGTGTACATGTGTGAAGAAAAAATATATATATATATATATATATATATATATATATATATATATGTGTGTGTGTGTATGCATACACTATAAGAATATAATGTTGTATTCATAAATACGTGATCAATATCGAATTAAAGCTAGTATCATACAATATACTGATGGAGACTCGCAACAAATTTGTTTCACACAAATGTGATTATCAAGTGAGTGGTCCAGAAAACATACATAAATCCATCCATACACACACAAATGGGGTATTAATAAATTCATATATATTCTCAAAACCACTCACTCGATAATCACATTTATGTGAAGCAAATTTGTCATTAGTCTCCAATAATATATCACATATTTTAAATAATGTATATTCTGGCGGCAATTTTTCTTCCAAGCAAGTTTCATAGGACATGATGGATAGTTTTTGTCCATTCATGAAATAGACAAAAACTATTGTGTGAAATGAAACTTGCCAGATATATATATATATATATATATATATATATATATATATTTACACTGGTAAATTTTGGCAACTACCTTCAGACAAAATCCAAAAAACAATGAGTTGTGTACACATTTCAAAAATGCAAAGAGAAAAATGGAAAAAAGGGGGAAAGACAACACATTTTGTAACGTACCTGTTTTTTTTCTTCTTTTTTCGAGGGGGTGTTTGTGTCCGATCTTCTTTGAGGTCAGGAATGTGCGCCATTTCTTTGATTGCAAACTCGTATACCTATGCAGAAAGCCGCAACACCTGAATCATCAGTTTTGTGGGATCTAAACCAAATGGATGGTGCAAGTATCGGTAATGTAAAAAGATATATATAAATATATCTGTGCACACACTGTCCAATTCCCTCTACCCGGGGTGTAAGGAATTTTATACTGAATGGCAGTGGAAGGGTGACCGTACCAGGTTTTCAAGATCTGCCAGATATTTTCACCTGGGCCAAGATTTGTCACATGGCTTCCAAAAAGTATGTCTTATCCATTCTTAAAAGAACTATTGACCAGAGGCAGTATCTTCCTATTGCACCGAAAGGGGAAGATCATGGGCTGTCCTGCAAATTTAACCTCCTAGAGAGAAAAAAAATCTCACTTTCAAGTAACAGGTTTGACACCTGGTATGAGCAAAGAGCATGGAAAACTTTTCATTAGGATAAATTTTCCTACACTCTCAGCAGCTAATTGGGTACACCCTAAGCTGTGGGATTAGGGTGGAAGGATCCCTTCGGTGAACTAGTATCATGCCAAAGGGAGGTCATAAAAGCTTGTAGGAATTGAAGTCCCAGTCTCCACTAGACCCAAGACTTGCAAAGATCACTGAGCTGACATACGCAACAGAAAATGTGACCTGTCTCCACACTCAAGTGGGAGTGCTTCTCTCAAGAGACTGGAAGCTTCAGCCACCATTTTTACCTTAGAGGTTAGGGTCAGGATCTGAGTAGCAATGATTATCTAATCTATAGATCAGGATATGATAGTCAAAGAGACCCAGTCAGTTCTAAATTGATGTTTCTAATTTAAACTGTAAACCCCCCCCCACTGACTTCCTTGCAAGGGTGGGGAAAGTGTTACCAAAAGGGACAAAAGAAAGTCATAATCTCTATATCCTTATCTCTCTCTCTCTCTCTCTATATATATATATATATATATATATATACATACATACATACACACACACGCACACATACCGGTGTTACAAAATTAGTTGGTATGTCTGTATGTATGTTTCTTCATATTGAATAGTCACGGTGGAAATGTAAGTTTTACTAACTTCCTTCCTTCCTCCAAAGATTTTTGATTAAAGAAAGGAAGAGATAAATGAATACGTGACTGACTGCTGAAGTTTGTGTTGATGTTTAGGCGTAGCAGATGAAAGCTTAAATTGACTTTTGTTCAAACTTTTTTTTTTTCTCTCAGGCACCAACTGAGTTGAAATGTCATTCAAAAGAGTTAGATAAATATATATTTTATTTTTGGAAACAATATTTTACAAATCAAACCCCCAAAAAGAATATATTTTTTTAAAACGATGTTTGAAAAGGGAAATATTCCAAAATATCTATCTTTCCAAGGTCAACAAAAAGAATCGTGTCATTCTTTATGGGTACTATGATAGTATCCAAATAATACTCTGACTATAAAATTGGGTCAGATATATGAAGTCAGGAGAGTAGCTAGTTATTTTGAATAGATTGTAAACTGGTCATATAGCTCAGCAACTAACCAGAGGGGACCCTACTGTGCCTGAGTGAACAGGCATTGAGTGAATTTGTGTAGTGTGTGAATATTGCCTCTACAATGACCGAGCAAACCTATTCTTCATAAAGATTTTTTTTTTTTTGTAAAACAAATATCATCCAAGGCTATCAAGACCTTACAGTCCTGATTTTGTTCCCTGCAAACTCTAGTTCTTCCCCAAGAGAATTCAGACTGTGGACAAGATGATGGCAATCCTGATAGAAAACTTTCAGTCTTGTGAAAAGTGTGAGAGATCCCAAAAAGGAAGTAATGGTAGAGACCCAAGGCACCATGGATCTGGGTAGGGTTATTTTTTTTTGTTGATATTTTGTTGGATACTTTCTGGACAGACCTTTTATATTTCTACAGGCAGCCCCAGTTATAACACAAATGTTTGGGTCCAAGAAAGACAACTGGGTTATGACAGAGTTGCATTAACAACGAGGTAGGATAAGTAATATTCGAGGGTTTGCGATAGCTAAATGATAAAAAACATTGTACAAAAACTGAGTGAGATTCAAACAAAAAAGCAATCTCTAATGTTTGTTTGTTTGTTGTCCCGAGTCACGACTGTGACATACAAAGATTGTTTTCCTAGAAGTGCTTTCTATTATTCCCCGATTTAACAATATGACCCAGTTTCCTGTCTCATTGCTGGTCTAAAGGAAATGGGTATTACAATAGAGAGTATAACTGAAAAATGAGTAAGTAAATTTCAAGTGTTTATTGGAAAAGACCTGTTCATTACCGAAATATATATGCTCAATTCATTTCATTTTTTACAGTTTGCCAGTTGAATATATTTCTTAGTCAGGTTGAGGTGGGAGCTGTGTCACCTCTCTCATCAAATGACCAAGGTTTAGCAAGATCAGCCCGAAATATCAGCCTTACAGGATGGAAGGGAAATTCTGTTTTATTTATTTTATTCGTGTTTTTCCGGATGAACTGGATATAATACAGGTGAAAATGTTATGGTCCACCAACCATCCATATAGGGTTACGAATCAAGAACTGTTACTTATCTTTTTGGCAACAGAAAAATTCAACATTTAGAACTATTTTCCCCCATTTTAACTAGTTTTTAGCTATTTTCTAGATATTTTTAGCTATTAAAAGAGCCATAAAAATGCCAACATAAAAATTTTTTTCAGCATTTTCTAAGGTCAACTAAGCACAAAATGAGTTGCCAACACTGTATCCATCTTGTATCGTTAACTGCACTGTAATGAAGCATATCTGGAGATGCCTGTTGAACATTCCAATTCCAGACCAACTTCCTTAATTACTTTGATGTATGAAAAAAGAGATTTATTCTCTTTTTCACTTGAGTAGGAAAAATAGTTTTTCACTAAATGATTATTCATTTTCTTTTATCATGAATGATACCACAACAGGCTTGTTTCACACTTTCTCTGTGATTTTCAAGTTGATTCTATTTCTCTATTCATTATTCATTTCATCAAGTGTTTGCATCATAATGACTCTTGTTTATATTTTTGATATTTCGAATCTGAATCACAGCATTTGTCTGTAGAATTAGAATTCAAAATTTCTTGGTATAGCATTTTTTTAAAAATATATCATATTTATAATATATTCATGCTTTTCTGGGGTACTTCCTTTTTTTTTCTTCTTTTTTTTAATTTCTACTTGTTATTCCAATGTATACATTTTGATATTGCTCTTTTATTCAATAATTTGCTGTTTTCTTCAAAAGGTATTTTTAGTTTTTCTTTCTAAGCACAGTATACTTTTTTTGTGGTATTTTTGCATAGTGCTATATATATATATATATATATATATATATATATATATATATATATATATATATATATATATATATATATATATATATATAATGAAGAAAACTTTAGAGCTTGAAACAGCAAATATATTGAGAACGCTTTTTCCCCAAAAATTCATGTCATTCCAGTCACTTATTTCCCAATATCTGTTAATGCAATTCATGTAATTTTCTTCAGTTTTTTTTCTTTATGTTTTACACATACTTAGTAATGGTACTACGTATCAATTTTTCTAAAGCAAAGCAATTATACTAACATGGCACACCAGCAGTATTGATCAAACACCACCTCCCTTTCAGCTATGATTTTAATACGCAGCTTATGTTATAATAAATGTCGTTTGTCGTTTTATATAAGGTATTATCATAATGTATAGTATATGGATTTGATTTTATACATATCATTCAATTTCTTTTTTTTAAAACACAGGTCTTACTTACGTAGGTTACCCCCGAAAAAGATATTTGATAATGAGGGATCAATAAATATAGAAGACGTGACTAGTTTTGTACCACTCCAATTGAATGTTCACCCACATAAATAAAAAAATCCATCGTGTCAGTTTTATATCTCAGACTGCATGCAAACCAGATTATCATCTTTAAAAATACTAATTGCACAGTAAATACTTCTCCAAGTGGATTTTCGACTGACATATTCAACAAGAGAAACTGAGAAGTTCTGTTTCATTAACCTTAGACTTAATTTTTCCACATCGTACACCATCTCACTTTCATCGATACTGTAATTTCTAAATTATCAAATAAATTAACCTTGTGTGTGTCATATATATATATATATATATATATATATATATATATGACACTCACAATATTACTGAAATATAACCATCCCTGATAGTACAGTAATAAAATGAAAAGAACCAAATCTAAACCAGTTTCCCAAGTACAGAACATCAGTGAACGAACGTTTTCTCATTAAAACACCTTTTCATCCAAGAGAGGGGGGAAAAAAAAAAAAAAGGATCTGAAAAAGGGAAGGGGGGAAATGACTCACCTGTTTACAATTCTTGGTGCCTATCAATTTTGCAATGACACAATAGTTATTGCGGTAAACGTCATGGAGAACGCGGAATAAAGACTCTTCGGCACCGTTCCATTCTTCACTGGTTGGCTTCTTACGGACAGGAAACATTATTTCCGAGTCTGCAAACAGAGCAGAATTGAAACACGATTTGTGCAAAAAAAAACAAAAACAATTCAGCTCATATCTTGAAGGCAGTTTCCATTTCAGTATTGAAAACATTCAAGTTTTAGCACTGCATTCTTTTTCAAGGGCATCAAGATTTTGTGCATTTAATAACTTTGAAAGCTTGTATATTTCATATCTGTTTATGTATGATTGATTGGCAAAACACAACTGCAAAATTTAAACATACAATCATTGGCGATTGGAGTCACCTGCAGTGGCAGAACAAACTTTTGGCTGCGCAAACCAAGTCACCCATAAAGTACTAATGGTTAAACATGGTATACGTTTGCAGGGTTTTGTTGTTTGCTTTTTTAAAATTTTTTTTTCTATTATTGCCCACTGACTTTACCACAACTCATACAGGTTGCACTTTTTAAAGCAAGGTTTACCACAGATTCATATACATTGAAAATCAAGAAGGAAGGGCCAGGAATCAATGAAAACATGACTGACGGATTTCAACTTGTTTTTTCTTCATTCATTTTAGGTGGCCAGCTGTTTATTTTGCTACTTACTCAGTGCTGGATGAAAGACAAAAAAGTTTTTAAAAAATGTCTTTACAATTATCTCATTCTGTCAGACAAAAATTGTTCAATCTAATGATATGCATAGTCAGTACCAAAATGAATGGGTATATATATATATATATATATATATATATATAAGCTATATGGCAATGCTCTTCCAACTCTGGGATGGAGCACTCTGCTGGATGGGGAATTGGATGTAGAGTAAATATATCACATGCTGATGTTTTGATCCTACCTCGTGGTACTGGATGGATATTGGATAGTCTATAGCCACACTGAAGAGTTGTAATACAACGAAACAGCTGTCTATGGATGAGATTATTATCATCATCATTATTTATACATATTATATATATGACTGCAGAGTAGAGAGATGAGCATTTTAACTTTAATTTCAGGCCCCTGCAAACCAAATGTTTTGTTAGCTCAGTCAGTAGAGCAGAGTTACGATAGGACTACTTCCTGGTGATTGCGGTCTCCATATACAGTTTATTTCCCCATCATTTATTTACGTAGTCAACAGTACGATTTGAAACTCAGTTTACACCTGTAGCAGACAAAATATATTTTGTAATAAAATATCTCTAAATAAACCATAAACTGCCCAATTCAAGGAGATTATATATATAAAATCCATCCATTAATCATGTATCTAACAAAGGTGAAAATTCTTATAGACAATGGTGAAAGCACATACCTATTCACCCAATCTATATTTTCATCATTGCCTATAAAAAGACACACACACACACATATATATATATATATACATATATATATATATAAAAACACTGAAAACTCATTCTCTTCATTTTTCCATCTAAATGATGATGTTGGAGGCACTCCCCACTAAACATCCATGAATAAAAATCTATTCACCTGATCAGTGTTTTACTCTACAAATGCATTGCAAATCAGGAAGAAAGGGATTGTCGGTGATCAGGAGGTAGGGCAAGCATTACCGTCAGAATAGAGCTTATATGTTAGTATAGAGTCAAAAATGACAGCATATATGAAATTGATTAACATATCGGAAAAAGTCAATCAAAACTGGCAACAGAGGTTTCTTTAGTTTCTAAGTTGGTCAGGCTGATTATGCATGCATCATGTGTACAGACCATACCGATGAAGCTAGAGGGCTAAAAATTTCAACATTTACCCCTTATGTGTACGAAAAATGATTTGCTCATTTTTTTTCTGAAAAATCTTCCTCCTGCCATAAAAGTTTGTTTGATTTTTTTCATGGAGAGGGGGGGGGCTACAATTTGCAATGTAAGTTTATGCTGAATTGATCCTCAGCCTGTCTCTGAATCTTTAAAAAAGAGCAAGTAGACATTTTCTTTCTTGGATTAATGCCCAGCAAAAGACAAGAAGAGTAACTTATTCATCAGGTAACCCTTTTTCAATTTTTTAATTGATCATGCTCAACACGGCATGCAGCCAAAAGATGGTCACATGACAATTTCTATTGAGCGACTAACCAGACCCGCCTTCGTTGTATTCAGATTTCAAAAAATCCTTCTGGCAACAGATGAAGCAAAATGGGAGTGATGATTACATATATCTATATGACGATATAAATGTTTTATTCATTGACCACTGAAATGTTTCAGTCTAATTCATTTCATTTTTACTGTAGATATACCATGTAAGTCAATATATTTATTATTATGATGACATACAATGAAGTTTGAGAACCAGTTTTAATGATTTGAGAGGTCACAGACAGAAGATAAATACACATGGAGTATTATCTATGCACAACTGAAGAAATCTGTCTGTACTGTGATTACTCTACAACTGGCCATTGTGCGAAGCTGACAATCGGCAGATATATTAGTCAGCACACCAGGCAGAGCCGTATCAAATTTGAAGTCGTTCAGGTCAGTGGTTCTCAAGAGATCTAAATAAAATAAACGAAAAATTGAAGATCATGGCTGTTCCTTCATAGTTTCAATTAATAATCAACCTCCACTTCAGCTCTTTAGAATTATCTAAATTCAGAAATAAATATCTAAATCAGCAAAACTGAAGGGAAGTAACTGAAATACTTTGAACAACGGAGACGGAAAATCATTTTACGTGGTTGACTTGTTCAACACACCATGAAGTCCTGCCCCTTCCAACCATGCACCTTTGGAATGGGCACCGCCCTAGTAATAGTAGCTAATACTCGAGTGACAAGTTCTTTAGTGTACATACCAGCATCATTACTCTTTTCACTATCGTCACCGTTTGCTGTGGTAGTGATACCATTTTTCCTTTTTCTCCCAACAGTTCGCGGAGGAGATGTCTTTGCTCGATCTGTCCTCTCTGGGCCAGCCTTACCATCACATTTGGAGCCATCATGCTGATCCCCGTTGCTTTGTTCTTTGTAGCCAGTCTACAGACGAAGAAAAAGGGGGAAAAATACATCAGTTAGGAGAAAAAAAAAGTCCAATTATCCACAGAGATGGATGACAACTAACCTATATATTAATCCGTATCGTCCTTCATCCAAAATTGACTGCAATTGGGCCAAGATTGATGTATGCCAGTAGAAAACTGATAACTCTGATAACAAGATCTTCCAAAAATAATGTAGTTGATATAGAAATGGGATTTAATGAGAATTGATAACTAAAAAGGATTTTAGGAAAATTACTTTTTACTTGAAATACGTATGCAAACATATATTCTCATCATCAAAACACCATAAGATGGTCAACCCGATTGCGGAACCCATAGATTTATTTTAGGGAAACTCAAGCCATCCTAATATCAATCCGGAAAAAAAAGAAAAAAAAAAAAACAAAAAGAGAAAAGATCTTAGAACTGTCATAACTCACTAAGTTAGAAAGATAAATTAGGTATCATTTTTCTTGTCTTGTCAAGCTCTGTTTTTATATATATATTGAAATAAAATATTTTGGTTCGGGATACCTAATAAGACATTAAATTGATTAAAAATTGCTTTAGAGAAAATTTATCCATATAGAGAAATTAGAATGAAATACTGAAATAATTTTTTTCTAAAATAAATTTAAAAAATCAAACTTTTTAATTATCATAAATTTGTAATTGTTGCGGAAATTTTTTTTTTAAAAGCACATTAAGGTCTTAATAAAAAAGACACCTTATCTCACCGAATTCCAGGATATTTTTTTTTCAGAATTGTGAGGTTCTATAGAACTGACTTAGGGAAACACTGCTCTGGTATATGAGTGAGAATATCCTTACATTACTTTTAAAAAGTCAACAAACGAGAGGGGGGGGTTGAGAAAGATGAATGTAAAAAAAATAAATGTCTCACAAGATGCATGAAGCAATTTTCTCCGCAAGGTTCTGCTTCTTGTTTCTTTTCAGGCATCTTCCGGGTTAGCATGCTTGGTGTGGGATGGTAAGCTGAAAAATATAAAGGACAAGATAATGTACTGAGGTACCCTCCCCCATTAGCAGTTTCAGTTGCTCACGGTCAACCCCCCCAGGAATAAACAATTCTTGGATTTTGATTAATAATAGTTCCAAAGCACAATAGTGATGTTAGCAATTACGATCTGCCAAAGAGAAGCCATTAAGTTCTTCCTTTAAGTGAAAAGGTGAAAGGTGTCAACCTGATAAGAAAAGAAGATATCGTATACCAAGATTGTTTAGATCTGCACTTAGAAACAAACTAATTACGTAACTTATTGCATTATATAATTATGATTATTAGACAACCATAGCTATCAAAGATGGCACAGGGTCCCCCCCCCAATAAGCACTTCTGTTAGCAGGTTTATTTGTTTGTCAGTTTGTTCCAATGCTCCTGGACATACCATCTTGTCTACAGACTAGACAACTGGTATCAGAGCTCCACTACACCCTCTCTAAAAATGATTCTTGATTTTGAGGAAAAAGAAAAAAATAAAAAATAAAAAAATAAAAAAAAAGGAGCCTTTTTGGTCTTATCCTTTTGGGTTTATTGAATTTTTTTTGTCCCAGTGCTCCTGGTCATACCATCTTGTCTACAGACTTGAAAATTGGCATCAGTACTCCATTAAACCAGTTTTAGAAATTTTTTTTTTCATTTTCCAGAATCAAGACATTTGTAAGAATTGTTTTTTGAAACAATATTTTAGATGTTTTCCAATGGTAAACACCAGTGATGTCATAAAAAGAATTTATTCTCATATTTATTCCTTGATGAAATTTTTCTAACATGACACCAAAATTTGATGCTATGGTTGTTAAATTATTGACTTTGATATTGAGTTTCATCTCATTATTAGTTATCGCTTTTAATCTCCTATAGTGGTTTATTCATAAATTGACCTACAGACATATATATGTTTGTACAGGGGGAAAAAAAAAGTATATATATATATATATATATATATATATATATATATGGTCTGGTACTATCTGCAGTTTTTGGCATACATATATATCATACAGGAATGTTCACCCAAAAATATGTAGAAACATACACACACTCATTTCTGTGCTAACATCTATACATATTTAGACCACAGACACCAAGTTTGTGTTGGTATGTTTTTTGTCTGTTCACGTCATAAGACAAAAGTTCAAATTGCATCCACTATTTAAAACCGATTAAGGAAATGGAGATCTATGTGGCCAGCAGCTAAAGTGTAACTGACTGACTGCGGTAGCTGACACACAGTTTAGAAGGAAAAAATAGGTTTTTTACTCTCTTCCTCTCTTAAAAGCTGATTAGAGAGAGTGACACTTATGAGACTGGAAACAATGTTTAAAGATAGAAATATTCTAAAATATTAGTCTGGATAACGGAAAAAAAAAAAAAAAAAATTAGTGTAATTTTTGACTGGTACTACACTAGTGCATAAATAAAACAAAAAAATGTCATACTTACGATGTAGGAAACAATCATACTTGAAGCATCTTCGACAGAAGAGTGTATGGAATGAGTGCATAGTTTGTTCCCTAGGAACAGAACGGGCATTTGGACCATCAATGTTGGGGGTACACTCAGGCGGCAGATTGTTAGGGTCCCTAGATTCCATGAGATCCAGATATCTGATGAGGAAAGGAAGAATACACAAAAATGATTTACACTAAACCATTACATACTTTTCTTCTACAAGCACATTCGGTAATTTTTACTTTGACATACCATAACCTATGACCATGTTTAACCAGCATATAAAGGATCAGTAAGTCCGTATTTACTCTCCCTCCCACAAGAAGCTGTGACACAAGGTCATTTTTGATGCAAGATCCCAGCACAAGACACCTACAAAAAATTGCTCAAGTCCCCACAACTAAGATTGTGAAGGTGTCAGGGCAAACCAGACTCATCCCTTTTAGTGTGATGGGACAGTACCATCCTGGGGTGTACCGCTCCCCAGAGATTTGGCCGAGTAATTTTTTGCAGCCACAGGATGAATCTTTGCCCTCTCATGCTTAGCAATGACAAGCTTCAGTAACCCATCATCGGCCATGTCATTGCCCCACGCAAGCTGACCTCTGGAAACCAGAGCATTAGAAAATCATACTAAGTTTCCAAAATTTATAATTTTTTTTCTTTCAACTAAAAATCCAATTAAACACTTATCAGAAATAAACGCAATGAAATTAAATGCAGGTCTTCATCAGTTTGTGCAAGAACTCAAAGTACAACGCCATGAAAACCGTGCATGACGATGTACCTTTCTGATAAGAACATAAGTTCAATTTCATGATTTCATTATTGTGTTTATTGCATTACTATCTGGTGAATACATTGTTCAATTACTTATTCTGTGGAAAAAAACAAAAACAAAAAAAAACAAAAACGTTTGTATGACTTTTAGAGTCTCTCCTAGCTGACTAAACACTGTCATAGGTTTTTTTGTATGCCAAAGCAAAGATTACCCGATATGGACTAATAAGTACCATAATGATTGGTGTATAAAGACATGCTTTTCATGAGAAAACATGGAATTCAGTAAACAATCTCTTATCTGAAACCTTTGGGACGAAACAAGTTTCAGAATTTTAAATCTTTCAGATGTCAGAATGGTAGTAAATGTTGAGGGGTTACCAATTTGTAGGAGGGACATTGGTCTGGTTCCATTGCTATATTCTTGTGTATACACATCCTCAATCGTTACCATGTCATCATGCTTAAACGCAATGTACCAGCTCTGGAGAGGTACGTTCTTGGCATTCACAGTATTAAGAAGTGTTTATCTGTTTGTAAGGCATGTTGAACTTGTATTGTTCCTAAGTGGTTTATTTGGCTTCTTAAAGATGTATCCTCCATTGAATATTTCCTTGTAGATATTGAATAAAATGTTTTGGGCACCATTGAAAGGAGCAGAAGAAGAGTCATTTTTTTAATAAGATAAATAAACATTTATTGATGTAGATAAAAGAATGTGAGTTGTATTCTTTTAATATCAATTATTAAGAACAAATACAATCAAAATATGTTGAATGAAAAGTGAAGATAGAATGTGCACAATGAGAAATTGGCTTTGAAGAAAAGATATTAAAAAGGCTGTTATACATCTGCCTTATAACAGACAGGTCAGTGTGATATCTGGACTTTGGCACTCTTGCTTTAATATAGAAAGCATGAATGTCGGAGTAGACACGGAACGCTGCGTTTCTTCTATAATTTAAATCTATGTGAGAGCTAATTTCAAGAGCTATCTACTTCTATCTTTGTTGAAAGGCGTCTGTTTATAATACATTTGTGAATTTCTCTGGATGGAAAATATGTATTTGGTTTTAGTTCAATTTGAACACAGTAAAAAGTTCATTTTTGAGCCAAAGCAGTATATTACTGCCTTTTTTTTTTTTTCCCCTTAAATCTTAGAAATAGTCAATATCAAAACCTGAGTACGCAAAGGGCCAAGTGCTGTAGCCATACAGTACTATATTTATGAACAAAAAAAAAAAAGTCAAATTAGGGCTGGATGATAAGGACAAAAATTCATATCCCAGTATTGTCAGGCTGAATACCAATGTGAGATATATATATATATATCTATATATATATATATATATCCCAAGGATTTTTGCATGTTCAGTTGCTAGTCAAAGCTACATGAGATTTCACAAAACCGAGATCAAAATTACAATAAATAAAAAATAGACATATCTCTGAGGATACTACTTTTTCAACTATATGTTACTAAAGATGAAAAAAAGAGTTCTTTATAAGACTCCTATGTAGTCCTTGTCACCATTCATGTTGATAGTTTAAGGATCTGTGAAGGAGACGTGCCTAAACCTTTGTTTTGTTCAGGACCCCCCAGCCCCCCCACTCTGGGCAATCAAGCACCAAGAGTAATTCACAACCAATTTATCACCAATTGATAATGGACATATGAGACATGAAAACTGGCATCTGCACTCCATCAGACCCTTTAAAAAAAAATTGAGGGGGGGGGGCTTTGCGATCTTTTTGGGGCCTTATTCTGACGGGTTTATTAGTAACATAGATGCCAACGATGTAAATAGTATTTATTCTTTGGTGGATTTTTTTTATATGACTTCAAATTTTGACGCTACAGTTGTTTAATTATCAACGGTGATGATGAGTATTTTAATGATTCAAATTTGATATGGAATCTCTCAAGCTAAGAATCTATACATAAAGCCACCTCAAATTCCATACATTCATATCTACTCTTTCAGTTCTTAATTTTTTGAATGTTCACTTTTTCGTGGGATTTTGCCATTTTGTGAAAGAATAACACCCTATCTTAAGATCAGGGTGTTAGCCAGGAATTTGATTTCTCCACTGTTTTTTATAGGATTGGCAAGGTTTCCAAGGTTCGCATTTTTGTACTCATACTTATTCTGTACTCTTGCAAAAGCCAAAAAGTGTCAAAATTCTTAATTGGAATCAGGTTTCTCTTGGGAATTAACCATTAAACGGCTAATGAGAATGATGTCTGACACGCTGGAGATGAGTTTCCCAATCCATGGCAGGGGACAAGCTACTAGCTGAGAAGAGTCACCTTGTAGGCGGTATTGAAAAGGAAAGAACAGTCTTAGTCTTATTAGTATCATTTTTGTATGTACTAATATTTATAGTAGCAATTGTTGTCACTGACTGACAATCCGACAAATCGACATAGCAAACAGCTCACACCATCTCCATAAAGCATTCTATCCCACTCCTATAGAAGAAAAAAATGCGTGTTTGTCTTCTTACGAAGTAAAATGAAATTCCGTTTTGTGGAACATGGAATTCTATGTATGTCTTCTAACATGGTAAAATAGAATTCCATGTTTTGATGACAATAATAAAATGTCACTCGTGGAGTTTTTATTTTAGTTTGTCTGAAGACAAACCCGCATCTGAATGAGGTGCTAAAGGAAGGGACTTTTTAAGGCACTAGAGATAAAGCAATTGTATCTATAGTCTGACCTTCGACTTTTGGTTCCTTTGATATAATTATATGATTCTCCGGATAAAAGTGCAAAGTTTACATACTTATCTTTCAGCTCGTCTGGTGTGCCTTTGTCAGGAAACATACTAGAAATGGATTCAAAAATAATATCAGCCGGAAGAGCTTTTCTAGTGCTTTCAATTTCTTCTGTAAGAAAGAAAAAAAATACAATCAATGCATGTCAGAAATTCTTATTCAGATTTGATGAATTCACTTAAAGAAAAATTTTTCTCTATCAAACTCCAGTACGAAGTCAGCAGTTGACTTTGTTTTCCTACCGCAATAATAAAAACAACCTTCACCAAAATGAAGGTGTGAACTGATATGTAAAATCCACATTCCCCTATGGGGATTTGAATTCACAATCAACTGACTGCCGAAAGGCTATCAATGATTGAACTAAACTGACAAGTCACAGATATCAACAAAAATTCAATATACAGACACACACGGATTTCTTTCATTCTAATAGATACATTTATACATAATTTTTTTTAATTTGTTATGTATACAATAAAGAAAAGTTCTAATCATCTTCAGCCAGAATAAAACTAAGAGTGAAGTTTGACACTGTTGCAGTCAGGGCTGTCTTACAAGAAAATGCATCTTCTGATATATTTGTCAATCACTAAAAAAAATGCACAAGAATGTCTGTAATCAAATGTTAGCATGTTATAATGTTCCCAATTTTTTTGTAGTCAAAATACTAAAAAGTCTGTGTTTTCTTCATTAACTTGCTTTAAACTACAAATATCTCAACAAGGACATTCACTTGACAAAAGAATTTTGAATGTACCCCAAATATGAGATTTAGTGAAAAAAAAATAAATAAAAAGGAGTATTGTGCTTACTAACTTCTTGGCCACAAATAAAACCATGAACGGAAAAGTATAAAAAAGTAAAAATCTGTACACTTAAAAAAAAAAAAAAAAAGATCTGTTTCTCTATGAAGCAAACAAACAAAAAAAAAAAAAAAAATGTAACCGATACTTATTTTTGTTGTATGGACTAAATGAACTATTATGTATACTTAAAAAAAAAAAAGGGGGGTCATTAGGAATAAAGAGAAAGAGTTGTAATATAATGAAAACATTTTCTTTTGTTTTCCCTCCATCTTTTTATAGGTAAGGGATGAAAACTTTTCTTGTTTCTCCCATCCGAGATAAGAAACAGACCTCACTCTCCGCTGATGTCTCTTCTGAAATAGTACCGCTGCAGTCACTGTGATGCGTGTTGCCTATAGCACTCATTTCCATCTTATCATTTTCAATTTTTTGCACCAATTAGCATCAAGTGTGTACAACATCAACATCAACCCTCACAATGTCTCATAAGAAGTCAAATGAATGGCAGTATTCTTCAAGAAAAAGTGAAGACAAAGCAGAATGTTTAACTTGTCACAGTGTATAAGGAAAATCAGTGTCCATAAAATGTCCCATCATTGCTGCCTAACGAAGAAAAAAAAAAAGCTAGAACTAAAAACCAGTATTGAAAATTTCCATCAGAAGTGGTAGACGTGATGTTGGGAAATGCAAATCCTCGTCTGTGTGTAACAATTTCGCTCTTTGATAGCTGTGCAAACCTATTGACGGGACCTTTCATGGATACTAATTTCTAATACAAACTTTGACAGGATAAACATTCAGATTGGTCTTTACATTTTCTTGAAAAGTACTGATGTTTACTGCCAGGTTTAGAGGGAACTGTCTCACGGAACCTCACAAAGAATTATTAGTCAAACCCTAGATCCGTGGACCCCAGTTTTGAAACCACTGGTCTAGTAGTAGGTTTTTGCTGAGAGCAGATTTGCCAGACTAGTTCTCAAAATCGGACATAATAGCTAAAAGTGGCTAGATTGGTTTATTAGAAACAAAATAGTTAAAAGATTGGTTTTATTTCTAGAAACCAAATAGCTAAAAGTAGTTAGGTTTTTTCCCCCTTTAATTCCGAGCGTACTTTAATTAAAGCAAGTGTAATTATACAATGAATTGATTAGACATTAATACAATAATGAAAATAATCTTTGCTGTGACATTTGATTACTCAGTATTATTTACGGTAGATGAAAATATCAGAATGAGAAAGGAGAAGCTACAAATACCAAATTATTGACTATGAAAAGTATACAATATCAAGATTAAATATATTCAATGAAAAAAATCTAAACATTGAAAAAAAAATTCCACGGATGATAATTTGGAGTGGAGGTGCACTGTAAAAAGACCATTTTCTTAGCAACAATATGACAAAAGAAGATGGAATGATGGACAAAACTGGTTACATTTAACAAAGAGAACATTTATATCAGAATTTTTTCTAACAGACTTTTATCCTCATCAAGGGACATCTCAGCTGTTGTACCCTATGACCATCTTCAAGTGATGAATGGGTGTATTTTTTTTTTTTTTTTGGACGGGGAAGAAAAAAACAACAAGAAGAAAAAACACGCCCATCTCGTAGGTTGCATGGAAATATTTGCATTCTATTGTCTAATATCAGATGTGGTTGATTTTTATTTTTGTTTGTTTTGTTCGAAAAAAACAAACAAACAAAAAACAGTTTCAATTTTTCTCAAATTTAAGACCATATTTCAAATACCAGAATTCATGCAGAAACAATCAATTTTGATTTCTGATTAAAAAGAAAAAAAAAAAAAAAAATTGGACATAAAGAATGGGGGGAGGAGACAATGTCTGAAATGGTACATATCCAGCAGGCCATCACGCTTGATGTCTAGCTCAAATAGCCCAAGAGATCTTTGTGTATCAGGATACTTCCAAAAAAGGTCTCCATCTATAAAAATTCGTCATCAATGTGATGTCACTTCCACCGCATCCTACAGCTTTCCGTGGCTAAGCCATGCCACTGAACATATAACGATAATTAAATAGTAGAATGAAGAATTCTTACCTTTAGGTTCTTTGATGCCATCGGATGAAGGTAAGGACAACTCAGATTGTTCAGGGTCAGTATCATTGTAATTGGCCCACAAAGCATTTACTAACTCCATGAATAGATCATCGTTGATAAACTTAGAGTCCCGGTCTCCATGTACTTTACCGTCATAGTTTTTTAAAAGTTCCTCAATAAATGTTCCGTCTTGATCCAAAATATCATCCCCCATATAAGGGATATTGTGCAATATTGTTTCATCCTCCACCTGAACAAAGATAAGAAGCACATGATTTTCCGAGCATGTTATGTTTGGGGTGATCAATGAATAACTTGAAAAACAAGAAAGATATACTTACTGTAGGGAGCAATTTTTTTTTTTAAATTGAAAAAAAAAAAAAACAAACAAAACAAAACAAACAAATAAACTAACAAAAAACAAACAAAAACAAAAAAAAACAAGAAAAACATTTCTTCAAAACATAAATGTTCATGTTTTCAGCCCTTCAGCTCCATTGGTGTTGCTTGTATGTGTTATACATATGTAACCAGGCAGACCAATTCAAAAACTGATTTTCCGAGTCTAATGCATTCTGTGTGAGGCATATGCACATTATGACTTATTCTAACGCTCTCACGTATTTTCTAGATAATGTTAGATGTGGAGTAAACTTTCAGTCAACATTCAGCAAGTGTTGATGGAGAAATCAGAATATATCTTTGAATATTCTTGAATACATTTTACTCCAGATTGTATGATCGTAACTTTGTTCCAAGAATAGTAGGTCGTGCGTCTGTGGGTATTGAGAGAGGATTGTAGGTTGTATATCTGCGGATATTGAGTGAGAATCGTAGGTTGTATGTCCGTGGGTATCGATTATACTTTTTAAAAAAATAGAATTTCAGAATTTGCATTACCTAATAAGAATATATACAAATCTTTCAAAACATTTTAAATAGACCTGTAGACAGCACTTGGATTCATAGGATTCTAACTCATTTTCAAGATTGAAACTTGACAGGTCTACAATAAAATAACATTCTTAGAATGGAAAACAGACAAATGAGTAAAATAGCAAATTGGGACACCATTCCTTTTACAGTTATCAGATGTTATCAAGAACAGACTTTCCCCAGACTTGTTTGACTCTTGGAAAAAAAGTATTAACTAAGCAGTATATCACAGTGACCGTTGTCAGATACAATCACTGACTAACATATTTGGTGCAAAAAAGAACAATTCTGGTAACTAGAGTTACTTTTAGGATTTTGGCAAAGATAGAAAGGTAACTCAACATAATAGCTAGTTTTTTTTTTTTTTTTTTAAAACTCTTAAAGTCATAAAACACTTGATACCACTCCCATTTGACAGCAGAGCTCTTTGGTTGAGGAAATAAACTTATTACGTCAGATGGAATAAAAAAGATATATTAAAAAAATTATCTACAGTTGGAAGGAGGTATCTGATCTGTAGTTATTCCTCTTGTTCTAAAAATCTCAATTTCCTTATACGAAATCAAGAGTTAACACTATTCCAATCTAACTAGAGACTCAAAATCCACAACGCCCATTATTACATTAAAAACTGACGGGATAATTTATGCAAGGATCAATACCTCTATCTAGGAACAGAGTGTACCTATGATCAGGGGTTATATAGAAATAAGGCCAACTGGTTCAAAGCATAAATTGATACACCTCTTGCAAAGGGTATTTTAACTCTTAATTTCATAGGGAGACAAAAAAAAAAATCAATCGTTAGAGATTGTTGAAAATTTATCACTTATAAATTTTCATTTTGCAGTAGATACAAATGCAAATCACTTCATAACCAAAAATTGGGCGATAAATTACACACTGATACCTAACAGAAGATGAATCATACATTCATCGCGAAATAACAGGTGATCATTTCAAATAAGAATCTCAATGTAATATAACGCAATTTATAATCATTCCGTCAGATCATATATCCATGTCTAAATAACATAACTGTTGCATTGAAAGAAACAAAGAGCAGATATAGACTGAGAATAAACAAAATGAGAATTTGGAGTGAAAACAGTTCTTTGGGCCTTTGCATTACTGGCAACTGTTTAGCTCAATGGTAAGTGCAATGCTACGTTGAAGTGGCTTTCCTATACCTAGGCCAAGTGATACATTCTTCGTGTAATAATGGGTGATCATTTCAAATAAGATTTTCGATACGATATAATGCAATTCATAACCATATATATTTTCTCAACACACCAAAGATTTGGGGGTTGCTCCCCATAAAGTTTGTGTGACCCTAAGAATATTGGTAGCAGCTACCAACTGAGCTTATGATAATCATTGGCAAGGCGATCGGTCATTGACTAATAGTTATAAGCAACACATATAAAAAGAAAAGGTAGTTACCATGAAGTTCTGTTGGAGTGGCGCCCAACTATACATTGTTGGTATTGGTTTCAAGGCATTCATGACTCTCAGGGGGGCCATCTGGAGGGGGAAATTCATGCCACTTTCGACTTCACACTAAAATAAGAAAAACAAGAAATACTTGAAATAAAATAAAAAACCGGGGAATTAAAAGGCATATATGTTCATCTTATAAAAAACATTTACAAGATTCAATACACAGTCCTCCTTTACAACTCCAACCAACAAAACCTTACCCAGGTATCCCTATATACATGCCTTCTTTACCCCAATGAACCCTACATGGGTGTGGCTGTGGCAAGATCTCAATATATGCACTGCCACTTTAACCAATGGAACCCCACGTCTTGTCCACTGAAATTGATTTCAAAAGTTCTCATTCTAAATCATCATCAGTCTTTTAACATCCGTCATTGGACATAGACCTTCCACAGGATTCGCCACACTTCTTTACTGTGGGCATTACAGAGCCAGTACTTTCTGAATTTGATCTCTGGGGATCCATGTCCTAAGTTGTGACGTCCATCGGTTGTCTGCTGTTCTTGTGACATGGCCAGTCCATTGCCATTTGAGTTTTTTTTAATGGATTCTATGATGTCCTTGACTCTTGTCTTACTCCTGGATGTATTGTGCTGTCTTGTGACTTCAATGAATTTAATTGAAAGATTTAAAAAAAAAAAAAAAAAAAAAATAAGGTTTGCCAAGGTTAACGCAGACTCAGAATAGCGGGGCATCCCATTGGGACTGAATTCACTGTAATAGCCCTGTTTGATTTTTTTTTAATCAAAAGAGAAAAATCAAACTTATTGCTCGCCATCCACTTTAATACAGTAAATGTTCCAACTTAATGTTTGGATTTGGCATGATTTTAAAAAGGAGTTTAAGATCTGTTGAATTTCAAGCTATTAAAACTATCCCAAATATTCATGAAAGAAAATAAACACATTATTAAATTTATAGTTTAGAATTCAAGTTTTCCAATCCAGGACATACATCAGACCTTGAGAAAGACTTGTTTGTTATAAGCGTTAAGACAAGGGGAGTGATAGACTTTACTCTGGCATGCTGGCACATGATTTATTGGCAAGAGTGAGTGATCTTTGTCTGACAGCTCAGTTTTGGCCTTGATACAGTCCTAGACCGCTTCACTACACTTGAGCTATTCAATTTACCAGAAAAAAAAAAAAAAAAAAGAAAAGTTTTCTCACAGCTTTGGAGATGTCTTTCCTTTGTCAGATCCAACCAACTCCAAAAATGATAGATTGAACAAATATTCGCGTTTTGATTACATCCATTTTTAGAGCTTTCAAAATGACGTGGTTTTGTTTTTGTCTCTATCAATAAGGAGAGTTATTACCATACCTACTTTTTTCAGACAATGAACTCTTCTCCAACGTGGTCACAATGCTTCAGACAATTCATTCCTAAGGCTCTCTTCAGGTGTAATATCCATAAGGAAAGAGAGTCTCCCTCATCTATTTCTTCCTACAGTAGTTCAAAGTATAGATACCTATTTTTTTTTTTTTTTTGCTTGGAACCACCTGAATAAAAGACCTATAGAGACACTATTTTTTAACGGATATTGTGTTTTACACCTGAAGGGGGGCTCTGGAAATGAGAAGAAAAGAAGAGTTCAAATTGTTCCCAAAAAGTTGTAACATTTGTTTTCTCCAGCAAATTCAAGAACATTTTCATTCTGATACTTACTTTCCTTGTGACAGGTATTTGGCTGAATGTCTCAGGTGTGTGCAATGGTTGGATAGGCTGTTCTTTGCACCAACAATTATGTTTCTCCAATTCGTCATTGATGAGTTTTCGATTTAAGGAGAATGCACACTGAAAAAAAATGAAATGAAAATTAAACTCAGCATAAAGAATAAAAAAATAAAATCATAATTTAACTTTTAAATTCTTATTAGAAAATTGAATGTCAATATTAAAGTGAAATAAATTGAAATTATCTCCCTTTGACTATTAGGCAAATTTTTTAAAAGATATAATTCCCAGGAGAGTTCCATCATTTTTACTGTCAATTACAATCCATTTCAAGAATTTAAGAGTTGAAAGCATCAAGCTGTCCACAAAATGAAATTGAAAAAGTTAGAAGCTGGAAAAATAGTAAGACCCTGGTATAGAAGTGAGAAAAAATTGTATCCATCATCACTGGCAAACTTGGAACAAGAGCTTCATGAAAAGATTACAATGATTGGAAATCAGAGAATTTTATACAATCCTAAGAGTACAAGCCATTAAATAGCTAAATCACAATAGAAACTTATTTTTGACCTTTTTTTTTCTCAACAGTTTTGGCATTTGATGCCAGTTTTATGGTTTAGAGAAAAAAAAACAAAAAATCCCCCTCAAAACAACCACAAAAAGAGAAATATATTGTAGTCTTGTTATTACGTGGAAGTCTGGGTCCATAATTTTTCAACATGTTTCTACCGGAGTGAGTCTATGATATAACAAATTTTCTATTCTTAGAGACTTCAATCCTAGTCTTGAACATCCTCCGATTCCTTAAGACTGCCCCTCATAATTCACACAGAAATAAAGAGAAAACTGTGGAGGTGGAGTGGGGCTAGTCCGGCAAAAAGACAGATTTCTTTAAAATCCCACCAGGTTATATTTTGACAAAACCTCGATGTACGAGTAGCAAATGTCAAGAGTAGCAATGAGATGAAAGGAAAAAGGATGATAGATTTCGTTTATTGACAACCAAAATGTTTTTGTCTAATTCTTTTTTACATTTAGTGTAACCCAATTCAGTAGGCGTCTTTCAAATTTTTGTATTCAGCTGTTATTTCAAAAGCCAAATTTACTGTCTTGAAAATCAGGAACAATGCTTAAACCAGATTATAACAGGTTACAGTGTAGAAAATAGTGGACCTTGGAAAACTTCCCAGCCCTATAAAAACATTGCAGAAATCATATTCCTGGCTAACACCCTGCTGGCACCATAGAGAAAACTACAAGTCAAAGCAATGTATTGTCACTTAGTTTTTAAAAATTGAAACACTAGTCTTTATAATTTAGATTCATTTTCACAATAGTGGTCCAATTTTCAATAGTTGGCATTTAAAAAGAAAAAAAAGGAAAAAAAAAAAGAAAAAAGAGAAAGGGAAAGAAAAAATTGAAACATTAAAATAAAGCAGGAATACATCCTCGATACTTATGCGATATGAAACTATCTCTAAACAATGATAGCTATTATTAACCGCAAGGAAAGTCGACAGTTCTCTGAAAGCTGAAATATTTTTTGTACAGACATTTTTTTGAATTGATTAATTGTGTCCATTAAGGGAGGAGGGATAGAGAGAAAGAAAGATGAATATTTCTTTTCTATGTCATATATCATGATTCTTATCTAAATCAATATTTCAAGTAGGGAAGAAACAAAGAGAGAGAGAGAGCGAGAGAGAGAGAGAAGGAAGACAAAGAGAGAGAGAGAGAGAAGGAAGACAAAGAGAGAGAGAGAGAGAAGGAAGACAAAGAGAGAGAGAGAGAGAAGGAAGACAAAGAGAGAGAGAGAGAGAGAGAAGGAAGACAAAGAGAGAGAGAAGGAAGACAAAGAGAGAGAGAGAGAAGGAAGACAAAGAGAGAGAGAAGGAAGACAAAGAGAGAGAGAAGGAAGACAAAGAGAGAGAGAAGGAAGACAAAGAGAGAGAGAAGGAAGACAAAGAGAGAGAGAAGGAAGACAAAGAGAGAGAGAAGGAAGACAAAGAGAGAGAGAAGGAAGACAAAGAGAGAGAGAAGGAAGACAAAGAGAGAGAGAAGGAAGACAAAGAGAGAGAGAAGGAAGACAAAGAGAGAGAGAAGGAAGACAAAGAGAGAGAGAAGGAAGACAAAGAGAGAGAGAAGGAAGACAAAGACAGAAAGAGGATATAAATAAAAATAAATAATCATGCATTGCAGACTATATTTTGCATTTCATTTTTTTCCTTCAATGATATTTTTGTTTTGGACATTTTAATGAGGATAAACTTGAAAAATCAATTTAACAAATAGTTTTATTACAGAAACAAATGTTGACAGATACTGTTAAAAACGGTGTAAACAGCATCACAGTTTTTGAACAATTTGTGTTTTTTGTTATCACCTTCATTACAAACAAATGATAATTTCAACTTTCAATATCTAATTTGCATAAAATTCCAAATGATAGTATCTGCCCGAGGGGCATTGTTTAGAAGAGAAGCGGTTAATAAGCTCACCCCACAGAACATTACTATTGTAATGAGTGACAATCATTTCAACACTTCAGAATGAAATGACTTAAAATTCATTTGTTTATTTTTAAATGTATCGATACAATATAAAAAATCTCAAAAGCGTAAATGTCCCCAGCAGAAAACGATTGGGAGAGAGAGGGGACTGTTAACACAGATACCAGATTTTAAAAACGAAAATAAAAAAATTTCAAAAAATTCATAACTTTTCAGTTCTATATTTTTTTGCAGGTTGACAAGTTTTTGCTTTTTTTTTTACATATAGAATGCAAACAATCAGATCAACCATAACTCAACATTTTTTTTTTTTTTTAAATGCCTAAGGTTTTGTGACACTACAGGCAAATTTCGGCAAAACCGGTCAAGATTTGAAAAATTTTCTAAATTGTAAACAAACAATTGAATTAGCCATAACTCAACATCCCGTAAAATATATAAAGGAATAATAAAGGAGACAGTAACGATAATGGACACCCATAGTGAATGATAGTCCTCAGTTTGAAAAACGAAGAGGGTAAAGTTTCATATATATATAGTATCAAGATAAGATAAAGAAATAAAGAAAATTAATGTATCAAGTGAACAAGTGATAGGTTTCACATTTATAGCATTTACAAGTATTCTGAGACTGACAGTAGACTTCTTTTTATCTTCATATATTATTTAAACAACCCAAATATCTTGTCTGAATTTTATCATGTATAATACTGTCGGATAATTTTCCCCATCTATGTGTTCATTCATTGATGACGTTCAGCGTATTCTTTTTTTTTGTAGGTCTCTTAGGATGAGAGGCTCCCAGATGCTACTGATATCAATGCTTAGTTGGCAACCAAGTTTGTTGTTGTTGACCACCACCAAGAAAAATCATCAATAGTCAATATACTGTATTTGTTGGCCTATAAGACACCTGGTTCACCAAGGCATCTGAAGGACTACTGCTCATTGCAATCAATCCAGAACCCATAGTTTTCCATTTCATAAAGTAGGGGACTGTTGTCTATTCAAACAACAGTCCCCTACTTCATACTTCAACTTTTGGGCAGAACCCCGAGTGTGTGTGTGTGTATATATATATATATATATATATATATATTACACACACACAATTATGAATATCATCTGAAACAAACTCCTTATTACAAGCAGAATGTGTCACTTAGCTTAGACAGTGAAAATAAATATACCTGGCGAATGTCAACATTTCATGCCTACTGCACTCTTCAGCAACCAGCAATGGGGCTGCAGCAGGAAATTTCTTCAATTGTTAATTCTATTTACATTGTCTAGGCCAAGTGATACATTCACAAGAGATCATTTCAAATAAGAATTTCTATACAATATAATGCAATGTATGATTATATATATATATATATATATATATATATATATATATATATATATATATATATATATAACATACACAAGTGAAGACATTTTGCATCAGGGCATTTGTTTTTTAACTCCTGCTCAACTGGAACAAGCTGTACAGCCCAAAGCCTCTCGTTCATGATACCAACACTTGGGATGTTATTACATTCATTTTTTTCTCTCCTTAAAGTTTGCTGCCTTGACAAGCATTAAGTGGTTTACAATCCTAATAGCCTTCAATCTGTTTTTAACTAGTAAATTTTTTTTAATTAAAATTTTTTTTCTATTCATACATATTCAAGTATCATGGTTAGTTGATTTTGTGAAAAACAACTTTCAAGATTGTCTATGGATTATCCAAAGGAAAAAAAAAGTCTGAAATACTGGTCTCCTAGTCATACTACCAGTGCATTGAAGGCAGTGCAATTGCAGTGATAGCTGTCACTGACTGACAAATTGACATGGCAAAACACCTCACACTATCTCTTAGACGTATTCCTTCTTACTCCTATAAACCAACCCTTCAGTAACAGATTCTGAGAATTTTATTGAAAATCTTGTATTCTAACTGGCTTATGGCCAGTTTCATTGACAGCTTCGTTTCAGTTTGTAAGTTTGTTTTTAAAAATAAAATGTGATTTAAATGACATTGTTTTGATGTATGATAAATCCCTTACACATAAAAAGGGCAAAAGAGAGAATCATTTCAATAGCACATCTATGATCTGACTTTCAGGCTTGTTTGAACAGTATCAACTGCATGATTAACACTTATGGCTTTGTGCCAGAATAAACAAAGTTTAGTAAATATCAATTAGATTTGCATGAGCACCTACCATCAGATTTGCATGAGCATCATTTAGATTTGCATGTGTTTGAATATCTCTGATGAAAAAAGACTCACAAACATCTTACGAGTAAAAATGAAATTATTAAGATTTGAAAGGACATACTACACTAGAGGCTTAATAACGTTATTTGCTTGAAAAGATGTTTCCCCCCAACAAGACTATTGTGAAGATACAAAAAGTATACAGAATGAAAAAGAAAAGAAACAAAGACAAATGAGATTTCCCCAAATCCTTAATCTAAAATCGATGTTTTGCATATAGAAAATTACATCGGGAAAAGATTGCATACTTATGTATCTCTGAAAAGTGCTAGGTGGAAAAAAAAAAAAAAAAAAAAAAAAAAAAAAAAAAAAAAAAAAACCAATAAAATAAATCAAACTGAAAGGCATTCTGAGTGCATACCTCTGCTAATTTCAGGGGAAGTAATTGTGCAAAGATCCTCCCCAAAATCCAATCAATTCTTCTACAGCCAATTGTACACATATGAACTTTAGTTGACATGTAACTACAATGTAGGGGGAGTAAATTTTACACAGATGTAACTACAACGTACGGGAGAGTAAATTTTACATGGATCTGCCCCAAAATTCAATCACTTTTTCTGTAGCCTACTGTCTACCCTTCAACAAAATTTCATTGAAATTCATTTAGAACTTTCAGAGATACCTCGTTGACAGTCAAGACCTTTCATAGAAATGTACTGGAGGTAGGAATCTCACAATCCAAAAATAATCCCTAGATCCGCCCTAAAATGCACTATTCTTGCCGATGTATAAAAACAAGGTTATTAGTCCAATGATGAATCCACATTCTACCTACCATTACTACAATGCAATAAGTCTTTTAGTTGGACCGCTCTTCTGTGACAGGCTGAGAAGATTCAACATTCAATTTGAGGTCAGGTAGAAAAAAGAAGAAAAAAAAAAAAAGTACTGACTCCCTAAAGACAGAATATCTGATCAGATCATTTTGTTCGTCAAATTTCTTATTTCAATGAACAATGCAATTCCAAGTCCATAAAGCCAGGGTCCAGTTTGACATCGTAATTTAATTAAACCGAATCCCACTTCTAAAACCAGACATAATGTAATTTACTCTCAAAGTCAAAGCACAGTTAAGATGTAGGGCTAAAAAGATTCTACGTTCCAAAAAACGATTTTGAACATATTGGGGCGGACCAACCTACAGAACATTTTACAGAAATGTGTTTGGATGCGTAAAAAAAAACAAAGGCCATGTCAATTATTGACACAAGATATAATGAACACTAAAATGGTGCCTGAAAGCAACATTGATTTTACATCAGGCATTATTATTGCATATGAAGATGTAATTATATAGACAAGAAAGTGTTGCACTGAAAACCTTACTCCATTAATCAAACCCGAAATTTACATTTTTATCTAAATGATTGGTCTTACATTATCTCGTTATATAAAAACCTATGTGTCTATTTTTATCTGTTTATTGGTTTCTGTCATGCTAAAGCAAAAAAGAGAAGGGTACATTGAAACAAATAGCTATGTCTGTGTTTAAATCTATATCACAACTGCTGCTGATGTCTTTGCAGTAGGACATATAACTAATATAGGCATCTCTGATTTTACACAAATGAAACTGATACTTCCACGTTGAAGGAATTTTCTTTCACCCAATTCAATAACCTTATTGTTTCAAGATTATAAAAAAAGCAAAATATAGGGAGCAGTTGAGGAAAAAAAAAAAAATTCATCGATGTGAAGCTTTCTGTTGGCAATAAATACATTTGTAAAAAAATATATACAGATTCCCCTTATTTATGATAGGGTTCGGGACAGAAAATGAGAATGTAAGATGAAAAATCATAAGTCCAATGCACTTTCAAATATATTCTATCAAAATGGGTTTCTGTTCTTGGATATTTTCTTTCTCAAAATAGGGCTATTTCATTAAGCAGAGTTCTCACTAATTTGCCAGTTCAAAATTCGGACACTTTTCAAATTTCCATGACAACAGATGAGTCAAAATAGGTGCAATTGATGGCTTCCCTTCTCCTATTCAGTTACCCTAACCACCTCTTCATTCAAGTATACAAAAAGATAACACATCAGAAATATATCAAACTGTAATTCGGCAAAATATGCTTGAATAAAACAAAGCTAGGATAGGTTTTTTCTCAGAGACTTGCATTTTCAAATGTTCAAGAAAGGGAAAAAAAAAAAAAAAAAGTTCATGAACCTATTCATCCCTAACAATGTACAAAATTCCCTGACATTTTGAACAGTTTCTGGAAACAACAAAAACTAACAATTTGTAAAATCCCCAGACCTCGAGAATTTCTTTTCTCCTCTGACAGGTGAGAACCCTGCTAATTGGAAGAAAAACATAGTTCACTGTACATAATCAATAGAAATTGGTCAATTACTTGACCTTTACACAGAGTTGACAGGTAAACAAGACACTTCACCGTAAACAAACTATTTTCTTGCAATTAAAACCAGAATAAATAGAGGATATTTCATTATTCATAAGTGTCACTAGAACTGTCAACAGAGGTTTCTTCGGTTTTCAAGTTCACTCGACTGGCAAGGCAAGAAGCATCTTATTTATTGATCACCTGATTTTCTGATCTTCTAACTGATCCCTCTAATGTAGTATGCAGTCAAAAGACATTAGTCAAGTAACCATTTCTATTGAGCTACTAATCAGACCGGTTTTGATACATCTTGAAAAGATAAAGATACCTATACTAACGGTTTCCTTCGTAAAGGGTGTTCGCACTGGTTGGTACATCACCGTTTTGTTTTTTCAAGGTGTCAAACATTAACAGAGTAATATTCAAGTATACTGTCCATTAAGTTCTGTTTTCAATTTTGATGAAGAAAAAAGAAAAGAAAGACGATCATATTTTAGGAATATTTTACGTCAAACAACTAAGTCGGGGTCTGTCGGTAATTATATGATTTATCCCATCATTTTTTTATTGGTACTGTGCTAGTATAAGATAGAACAATTTGACCAGATGGCCGAGATTAAACTATTGCTGGATGGTAATCGACGGCCAGGGTGCAGAGAATACAGTACAGCTGTGCCTAAGGGGATAGAGAACGAAAAAAAATGTTACAATGAGGGTTGGGGCAGTCTGTTGTAGACTGCTAATACACAAAACCCGATTCAATGAAACACTTCCGACCTCACTTCCAGCTCAAAGCAACAGAGATATAAATATACAAAGGATGTTGACTGTTACTGACCCCACACAGATGGAAATGTCAGAGATTTAATTAAACCGTCCTACAAATTCTAAGCCATGATGATCCATACAACGAGCACGATTCAAAGTACAGAAATTGCTCTATAGAAATACTACATATGTCCCATAATGGTTGTTACATTTACTTATTACTACAATAGTCCCTCAAATTTCCACAATTGAAGGGGGGGGGGGCGACTAGAAACAGTTCCTTAGTTTAGGTCTGACAAAATTCACACTTCTATTTTGCGAAATCTGACTAATTTTTTTTCAAGTGATCATTGCCCAACAGACAAATGGTGAGAGAAGTAACTTATTCATTGATCACCCCCGACATGGTATGCTGTCAAAAGACATTGGTCAGATGACATTTTCTATGTGATTAGCCAGATTTGTTGGATATATATATATATATATATATATATATATATATATATATATATATATATATAAAAAGAGAAAAAAAGAAGAAAAAAATAAATAAATAAAACAGCATATATACTGGACGTTGATGATTAAATAATCAAATGTGTATTTCCTTTCCTACTGAGGAATCATCTAACAGTGTGACAAACATAACATTCATTGTGAAAAATATTCAAGAAATTCGGAAAATCCGAGCCCAATATGATAACATTTGATGAAGAATTAATAAGAAAACTTGAGCCCAATTTGAGGGCATTTGCAAAGAAATTCAAGACATGAGGGAAAAATGATTTTTTATTATATATAAAAGAAAAAAAAAATGCATTATAATCATCATATGCATCATTTTGATCATTACACCAGAAAAATACGAAAAAAATGGCAAGTGAGAATACTTGCTTCTAAAATCATTTTAAATCTGAGCTTTCCCAGATACTACTGGTGTCAGTGGAAAGTATGCATCTACTTCAACCACAAAACCTCGGGGACAGGCCTACCTCAAGAGGCTGATATTGAACCCCTGCTTGAGGATATTGTGTAACAGCTCCTTCTTGGTTGATTCATCATTGGGATGCTGCTACTAACTGTCTCATCAAATCAGAGTACAAATGTGCCATTGTAACATGAGTGTTAGGGTCAAAAGATGCCTAGCCACATTATAACAAGGATCAATCCTGTTATTTTTCAAGCAACAGCCAGGTATTTTCAAGTTAAATCAACTAAAAATTTTCTAAACATCATTCTACGATTTTAGAGCTAGATTAATATCAAGGTGTCCCTACCATTCATCATGTTTAATCAGCAGTTATACCTACCAAGCCATTGTCTCATTGGACAATCAGTGTAATTTTGGAGACTTGAACCTGATGTCTGTCTTTTCCAGATGAAAGGCTCCTGTATGATATTCAATAATCAAGATGTGGACAAGTGTTCAAATAAATCATTGAACAGCCCCACCCCACCTTATTAATGCAGGTGTTGGGATCAGGCAAAGTCAACACAACATCATAACCAATCAGGTTAGTTTAGCTATTTTGGAGCTAAAAGCGGATCGACGTGCCCAGAACAGCTAAAAGCGGATCGACATACCCAGAACAAGTAAAAAGCGGATCGACGTGCCCAGAACAGCTAAAAACGGATTGACATGCACAGAATAGCCAAAAAACGGATGACATGCCTAAAACAACTAAAAATAGATTGACAAGCCTAAAATAGCAAAAAATAGGCTAAAATTGCTGGAAAATATCACTAAATGTCGAATTTTTGCACTGCCAAAACAAAAAAGTGCTAAATTGGAAACAATGTACATGGCACAGCACCTGTTTTATATATTTTACTTATTCAAATAAAGCTTGAAGATACTTAAAATTCACTTTTAGAAGTACCAATAAAGTAGAAAAAATGTAAGTCAAATAAACAACCGATAAGTTTCACATTCAAAGTGGTGGGGAGTGGACACACCCAATGGAGTATGGAGACTGGTGACAAAGTCCTGGTTTCAGTTACAAGTCCCAAGTCTGGTTGAGACCAGGACTTTATTCCTACAAATTTTACATGACCACCTTGTTGGAAGGATGCAAGTCCACTCAAGTGATACCTCCATCCTATTCACAAAGCTTAGAATGAACTCAATTAGCTGCAGAGTGCATAGGGGAAATTTGTCCAAGTGAAAAGTTTTTTCATACCCTTCACTCATACCAAGAATTGAACACAGAACCTTCAGCGTATTAGGGAGATGTACTAACCATCACACTTTCTGAGCAAATCACATTCATAGTAGTCACAACAAATAAAATTTGAAGAAAATCACTGTATCAAGTTGAGTTTCACATTTATAGTATTTACTAGAATTCTGGCATTAACATCAACCATCTTTTATCTTGAGATATTTGTTAAACATAATTATTATTTCTATTGATATTCAGACCATCCTCATCTTGGTTGTTTTTCATACAACGTTTCGGCCATTGCACTCTACGGTCTTCGTCAGGTACCATCTGGTAGATTTGGGGAAGTAACGAACCGAACCCTTTATTTATCCGACGTAGAGTGCAACGGCCGAAACGTTGTATGAAAAACAACCAAGATGAGGATGGTCCGAATATCAATAGAAATAATAATAATAACTCATCTCAAAAATTCCGAGATATACAAACAAAATTATGTTTGGTGTAAGGACATATTCATTGAGCAGCACCGAGAAACGATCGTCAATAGTCTTTATATTGTATTTGTTAGCCTAAAAGACACGTGGTTAACTAAGGCATTTTTTATAGTTCAATTTTCAATAGACAACAGCTTACTACACTCTTCAGCAACTGGTAATGAGCCTGCTGCGGGAAATTTCTTCAATTGTTCAAGCCAAGGGATACATCACCATATATCATTTCAATAAGAGTTTCTATATAATAGAATGCAATTTATGAGACATTATATATATATATATATATATATATATATATATATATATATATATATATATATATATATATATATATATAATGTGCACTTTAGAGAGTGAGACAGAGTCGGGAGTGAAGTGTTTGGTGGTAAGGTTTATTAATCCTTATAAGTCAATAAACCATACATGTTTCGGGATTCTTCCCATCATCAGTGGTGTGTGCTGTGTGAGTGTGTATTAAAATGTACCATGTGGAACCAGAGTCCACTGCCAGGAGCTATGCATTGTGGGTGAGTTTTGTTGTCAGGGCTGCTGGAGGCCTCCTACTGAATCATATATATATATATATATATATATATATATATATATATATATATATATATATACACACACACACACACACATATATCACATACACAAGTGAAACCATTTTGTTACAAAACATTTGTTTCAATTCCTGCTCAACCAAAACAAGCTGCACATCCTGAAGCCTCTCGTTCATGATACCAACACTTGGGATACAGAGAAATACTCATTTTTGTTTTTCCCCTCTAAGTTTGCGACCGAACAAGCACAAGGTAGTTTACAATCCTAATAGTCTTCTGTCTGTTTTCTAACCATAGTATAAAGGTTTGCTAATTTTGTAAAAAACTTTCAGAGATTGTTTAAAGAAAAAAAAAAAAAAAGACAAATACTTCCGAGATGTCTATCTTGTTTTGCAATCATATATCTAACATTTTGACGTTTGTTTGGTCGGTTGGTTGTTAGTTGCCATGACTACCAGACTAGCCGCTTTTGGACTCATTCTGTATTTGAAAGAATTAAACGAGAGTTTAAAATCGGGTTGAATATCAGCCTATCACATTTCATCTTCCCACATACCGAGAGTTGGAATGAAAACAATAAAACCATAAGCTCCAACCGCAAATGATCATTGCCGTTTTTGAAATTCACGACAAGGAATCCGCAATCTATATTGGCAAAAACCAAAAATAGTATGTTTTTTAAGAGATGGGCAAGAATCCAGTCTGTAATAGAGAATGAAAGTGGCACTTGCAGGATTCAGAATATGGTTCCATGGAATATGGTGAAGAAAGGCACTTCCTGGTACTCAACAAAAACTATGTGCAAGGGGTATTATCTAAAAATACCTACAACTCATTTGTTGATTTTATAACAAGTGTCGAAAGGTATCTTCATCAAGGGCAAGTTTCACCAACCGCCGTGTTCTCTTCCTCTCTCATGACAAAAGCGGGTATTTTTTTTTTTTTTAGAGCTAGGGAAAGTTGTGAAAATAAAAGGTAGTTTTAACAAAAGATAAAGTTATTAGTTACCAAAATTCAGACAGGTATTTGTTGATTTTGTGTGTGTGTGTTATTTTAGAAACTCTCAACACAGATTTCTACAAATTTTTAAGCTGGTGTGGCTGGCTATTCATGAATGCATGTATCACACGTACAAGTTACAGCAATGGAGCTAAAGAGTTGAAAATATTATATATTTGCCCCTTACGTCTAGAAAAAACGATTTTTTTTTTTTGAAAATTCATCCCCTGAATAGATCTTTGGGGGAGGGGTTCCAATTTGCAATGTAAGTTTTTGTTGAATTGTTCCTTCACTTGGTGTCTAATAACATTCATGCTTGGGGTTTATTTTTTGTTTTTTCTTGAAAATTCATACTTTTTTCTACTGATCACTGCCTAACAAAAAGCAAGAGAAATACCTTGTCAATTGATCATTCCCAACAAGGCATGCTACCTGAAGACATGGGTCACCTGACGGTCTCTATTGTGTAACTAACCAGACCCACTCATTATTTCATTTCAGTACTGAGAAACATTTTTCAACTGGGAGGTAGACAGGAAAGCGTTAACTTGGAGAAGCATTTAACATTGAATGAAAAAAAAAAAAAAAAGACATCGCCAATTTATCAGTAGATCTGATGAATTAAACACTGCTATATACAGGACATACTGTATACACCAGATGAATGGTTTTAAAAGGTGGTACCACTCAATGCATCTCACCAAGCACCATAACAGTCTATATTGAGCTGGACCAAGTCATAATATCAGCACATTGGATAGCAGTGTAATATTTGCACTTAAAAAAAATTAAACGTTAATTTTACGCATACACACAGTCCGCTCAGTTACTGTAATGGTTAACATATCTGCCTCTCACACATACGGTTCTGGTTTCATTTCCTGGTACAGGCAAAGAGTGTGGATAACTATTCATTAAAACAAATGTCCTTGTGTACTCAGAAGCTAATTTGGTATGTTGTAATCTGTGCAATTAGGTCGAGGGTATCCCTTCAGTGGATTCGCTTGTTAGAATGAAGTCCTGGTCTCAACCAGAATTGAAACTTGCAAGGATCATTAAGCTGACTTGTGCACAGGAAACCAACTGCAGATTCGTCACTGGTCATTTACACTCCAATAGGAGTGATCTCTCAAGACAGACATTCAAAATCCCTGACTTTTTTCAAATTTCTCTGACAATAGATAAGTCAAATTAGGGGTTAATTTATGGCATCCTGTCTCCCATTCAGTTACCCTCCTTTTTATTCAAATATATGAAAAAAAAAAACCAATATCAAAAATACATCAACCAGTGATTCCGCAAAATATAATCAAAATAAAAAAAAGACACAAAAACAAAAAAAGCTACAATACACTTTTTCAAAAGACTTGAATTTTTTAATGTCCAGACAATGTGTGTTTTTGTGAACTCTCAACACAGATTTCTACAGGTTTTCAAGCTAGTCCGACTGGCTATAAATATATATATGTATGAATGCATCACATCAAGCTACAGCCATGGAGCTAAAGGGTGGAAAATTTTTAATATTTGCCCCTTATGTTTAGAAAAATCTTTTCTTTTTTTAAAATTCACCCAGAAAAAAACAAAACAAAAACCCCTCCCTCCCACGATTGAGACGTAACTGTACTTAGCCTCAGAATCCCTTTCAAATTTCTAGACATGCATCACCAGAATTGAAAACCTGAAGCACAAATAATTAGTGAGCATTCAATGATATTTCCATCTATTTCATAAACTTAGATAACTGAATTTAGAGCATTGATCTCAAAGTGAGAGGTGCATTGGCAAAATATTGCAATCAGAACAATCAAGATAAGGATACTCATCCAAATGATTCATGAAACATCGATATGCTGACTGTATAGAAAAATACAATAAATAAAACTCACCCTGATTTCATCATTTCTCTTGAATCGCTTGAGCTGGCATAGTCGCATGTATTCTCCCCGAACACGTTTGCGCCAGTCCGTACCTGTAGGCTTTGTGGCTGCACCATCTTGCTTCCCATCAGCTCCACTTGCATTGGCTGTACAGAAGGGGAAGGAAAAAAAAAAATAAATAAATATTATAACTAGATGGTTTAGGGTAGGTACTTGTGAAGTCATTTTCTCGTGTATTAGATTGTTACATGAGAAAATGTTTCTCGAGTCGTAAAGTGAAGAATTAGTAGCAACAGAGGAAAGGGAAAAGGATGATAAATTTCATTTGACAACCAAAATGTTTTTGTCTAATTCTTTTTTACAGTTAGTGTAACCTGATTCAGTAATAAAAAACGGTATTCAATCAAAAAAAATAACCCATTAGAAGCAACCTTTTCCAAATGATCCTCCAAAGAAAATTTGCCATCTCTACAAAATTCTTTAGGTCAAGTTGTCATAAATCAAGTAAAAGCACTAATTATGGCTTCCCTATTATTGAATCTTGAGGATATGAAGATTGAAATGCTTGAAAAGATGATAATCTAAAGGGTAACGGTCAGGTGAAAGTAGAAGATGATGCAAGACTTCATACACCATTTCTGTAAACTTAGAGGTGTGGAGTCAGGCATTGTCACGGAACATTTCATTCAGTTCATGCAATACAACTTTCACCAACTTTCTAACCTTTCCTATCACCTAAGAGAAGATATGTTCTGGTCGCGGCTGTCCAAATTCCTAAGGAAGTACTGAAGCAATTATTCTCGGGTTGTTGTCCATTGTTGCTGATAATTCTTTGCCATTGAGAATGGATTTGGGCTACTCCCAAGTTTATCATTGGCGTTGATACTTCCAGATCAAATCCTACTGAACCAATGCTGAACAGTTTGCACAGTAATTGTGTTCACTCCTAATGCTCATCAGCAGTTTGAGCAGTATTCTGCCCTGATTCAAAATTGTAACTAAAATTAGCTCAACTTCTTAGGCAGACATAGCTTTCAAGGGCTCAAAAACTGCCAATAATAATTATATCGATTTGCATTGAATCTGCAGAAAAATGTAATTACATTAGTGAATTTTTCACCATTTGTATTTTTCTCTATGATGTAAAATGGGGGGGAAAAAATCCAAAGTATAACCACCTGACAATTTCCAAGATGTTTAGAATATCATGGTCTCCTCCCAGTTAATAAAAAATAAATACAGCGAGATTTACAACACCACTATGCGATGCAATTTTTGTTCCTGGGTAATGAGTGTTATTTTCTGATTGCTCATGTGTAAACAGTAATGGCTATTATTCTATTATTCTCTTCAAAATTTGCTTGTCTGATCAGGATAGTGACATTCACAAATAATTTTTTCTTTTCTTACTATAAGTGAATAATGTTTAAATTTGCCTGTTGTCCAACTGGAAATAAGTAGATTTCAAATTATCACTGTCCAAGTCATGAAAGCTAAGATTTAAGGATTAATTGACATATTCCATATTTTTTTACACAAACAAAAGATAATACTCATTATCTTGAAGAAAGAGTTGGAAAAAAAAAAAAAAATATATACAGGTTTGGTGAGCCTGAAACTGTTGCCTGACCTATGTCTTGTTATTGTTGTGTTGCTGTGTTAGGGATAATCAATTAAAAAATCAGAAAAAAAAGGGTTATCTATGGATACAACTTCTCCCATCATATGTGTGCCGAGGCCATGATCACTTGACATAGTTTAGAATTGAAAGAAGAAGAAAAAATATATATATATATAAACAACAACCGTAAACACTGCTGGACTCAAACCAATAGACCATTTTAGCATAAACTATCATGGTAAATTTTAAAAAAAAACAAAAACATTTTTAATTTATCTATTTTTTAAATACTCTTTGGATGGTGTCTAGTGATGTACATGTGCAAATCTCAAAGGTTGTAGCCCCCAAAATGTGACTAGGTGACTATTTACTTAAATGGCGGTGGGCTGGCCATGTTGCAAGAATGGCAGACAATCGATGGACATCACGACTCACAACGTGGATTCCCCAAGACCACATGCACAACCGAGGCCGGCAAAATGTTAGATGGAGAGACGAGCTAGACAGGTTCAGGAAGTACTGGCTCCGTGACGCCCATGATAGAGAAGTGTGGCAAATCCTGGGGAAAGTCTATGTCCAACGACGGATGCTAAAAGACTGATGATGATGATGATGATGATGACTGTGATCAAATATCATCAGTGAGACAGACAAGCTAAGCGAGAAGAATCTGTAGTCCACTTAGAGAGTTTGCAAGGCTACAGTGATTCGATTACTCCATTCTCAGGATTCCTACAATTCAATGAGCTCAACAGGTTTTTGAAAACTTCAAGAATTTGAAGAAAAAAAAAAAAAAATTAAAAAAATAAACTTCCACTCGTACTTGATATTGTGAGGAGATTTTCTTTCCTTTTAATAATTTTTTTTTTTTTTTCATTTTACGTGAGTAATTTATAATCTACTTCCAGTCTCCTAGCATAGTTCTCCTTGGAAATGTTTGCATGCATGCACACACATTTTGCAACTAGTGCACAAAGGAAATTAAGGTGTGCACAAAAAGGTTTCAAATTCTGACAATAGCTTACTAAATTTCAGTTAAAAAAATACTGATTCACGATATGAAATTTGATAGTGCATATATATTTTTGTCACAAGATTTTTTTTATAGAACATAAGATATTTGGGCCCCCAAATTAGAGGGAATATTGCCTGCTAGGTCTGTTGAAGCTTCCTCAGGGCCCTATCAATTGAATGTTTCATGAACACGTTATCTATTTTGTTTGATGCCGACCTCTCATGGTGATGGAGAAGAGACAGATTCATGCCATTCCAAAGGACATTATTGCCAAATGAATGAAAGCTGTCTCAGACTAAGTTTGAACTGTTCGCCACCCACACTTCCACCTCAAAGGTATTGGATAATGACAAGAGAAATTTCTTAATCTTTTATAGAAGTATGTCTGTTTGACGTTACTTGAGGGGGTCAGTGTATTTAGCTATGAAATTTCTTTTTTTTACACTTGAGATCCAGTCTAAGCCATAAACTAAAACTGTCAACAACAATATAGGTTTCTTCAGTTTTCAAGTTGGTCTGGCTGGCTGAGTATCTATCACACAAACTGGCCACACTAATGATGCTTGAAGGTTGAAAATTTAAAGTTACTCCCTATGTCTTGAAAAAACGCATTTTGTTTTTATTATTTCAAAATCCCTTCCATCACCAGGTTTTTAGGGGGTTTTGATTCACAATGAATGTAAATGCTGAACTCATCCCTTAGTTTATGACCAGCAGCATCCACACTTGTTTTGTTTTTTTTTTGAAAATTCATGTTTTTTTTTCAAGTGATCACTGCCCAACAAAAGGCGTGACAACTTATACAATGATCATCCCTTTTCCCAATTTTCTAATCGAATCATTCCTAACATGAGAGGCTGCCAAAAGCCGGTCACATAAAGGTTTTCAATTGAGTGACAAATCAGACTTTTCTTCCCCCCACATAACAGACTGCTATTAGTAGTGTGGTGTAAGGGAAAATTACAGATATTTATAGATAACATCACAGTCAGCTTTGTAGTAATAATACCTAGTGACATCTATGTCTTCATTATCACTAGGTATATTAATATAGGTATGACGACTGCTTTGTCAAGTTCATGAAGAAGCCAAGAAAACTATTACAACGATGTCAGAGTCACTAGGAGGTCAGGTATATTGTTACAGGATAAATATTTTCTCTTCATATCTGTGGTTCCTAGAAGTATCCGATAGCTGGCTAATGCAGAGATCACTTAATATCCAACAACAACACTGGTTTATAAGATTAAATTAAATCCCGTTGAGTTTTTAGTTCATACAAGTACCCCACCCACTGAAAGTTTTGTTTACGTCACTTTGCTTCAAGGAAAGACCTACATAAGAGCAGGTTTCCCAACTATCAGAAATAAGTAAAATTGAAACTATTACCATTAATTTATACGGGGGAACATTTTTGAGGGTTCCCACACCTCAATAATAACCAAAGTCGGTGCCTGTCTCAGTGTCTTAGTCAAAGTTCATTGTCTACTAAGGCCAATGTGAAAGGCTTGACAGTGTTCGACAGCTGAGCCTCATGCATTCTAATATATGGCTCTTAGCAATCATTGCAGCACTAAATATAGTGGCAAAAATTTCACAAGTTATTTTTTGGGTCAGGGAACACTGAAAAAGAAGTCAGAAACCACTTCTTAAGATCTTTTTATCATGATTACCGTAGCTGAGGATTTGAAATAGATTTCTGGCCTTAAAATGAATTTAAAGTACAAAATACCGGGAATGGATTTTTCATAGGATACATATAATTAGTAGTATAACACAATAATAAGAGACTACCAGCAGTGATGACATAAGATTGACGCTTCTCGGTAATGGACATAATGGATTGCGTACACAAGGTCAACACCAACTTCCTTGCGTTGATTTTTGAAAATGTTACGGTCATACCTAACATCATGGAAAATTTCAAAAACTTATCAGCAAGTACAAAATTGTCCGTAAATATGACATAATCACCACTTGGGTTTATACAGGCTTAATGATAAGGATAATGGTTCAGAGTAAATTGTATAATGATGAATCCTTCATTGGGACAACAATACTTCATACAACCTAAGAAAACGATATATAATCTTTTGTATGCATGGATGATATAACTAGGGAAATCATGAATCATCGCCACCCACATGGGCTCATTTTTATCACATCAATTTAGCATTAACCTATATTGTAAATTGACCCCCACCCACAGAAAACTTGGGTGAGTAAGATTTCAAGAAAATTGGAAAACAAACAAGAACAAATAAATAGAAAAAACAATTTCACTTATCATTGAGGACAGTGTGTGCTGGGTGGAGTCCAGATACATAGATTAATACATAATTGTCAGAACATGAATAACTTGAACCCAGCAAAAGTGTTTAAACTAGTTTGTTGTGGGTAGTAGTGATTAACAAGTTACACGATTAATAGATGGTGTACATGTGAAAAATCCACACCCCCACCTTCTGGTGACCCATGTTTTGTTGGCAGCATGCCATGTTGGGATGATCAATTAAAAGGTTACTTCAAATGGCTTTTGTCAGACAAAAAAAAAAATATTCAAATTTTCAAAAAACAAGGGCAGACACAAATTACGTGACCAATTTTGCATGAACTTGCATTGAAAATCGGACCCCCACTAAAACTATTTTAAAGAGGAATTTCACACCCCCCCCAAACGTCTTCCTATTCTTTGAGAGGAGTGCGTGCGTGCACAAAATTTTGAGTTTCTACTATCAACAGTTAAGGCTGGACGAAATCCAGATACAGAGATACATATAAGTGTCAGAGCAGATGAGAAATCTAAACCAGTGTTGTGAGTAGCAAGGATTGATAATATTGAACTATCGATTTCAAGTTATTCACTAGATTACCCCCACAATATGTAAATATAGCCTTTCTATGAAATTATATCCACACACATGATAATTGGCAATGTGCATATGTCTTCTACTATGCTAAAGTCAACAGGACATGATTCTCACTACAATACAAATCCCCATCATCGACGTCTATAAAATGCAATGTCTATAGAAGGCTATTCTGATCTCACTCCAACGCAGCCCTATTACCCACGTATGTAAAATGCAATGTGTACAAAAAGCTATTCTTCAAGCTCACTGCAACACAAATCTCTATTATCCACGTCGATACAATACAATGTGTATAGAAGGCTACTCTCCAAGCTCACTGCAATGCAAATCTCTTATCCACATATAAAAAATGCAATGGGAAATATTCACAATAGTGACCGAAACAACAGTGATGATCGGAAAATAAAGGAATGAGGCCTGGTTAGGATTTGAACTCGTACCCATCAACACAGGAGTACCTATGTAGCCTAGGTCTGCACTGACCAAATGAACCCTGATGCCAACAAAATACCCTCAACTCATACTTCCTTTTCTACGATTGCTGGCTTTTTTGTTTGTGTTCGCTTGGCCTCAGAACGATGGGTATATACATATTTTTTTCATTATTATTGTTGCTATGATTGACAGTATGATAAGTAATGGATATTGATACTTAACAATGAATAAAGAAGAAGTTTAAAGAACAAAAGTTCTGCTTATGGATGGGGTAAAATACTAGCCTCTGGGTCTGAAGCGAAGGTTAAGATCCTATCTTGTGGTACTATATGGGATAATGGATAGTCTGTGGCCACACTGAAGAGTTGTAATACAATGAAACTGGTTTCTGAGAATGACACAATTATTAATTATTATCATGATTAATATATATATATATATATATATATATATATATATATATATATATATACACACACACAAGGTAATGTACCCTTAGGCTTCTCTCAAAAGTCTACCATGTATGGCAACGATCTGGAAATTTCTTTATTCAACCCAGTGGTAGATGCAACACAAGGACAAATAAACCGATACATGATATCCTCTCGTAAGGATAGTGGAATGAGAACAATCTACTTCAATGGATTGAATGAACAGGGTCATTTGAAGTTCCCATAAGGTTAGCAAATATGATAGACACTAAGAGAAGGCCAAAAAAATTGTTACTTCAACAACCAAGATGAGGACAACAGTTGGAATAGATTAGTATTGCAGATGGATCACTCGTTCCAACTGGAAGAACACTGGACACAATCACTATTGACAGCAGATTGACCGATTCCCTTTACAGACTCCAGTTTAGGTAACCAGCTACATAGGAACACATCACGTCACTCAAATACAGTAACCTATGATTGGCTGACAGTTATGAACTCAAGCTTCACAAACAGTGGCTTTACGAATGTTAAAATAGAATTTCAAACTTAACAGACATTGAACAAAAATAAGATTTTTATACAATTTGGACTCAGTTGAAAGTTGTTCCCGAGTGAATAGCACTGTCGATAGAGGCTGAGTTTGCAAGTTCTTCCTTTCCTTTGTGGCTATGTGCAACAACTGACCAGAAAGAATGTCGTCATCATTATCATAATAGATGGATTGATTCAAGATGATTAACACATTGTTACTTCCTACTAATGCTCTATATATACTTTATTCCTTTTCTCATTAAATAATTGCATGGACATCTTTTTTCATTATTCTTTCTTTATACAACAATTGGAATATTTAATACATAATTTTTTCTACTTTGGAACGAAACCTCATTTAATTCATAGTTTTCAACGAATGATTATACCTCACTTTACGAACAAACATTAGAAATGTGAAGGTGAGGTATATGTGTATTATTCCTCTTAGAAATTAGAAAAACAGAGTTGCTTCCCATGTCGCACGATACAGGAGGTAATTCCTTTTTTTTTGTTTCTTGAATAATCGACTGAGATAGAATCATAATTTGTAGCAATTGTCTTTGTGGGGCCCCATGATGATAGTCTGATGCCCAGGTTGAAAAATACCCAAATTGTCAAGATTTGCAAGACCGCTCTATCATAGTCACGGACGGAGCTAATACTTTCTGAACTGGTCATGCTATCTTACTTTCTATTGACCACAATTTTGCATATGATCTCTGGGGATCCATGTTGTGAGTTGTGATGTCTGGCAGCTGAGTTTTCAAATAGATTCCATGATATCTCTTAATATACTGTGCTATTTTATGATCTCTCAATGTATCGTTGAGCAGGGTGCTCTCTTTTGCACATAGTATAGTTCTCAGTTTGAGGCTTAATCTTTGGGTTAGGTTCTAAATATCAGCTTCAGAGGTGATTATCGGGTGGATGCATTGATTGTATACCCTTCTTTTCAGGACTAATAGGATTTTTTTGTTCTTGAAGGTTGAGCTTGCCCTACTGAAAGCTCATCATCCTGGAGTGATTCTTTGCTAGATTCCCTTCTTTTGTGAGGATTCAGGCTCACTAAAACCCAAACTAAAAAGAAAACCCTGATTATAATAATATCAAGTTTGAATAGAAATATAGCTTATTAAAAACCATTCATCAAAACAGTCAACAGGTTTTTTCAGTTTTTAAGCCAAGCTAACTGGCTATGTATACATCATGCATATGGGCCAACCAATGGAGCTAGGGGCTGAAAGAATTTCAATATTTACTCCTGTCGAGAAAAACATTTTCTTTTTTCAAGGAAGGGAAGGGCAATTCATAATGTGAGCTAAACTGATCCTTTACTTTGTGTCCACTCATTTTTTTTTAAAGATTCGGTGATCATTTTCCACAAGCAATCATCAGTAACACGACAAAAGACATTGGTCACATGACGCTTCCCATTCACTGACTAACCAGACCTGTTTCAATTATTTGCATACATAGATCATATTAATTACAATAAAGACCCACCCTCTTCTTCAATCCCCCTTGCAAGAGTCGACGATTTATTTTCTATTTCCAATCTTTTCCAAGTATCTTCAGCTCACGGATCCTACTTTCAAGTCCACCCTTAATTTTTTCTGAGCTCTTTCATAGTGGATCCCATAATATATATATATATATATATATATATATATATATATATATATATATATATATATAAAAATTCAAGTCCTGCACAGAGACAGCTGTTTCATTGTATTACAACTCTTCAGTGCGGCTATAGACAATCCATTATCCCATCCAGTACCACGAGATAGGATCGAAACCTTCGCTTCAGACCTGGAGGCTGGCATTTTACCTCTGCCCTACATAGAACTAGACAGTCAGAAAGACTGAATTTAAGCAATACTTACTTACACACAATTCCCCATCCACCAGAGTACTTCATTCCAGAGTTGGAAGAGCATTGTTATATAGCTTATAATGAACGAGATGCCTTACTTAAAAATGCTCAAACCTGAATAAGAGAGTGGTAATTATAATAAAAATTAATCATCTCTCTCTCTCTATATATATATATATATATTCTAATAATAGATTGCTCTGCACGTAACTGTCTGTGTTTTTAAAGAATTAGTGTTTCTTGATACGAAAAAACACCTATATCATAAACTATTTTCAAAATAGAAACACAGAGGTTTATGAAAAACATAGATGGGGATAGGGGGAGCTAAAGGGCTTCAACTGCCTTGCAATTTAGTTAGTGAATGCAAACCATCCCAAGCAGGGTTTGAACAGTTCACCTATTCTGTTCTCTATGCCATCAATGGTTAGGCCATATTGCAGCTCCACTCAGAAATTCTGATGAAAATTTTTCATCCAATTCCAACGGCATCAGGAAATTAAGATTGGGCAGGTTTCTGGGAGACAAAAATCAATGAAAGTTAGCTGCTAACAATCCAGCTATGAAATACTTTGTTCAGAAACACAGCCGAGTACAAGGAAGTATTTGAAATGTGTGGGTTGAAACAGTTACTTTTAATACTATTTTTTTTTTTTTTAGCGGTTTTATCTGCTAACGAAAGGCAGTAAGTGGAGAAAGCTTTGTGTGTCTGTGTGTGTGTGTATGTGGTTCCCTCGAATAAACGTTGCACTCAAAATGCTGTGAATCAACACAGATTTAATTAATTAGCCACATCTCCAGGTTGTTTATATGCACAATCATATAATGGGGGTGTATGAAATATTTGAGTGATACCAAGTCGGTCTAGGAAATATGCAGCCATTTAATCAGAGGACCCCCCCCCACTCCCGTCGGACAAAGTTAGCAACGGGTGAACAAATTTCATCTGTTATGCCTGGGTGCTTAGTATGGAGGAAGTGTTCCATTTCCCTCTTCTTAGCCAAGCTGGAGCTTCCCAAAGAAATGAAGTGTTCAATACGTTTCGAAATCAGGGGATGCTTCCCCAACAGATTACGGCATCTGATATTACTAGGTACTGACCCAGCTTTATGTTGCTTAACTTCGCTGATTAAGCCGTTTCATATTAATGAAAAAAAAATGAATGAGTAATGGCACTTTGGGACTTCACACACTATTCACAATATCTCTTCCACTTTTCAAAAGAGTCTGCCAAGTCCTCTTTTGGGATCGCCATCAGCTGCCTGATCTGCCTCAAAATTTAATCAATTCTTCCTTAGCCAATATCCTCAAAAAAGATGTTGTTGGAAATTCACTGAGAACTTCTGAAGATAGTGTGAATGAACATGAGTGAATACATAAAAGTAACTTTTTTTTTCTTAATGAAAAACTCTCCATTGGAAAACATTCCTGGATCCACCCAAATATTTAACCAATCTGTCTTTACCATGTCCTACCATTCCAGAATATATCACCGATAACTTTTGGAGATATCGCTTGAACATATAGCTACAATGCAGGGGAGCTACCTGAAATAATTCCAGGACCTGCCCCAAAATTTAACATTCTCCCTCAGCTCATGATCCACCAAAAATGTCATCAAATCATTTAGAACTTTCAGAGATATTGTGTAGGCAGAGATAGAAAGACAAACATTGGCAGAGGTTAAAAATCAAATATATACAAAGATAATAAATATCCAATGTTTATCTTAATACACAATTCTAAACAGGTTTGGTTAGTCACTTGATAGAAAGTCACATGACCAACATCTCTTGGCAGCAAGATCAACAAAAATATTAGAAAATGGGGTGATCAATGAATAAGTTACTTCTCTTGTCTTTAGTTGGGCAATGATCATTTAAAAAGTCTGAATTTTCAAAAAGAAAAAAAAAAGTGTGTATGTTGCTGGACGCAAACCTAAGGACCAATTTAGCATAAACTTTCATTGTAATTTGGGTTCAATTCGCAAAGTAAATGTTGAAATTTTTCACCCTCTAGCTCCAATGGCAAGGCCGGTACATGCAATACATAGCCCCTCCATCAGAAACTTATTTAGCAGGGAAATTTTAGAAAAACAAAAAAATTGTTTTTCCTAAATATAAAGAGTAAATGTTGAAATATCCACTGCTTGAGTTTCAATGATACAGCTGTATGTACAATAAATATATAGCCAAACTAGCTTAAAAACTGAAAAAACTTGAGTTGACAGTTTCTAATCACTGTCAGATTTTTCTCCATCTAATACAGTTTCTACCCTTCAAACTATTTCGTTCTGTTAATTGTTCGGCAATAGTTATAATCAGAAGAGGACTTATGCAGAAAGAGGGAAAGTCTATTTCAACATAATCTTATTTTAATTGATATGATAACACACAGTAACTCAGATCCAAGAACAGAAAAATAACATCGTTAAAAATTTAAGCCATGAATAGTAAACTAAATCAAAGAGACTTGAGCAGTTTTATTTAATATCACAGGCAAAATTTATAGTAGGAAACTTATAGAATCACTGTAGACCCACAAATGGCCTGACCGACCATCCAGGAGGGTTACAGGTTCTTCTATCTTTCAGTCTATGTGTGCCTATTTACATGTGTTGCTCTTGATACTCCTGGACACATCTTTAGGGCTACAACCTGGAAGTTTGCACAAGTACAGCAATAAGCACCATCTAAAAACTTTTCCTGATTTGCCGAGGAACAGAGAAAAGGTGGGGAAAAAAAAGGAAGGAAAAAAAAAGGAAGGAAAAAAAAAGGAAGGAAAAAAAAAGGAAGGAAAAAAAAAGGAAGGAAAAAAAAAGGAAGGAAAAAAAAAGGAAGGAAAAAAAAAGGAAGGAAAAAAAAAGGAAGGAAAAAAAAAGGAAGGAAAAAAAAAGGAAGGAAAAAAAAGGAAGGAAAAAAAAAGAAGGAAAAAAAAAGGAAGGAAAAAAAAAGGAAGGAAAAAAAAGGAAGGAAAAAAAAGGAAGGAAAAAAAAGGAAGGAAAAAAAAAGGAAGGAAAAAAAAAGGAAGGAAAAAAAAAGGAAGGAAAAAAAAAGGAAGGAAAAAAAAAGGAAGGAAAAAAAAAGGAAGGAAAAAAAGGAAGGAAAAAAAGGAAGGAAAAAAAAGGAGGAAAAAAAAAAGGAGGAAAAAAAAAAGGAGGAAAAAAAAAAAGTAGGAAAAAAAAAGGAGGAAAAAAAAGGAGGAAAAAAAAGGAGGAAAAAAAAGGAGGAAAAAAAAAGGAGGAAAAAAAGGAAGGAAAAAAAAGGAGGAAAAAAGAAGGGAAAGAAAAAGATGAAAAAAAAGGAGAAAAAAGAGAGAAAAAAGCATTTTTACCAATATGATAACAGTGACCTATTTCCAGAGAAGATAAGAAAATTGAACTTACCATTTGAAGCATCCTGCTGTTGTACCGCAGCTGACTTTGCGTTTCTCTTCGGTATACTAGCTGAAAGTAGATCGACAGAATTAGCCACAAAGAAAATCAATTTGGTACATATTGATTTTTTTTTTATCTATAATATACAAAAGCTATAATGGGGGAGATGATGGTGGAAAATACGAACAAAGAGAAGAAACAAATTGCATTTAAAGCGGGGATAAAAATTAAAATGAAGTACCTGACGGGTGGAGAGAGAAGAAGAAAAGAAAAGATATTTCAGAAAATACATTCAAAAGAAAGCATGGATTTTTTTTCAATATCTATATCTTTCTTCAAGATGCATTAAAAAAAAATATAATAGAATAAAAAAATTCACAGTAAATTCATTTTTAAGATGTGTGGATTTTTTTTTCTCAGAATCTATCATCTCTCCAAGACGCATTTTGAAATTAAAGCAATAACTCTCTCTGATGTCAGAAAACCCCAAAACATTTTTTTTCTGAGGGTAGAAGATCGAGTCAAGGGAACAGAAAATATTTTTAAAATCTGCCATTTAATTAAATGATGTTCATGTTTCAAAATTTGAAGTAAGGATACTCTACTGCTCGCATAGGAGAGTATTTTAGCCTTTTGTCTCTAGAAAGTTTAAAATGTACATTAATGTGAGCTCTTGACTAATTTTCATTGTGGGGATTAAGATAATCGAAACTTGGATAATCCTCTAAAGTATTTACAAAACTCAAGGACCCTTTTTAAAAAAGAAATATTCTGGCAGACCCCTATTTTTAGTACTTGGACTATAACCAATGAACTAAACAATTAGTGACCTTTGAAAATCATTGATTCAGAATGGATTACATTTATTTTGATACCAATATATAGTGCAAATCTGTGTACAATAATTGTTTTTCAATGGCTTTGTGATGAATGGTGTCTCTCTGCCAAAAAATTTGCTATGTCAGGTTTAGATGGAACACTAATGCAGATCCCCAAACATGGTCAACCCCCACCTCAGGTCCATTGAGCCGTTTCAAAACTACTACTCTAGAGCCTTTCCACATTATTTCAAATGAAAAGTTGTGAGTTTAACTATTTCATTCCACTTAGATTATTATAAATTTTTTTTTGTTTTTTTTAGCAAAAATAAAACTCTTAAAAATCCATAGTGTGTTTTTATCACAAACAAAATAAGTGTCAATACTAGTCTGTGACTTATTGTTTTGCTGACATTTATAATAAGTGTACAGCTTGGTTGATGGCTGCTACTGATATTATAAGTGTGACAGCAGGAAGGGAGAAAAATGAAAACTAAGTTGTTTGATAAGGGGGTAGAAAGAGATAAAGGGGGAAAGGGGGAAAAAAGAAGGAATTTAGGTAGTTTGATAAGCAGATGAGGAGAGGGATGGGCTGATGGCTGCTACTGATACTATAAGTGTGACAGACATGACCACGCAGTCTCTACTTTATTATATTGTTTTGGTAAAAATTGAGACACCCCCACCCCCACCAACAAATATATTCATCTTCATACTTTATGGCCTCTAGGAATATCTATGTCAGGAAGTTATTTTTTTTTTTTTACTCTAACAGAAACTTAGTTTTGAAAAAAATCTAAATAATTCTAATTGCTGTCTATAGCAGTTATTCTCAACTTTTTGGGCCACAGCCCCCATAAGAGCTTTCAAGTTCCAGGGACCCCTGTCAAACGGGGACAACACAAACAGACAAAAAATTCCTTTATTATTTCAGTCTAGGGTCCCCTTCAAATGTGACAGGGGCCCCTCAAGGCCATATGGCCCTCATTGAGAATGGCTGGTCTGGTAAAAGTACATTCTACAATTTTTCTTTTCCCCTTACAGTTCTATATTAGCCAACTTCATCAAAAAAAAAAATCTATGGAGGAAATGTCATAAAAATCTGAGAATTCTTACTATTGTTCTTACAAATACAGAAGAAGCAACTTATTGCGATCCTTGGAGACTGGATCTTCTGGACGACATTGTAAGAAAACACCTTAATATTATCGGAAATTCAATAATTTAAAATTCATTTTAGATAAAATGTCTGGAACCAACAGATTCTGTTCAATACCAAAACCGTTTAATGACATTATCAGTGATAATAGTGAACAACATCCTCTGTAGATAAGGTATTCACAATTTTTCTTTATTCTTCAAGAGTTCCAGGTCCAATTTCTTTAATTCAATTTCTGATTACACTTATCTGAGAGTTGGTTGTAAGGAGTGAATTTAAAAGTGTGACTCGACTTTTGCTGCGCCATGAAAGTCTTAGTGGCCAATTGGTAAAAGCAGCAAGGTGTAAACTAAACTTTCTCTGGCAATGAGGGTGTGAGTTCGATTCTCACCAGACACTTACACTATTCCCAAACGCACTGATATTCGTAGCCATAGAAACAAAGGCCGGAATTGGAAGACGTATAAAAACAACTACAATTAAGATGCATAAGATGCAGGTGAAAACTAGTGAAATTTAGTAGAAAATAATGCGTTGATGCCCCCCACCTTGTTATTTTAGATACGTCTAACTGTATTCCATTATGAAATTTGTTGCTTGGTTCTGATTACATAAAACAGAAAGAGGGTAATGCATATTCGACCGCAGATATCATATTGCATAATGTCATTGAAAGAACATCTATTCTGATTAATTTTTTTTTTCACTAGCTGCTACAATGCAAGATGTCTGAGGCCTGCATTTTGTCTTCGAAAGCCGAAAATTACCAATTACGATTTGAAAAAAAATAATAAATGAAATAAACGCAGAATATTTCTAATTTAAAATTGCCTTAAAAATTGATACACAAGACTTTAAGGAGTCGAATTTTTCCCTTGTGTACTTTTTTTTTTTTTATCTACAATGGTCACATGGCAGTTGGATAGACAATATTTTACGAGAGTGAGAATCAGTTGATTCAGAGAAAGACTACTTGCTCTTCTTTCTGCAACAGCTACCACAGATGGTGGACGCATTGTTGAACTTATGGTTCTTGTTTTTATTCTGTTGAGGGGAGCAAGACATATCAAGTGATGTCAAGAGATTTGCTGACTGAAAGGCATCAGCCTTCTTTTTTCAAAAAAATAAATTCTAGAATAAGTGCACAGAGTGAGTAATGTGCCTTGTAAGATGCATAGAAACTCATCAGCTTAGAATTTGCACTTTTTGCAAAAACAAAAGAAAAGAAAGTAGGGCCAGGGTATAGAAGGAGAGGGATGAAAAAAAAATCTAGATGAGAATATTTAACTGGAATAGAGCAGAATTAACTGAGGAGGAAACATACATAATGTTTCAGAAGGGATTTTTAAATTGATCTTTAAGGATATACGGATGCGATCTCAAGGCTCAGTAAACACTGAATTATTCCTTGATGCCATAATGTGAAAGATTCGAGAGCATGAGAGATTTTCTATGGGATTCAGAGGAAACTCCAAACTCCAGCTTAAGATAGCTAGCGTTAACTTCACACTTATACCCTAGGGAAAGGCAAGAGTCCATGCTCACCCTGAACTACAAAGGATAGACTGGGCTATCAGCAACCAGTCAAGGAGACAGACCACTGTGGGGGGAAAATCCAACTCCTCGTACATCATGAAAGGCTAGCGATGGACAAAGGGGAGAACATGTTCCAGAAATTTACAGACAATGGAACTCTGGTAAAACTTTGATGGGTCTAGAAGGCTGGAAATGAATTATAAAAAAATTGCCCAAGTAAAATAAAAACTAAAAATGGATGGACGATATGACAGAAACGCTCTTCACCTCCCCATGGTAACTTGAATACAAGCAGTAGATTTTTGGGGGAAAAACAAAAATCATTCTAGATACCTCCACAGATTGCAAACATGTTCAGATTTGTATCATTAGTATACAATTACTTGAAAGATGGGTCACTATAGTATTTCCATGAATCTAATATAAAAACGGGTCTGGTAGGCCACTATGGAGACTGTCTAGGAACCAACATCATTGATCTTGGGTAATCAATTGGTGGGGGGGGGGGAGAAAGGGGGGGTGATCGATGAATAAGTTACTATTCACAGCTTTCATTGGGTGTTGATCGCTACAAGAATACAAATTTTCAAAAAACAAGCATGAATGTTTACGGACACAAACTAAGAAGCTAATTTAGCATAAGCTTGCGGGGGTAGGAGGCATAACCCCCCCCCATGTTTTTTCCTCTAGACATAAAGAGTCTTACACGATCACTCATGGGGTCCACCAAACTGAATTGCGCTATATTGAGGGCACTCCTGTGGTAACATATTTCTTTGTCTGGAAACTTATCAATACGATCATAAGACCGGTTGGGTAAGTTACTCAATTTGAACTGCTTGGTAGCATACATTGTAAGTGGTGATCAATAAAACAATGGGGAAAAGAGGGGCAATCAATGAATAAGTTATTTCTCTCACCTTTCGTTGGGCAGTGATCATTAAAAGAGTCAAAATTTTCAGAAAACAAACATACTACTGGACATTAACTAAAGGAGCAATTTTAGTTATTTTACAAATTGAACCCCCCCCCCCAACACCAAAAACTTATTCAGAGGGTTCAAAAAACAAAAGGTCTTTCTTTCTAGATATAATAAAGAGTAAATCTTTGAATTTTCAGGTCTCCAGCTCCATTGGTATGCCTGGTAATTGGGATACATGAATAGCCAGCCAGAATGACTTAAAAACTGAATAAACCAATTGACAGTTTTTAACTAGGGTGTTAGCTAAGAATTTCATTTCCACGTTTATTTTAGGACTGAGAAGTTCTGAGGTGCGCATTTTTCGTTTTTAAAAATTCAAAAAGACTTTGATATGACCAAAAGGACGCTAAAAATGGTCGACCCCCCCCATTCCTGCAAAAAAAAAAAAAAGAAAAAAATGAAAATGGAGTTTAGATCAATTGGGAATCAGTTTCTAACGGGAACTAGCAGTTAAATGGCCGTTGAAAAATTAAAACAATATTTTATCTAGGGATAATTCCTAATAGAAGCTTTTTTTTTTGCTTTTTTTCTCCCCAATACAAAAACACAAATCATCTTTTGATAAAACTTCTTGGACCACCAACATTTACTTCTAGTTTGCAGTTTCTTTGTCACGCAAGATAATGGGAAAGAATCTTTCGGATGAAATCTACAGGTCAGTTTTTAACTGCGACAAAAGTCCACCATTCTATCAATGCCGAAATTTTTTCATTCACATCGATTTTGAATTTGTTCATAGTATTCAGAAGGACAGAAGGATAAAAAGAATTGAGGAAAGAAAAATGTTAAACTAACAATAATTTTTTCATAATCATTTCCAGAGTAAGTAATTCAAAAAAACTAAAATATTTTCTTGACATTTCACATTGTAAGCGTAGGATTATGACAACTTCTGGGGAACACAAATAGATACACTTCTGGGATACGAAAAAAAATGAGGCAAGGCTTGAAGGAAAAAAGTTGAGTTTTTTTCCAGGTCTTTTTAAAATCTATTGACAGCTTTAACTTATTCTTTTTTTTAATCGAATGAAGATGAATTGTTTCTTTACAGAAACAAATGTGGCCAAATGCCATCAAAAATTGTGTCAACAACGTTGCATATTTTCAACAGTCCTTTTTCTTATCAAACAACGATTCACACCTACTGGCAGATTAAGTTCAATTCTTTGGGAGTGCAAAAAGGTCATACACTCTGGTTAAGTGAGAGAGGCCACCTTGCGTGTTGAGTAATATACATGGTAAATATCAGCTTTGTACACTGGCCAGTCAATGAGTAATTGCAGTACATGAACACAGAGACCAAGATTCAGATTTCTTTAATATAAACAGACGCTACGGATTTCCTATCAATTTTTTACTATCCAATGAGAAATACTTTTAACCCTTTAGGTCCCGCCTCTACTGCAACCATATCCCACTCAATCACGAGATGATATATACAAAAATACGGCTGGAAATCTGCTGTATGTATGGACCAACAGGTGGTGCATATATGTTGGCAGGATTCAGAATTGAAAAAACACGGTTATTGTGTTCAGATTTTTGCCATAATTCTGCAGTTTTTTTTTGGGGGGGGGGCTAACAAGAAAGTTGTACTGAAAATTCTGAAATTCAAGACTGCCGCCACCCAATGACATCATCTACAAATCAGATACTTTTCTTTAACATAATCTCTGTGCCATACTGATCATTTCATTTCTCTATGGCATCATCCTATCATGAACCATTCTCTCTTCAGCCCCTCAAAAAAAAAAAAAAAAAAAAGAGTCAAGTCCTCATAGCACCCAAAGGGTCAAGTAACCATTTTGTCTTCATTTTCAACAATAAGACTTCTGCTGTTCTTGTTTTTGGCATACATTCCTTCCATATTAACTTAGCCTCGAGAAGACTCAGAAAAATATAGTTGTAAGTTTTCTATCATTTTTCAAAATATTCATGTATAGGTGTGATGAGTCACACCATAGAAACAGTCATGTGACCAATGTCTTTTGACAGTATGCTGTGTTCAGGGTGATCAATGAATAAATAAATTAGTTTTATTGTCTTTTGTTGGGTCGTGATAACTATAAAAAGTTTAATTTTTCTAAAAATGAAACGTGAATGTTACCAGACAACTTGAAAGAATCCACCCACGGAAACCCTATCGGTAAGTACATTTAGAAGGGGGGGGGAATCTTTCAATATGAGTGAATGTTTTAATTTTTTAGCCCTTTGGCTCCATCAATGTGTCCTGTAAATGTGATACATACATAGCCAGCCAAACTTGCTTGAAAACTGAAGAAACCTATAGTGACAGTTTTGGTTGACAATCTTGAATATATGTATACATATTTACGCAGCAGAAAAAAAGTTATTTTGTTGTCAAGTACTTGCATTCTATGAGCAGATTATATAAAGTGCAAGACTGCCTGCCTGCCTGGGGGTAGTTGGAGCAAGAATTTAGGAAAATTACTTGACAACTGGTGGCAGTACATCCATGTCTTGAATTACACGGTACAAAATATTTATTTCTAAAATTTAAATCAGATAAACACTTTTGAGCTATTTGACAAGTTTCGCAGCATATGGTAATTTCTTGAGGCACTTGAAAAAAAATTCAATGTCATAAAAACATATCAACCAAAAATATTCCTTTGGAATATATGATTAACATATCTAAAAATTCAAATCCTACTCTCCCTCCCAAAACTGGATCTGATCACTATTCAGAATATATCATAATGGTTTGGCTTAGCAAACAAAGAACAAAGAATGGCTGTTGCAGGCCCTCAGATGAGCCTGTGATGCAAGTACTTGAAATTCAAGTCTGTACTAATGAAGTAATAAGATGGTGTACTATGTGTATATGAGATCTAAACCACTGTTCAAGCCAAGGGTATACATGCCAATGCCAGCCAATGTGAGAAGATGGGAGTAAAGTCCTGAGACTGAAGGTTTTTTGTTAGAGCTTCCTTCTTTTAGGCAGATGCCTGAGTCAGCTGTAAAGGTCTGCGGCCCTTTCAAAAAGTCATTTTGACAGTACGGCTGACCTGAGTGGATTTTGTTAATCACCCTTGCATTAGTTTCTGACCACTAATAATCCCTTTCTCCCTGATGTTGAATGCATTTCTACAGTAGAACTATTTGTAATCCTTTCCTATTAGAAAAATCAATAGCAAAGCATTTATATTATTCATATAACTTGCCATCACCGTCACTAATTGAACAAATGTAGTGTCAAAATTTGAAGCCTTGTAAAAAAATTTCCATCTAAGGGATCCAGTGAAGTACTGATGCCAATTTTGAGGCCGAAGACAAAACAGTTTGGTCAGGAGTGCTGCAACACACCAACATCTACATGTGTGTGTTTGTCCAAGCAGACAAAGAAAATCCAACAAGCACATTTTAAGTGCAAGATGATGGAACCTATTCACCATCTTTGATGGCTATAGTTGTTCAATAGTCCTATTCTGTAAGTAAAGTTTGCCATAATTCCTGACCACCGACAATCCCTTCCTTTTGATGTTCAATACAAAACATACAGATATGGTGAAATTTTTCTGTGCAAAATTAGCTGCTTAATCAAATTCCCCCTTCTCCTCCAGCCGGATATATTTAGTTTTTTAGTGTTGACTAAAGCCAACCTGGAGTGCGGTGGAGTAGTGGTAATATCAGTGGGCAGTGTTGAGAATATGTCAAATTTTATCGATATGTACTGGGTTCAAATAGAGTCAGTGTTAAAACGCTACAATAATTATGGTTTCAAATAATCTGTTTACTGCAAAAATTCACCAGGTCACTATATATGTAAAGCGAATGAAAATTCCAATGTATTTGTTTCATAAATACTACATGGTGCAGTTGAAGTTATTAGAAACTTAATTAATAATCAAATTTTGTAAAAGTTTTTATTTATCGATAAGTAAAATACACTTTTTCTGAATAGCAATGTTTCAGAGATACCTATACAACATGAATATCATTAATTAAAATAATTTAAAAAAGGTTTTCCAGCAGATTTTTTTTTTTTTTGGTAACAAGTATTTTGTTGATATTAGGATACTTCTAAATTCTGGAATACTCACATCATTTTGTGACGTTAATGACCTGACCCTGCAGTACCTGGAAGAACACCTAGCTCACGCTACACCCAAACCTGGGTATTTCGAAGACTCAGGGCACCCTAGGTCCTTAGAAAGCCGAGTTCGAGATGCTCTGCTGTATATAATGATACTCGCAAACAACTAATATGAGAATCATCTCTGACGTATTTCTACAGTAAAATAATTTGCTAAGTATTTCCCACAGATCTCTTATCCAAAATTTTTAGGGCTAGATAATTTTCAGAATACAGGTTCTTCATAGCTGGTACTAAGTTGACCTATTTTTTTTATATATATAGGTGAAAATTAGGTCATAACTGGGAATCAAAAATTTTTCAATTCAAAATTTTTTTTTTTTTTTTTTTTTTTAAATCTGGGTACCTTTATAAGGTACCATACGAAAGCAAATATGTGACTAGACCTTTCCCAGGATTCGCCATGGGCATCGCAGAGCCAGTACTTCCTGAATTTATCTAACTCCCCACACCATCTTACTTTTATCAGCCAGTTTCATGGGGATCCATGTTGTGCGTCAGGATGTTCAGCAATTGTCTGCCATTCTTGCAAAATGTCCAGCCCATTGCCATTCGAGTTTTCTAACAGTTTCTATGATGTCTCCGACTCCTGTCTACGCACTGATTTACTTGGCTGTCTTATGATCTCTCCACGTGAAGTTGAGCATGATTCTCTCATGGTTCTCAGTTTGAAGGTCAATCTTTTGGGTAAGTTCCATAGGTGACTATCGGTTAGATACATTGATTGTATACGCTTCTTTTTAGGACAAGTGGGATTTTCCTGAAAGTCAAGCTTGCTCTACCGACAGCTTGCCAACCCAGTGTGCATCAATATATTACGATAATTGAAGTGGATAACAGCTACTCTCTAGTAAAAAATCACATTGGTAAAGTACTCAAATATAAGAGTGGGCAAAAGGACAAAGTGCCTGCTGTTTGCAAATTGAAGATGGAAGAAGGAAAGTGTGCAACCAGAGTTGCCAGATTAGCCATTTTTTGGCAGATGTTTTCTTCTAATTTAGCAAATAAAAATCTACAATAACCGATTAAATATAATAAGTGTAATTAAAGTACATGAATAATTTTGTATTAATAATTTGCTCTAGTGTCTTAGTATATAGTTATTTTATTTGACTAATTGGCTGGAAATAGAAACCTAGCCAATTTCAGCCATTTCAAAGACAATTTTGGCTATAAATAACAAACCATACTTAACACAGGGTGGGATGACAGGGATTTTTTTTAATTCTGTGACAAATTTTGAGGACATTGTGTCCTCAAGATTTGACAGAATAAAATAAACTTGAATAAACCTTTTTTTTTCCAGATATAATATTTCTTAAACCGCAGAATTCACATGGGTTACTGCTAGTAACTGTGATGGCGCATGAATTCAACAACAATAAAAAATTTTGATGTTAGAAAAGTCCTTGTGGTTCACTCAACATTTTGGCTAATTCATTCTAGAGCCTTCAGCAGTAAGTAATGCAATATTTGAAAGAAAAAGATTCCTTCTTTCAAAAAATTACAAAAACCAATTTTACAAACATAGCTGTTAACATTTAAATTTTCTCATCTGATACTATTTTCATTTTACACTACCAGAGAAAGAGACCATCTTCCCTTATAGATATTACATATTACACCTGAAGAAGGCAGTAGAATAGATCAGCCGCAATGTTACGTGAGCAACACCACCAAGGGGTTCAATTGCCTGAAAAATTCTTTGAATTAATATAATCATTATCATGTGTAAATCATGATGAAAGAATTAGCTATTATAATTATCTGATTTCAGAAACTATATCTATTAAACCAGTAGTACCCAACTGGGGAGGGGGTTAGGTAATCCAAGCCGTGGTGAATATATTTGGGTTAAGGGTAGTGGGGATGAGTGAAGCAAGATGGAGTATATTTTTTTTATAAACTTCAATAAAAAAATTTTTGTTAACAGCCACGTTCACTTCCCAGAATGTACAATATACGATTAAACTAATTCTTCTAGAGCTGTGTAATTATATGCAATATAAAATCATTCGAAATTATTTTTTGTGGCAACTTACCCTAACAGAAGGGGGGGGGGGGACTAGTAATTTTAGTGACAAAAGTAGGGAATGACCTTGGTTGGGAACCAGTGTACTAAACAATTAGATTTTTTTTTTTTTTTGGCTAAATTTCTGGCATAAGATGCCTAGTCTTGTTAAAAATAGGTCTAGTGTAGAGATTGGGGGGGATTTATAAACATATATATATATAAATTATGGAGAGAACATCAGCTTCAAGGACATTTTTAGATCTGTTAGATGAAATTTCCAAGAAAATTGGATCTGTATACTGAGTTAAATTGTTCTTATCTATGTACATTCAAAAGTGATTTTTAAAAAACTTGTTTTGTTTTTTAAGTAGACAAGTAAATATGGTTTCTCATTGGAGAAGCCCACAGAGGCATAAAATAATCTTTGTTTTAATGACATCCTTTATACTTAACTTTTTTGTGATATTTCAGTCTTGCTAGACAATGCCTCTTTCAAACTGACCCATGAATGTTTACAAAGATGTAATGAAGAAAAAATACTAGCAAAGAGTATTGAACATCATCAAAACGGCCATGAAGGCAGGATTATTCGAATTCAGGAGTAGTAGAACTCTGCAAGGAGTATCACAGCCAATTTGAATGGTTGCACTTTAACTTACTAAACACACAACAAAATCACACAAAAAGAAAGATAAGAGAAACACTCGAAATACAATTAGCAAAAATTTTAAAAAAACACTTGTGAATCGAAACAACAGCAAGTTAGTAACTGTGCAAACCTTGATTTCATTTATGAAAAGAACACCTTTACAATTGCATTAAGAGAATGACAAAATAATTCTTAAAAAAATTACGAAACGTTTATGAATCAGTTTGAAAAAAGCCATTGATCTGCAAGGCAAAAATATTGTGGTATGTTTGCAAAAGATAGATATATATATATTTAGTAAAATAATATGTAACCACAGATATTTTTTTTAAAATGTCTGATGACCTTAACTGAAAAAAATAGAATAAAAGATTCTGGTAAAGGTGCGTGCTTACCAAAAATATTTTGTGAAGGAAAAAAAAAAAAAAAAAAAAAGTTAAAAATTCTGATTTTGCAAGATAGCCGTACCTGTTTTTTTGCCTAATCGGATGGGGGATGGCCTCAAAAACCCACCTAAATGAAAATAGTGGTTTACAAAAAGAAAAAAAGAAATAAAATTATTTACTAAAATATATATAGGTATATAATTACTGTATATTTTGGCAGATAAGGCGACACATCCAAAAACACCTCCCTAAAATGGGGTTATCCTAAAGGCCAGATACAAAAATGGTAACTCAGCAGTGAGCTAAGACCATGAAATTCAGATTAGAATAGGAGTCTCATCTTATCAGTAGGTCACTTTATCTGCTGAAATATACAGTAAATATTATACAGCCTCAAACTAATCAAATTATCTTTTAAATTCTTATTAATAATGATGAACTATTGAGGCTGCCCACACCTTAGAATTTGAATTAGAAATCTTAAGGGCAATTGAAAAAAAAAAAGAATAAAAAAAACAATTCAAAGGGTTCTTCACATCCACCAATTAACAAAATATGATATTCATTTTATTAATATTTAAATCTTGATTGGAAAAAAAAAATAATCATTGCAAATGCTAGGGATGACATATTCACACAAAAAATTAAAAACAAAGAAAATTATACACAGAAATAAAATTCAAACAATTTTGGGTTATGGATTTTGTTAACCATCAACAGCAATTATCAGTAAAAGAAATTTCAAGCAATTGGTCGGAGAGGAAGAGGAGGGCTGGAACTTTGGAAAAGAGCAAATCTATCCATGTTAATCTTCGATTACGCTCTTCTTCTCTGGAAATCAACTTACCCTCATTATTTCTTTAAAAATGGATGAAGATACATACAAAAATTGAAAATGCAAGCAAGTTTTAGAATCTGGCGAAGCACCAGGAAAATATTTGATGTGTGAGATTAAGTTCAGGCTAATGATTGTGTGTGTGAATATATATATATATATATATATATATATATATATATATATATATATATATATATACACACACACATAAAATATATATGTACCTAGGAATACATTGATAAATGAAATTACTTCAAGATCGGGGATGGAGACCAAAAAGGAGTGGGGGACAGAGTCAACGGGGTCAAGGGGAGCGATGAAAAAAAGGTGGAGGGAGCGATGAAAAAAAGGGGACAAGATGAATGTTTTCGGAAGGAGAGGAAAAGGAGGTAAAAAATTTTTCTGGAATGGGGAAAAAGGCGCTGAAAGAATGTTTTTTCTGGGGGTAGTGATGGAAGGTACAAAGACAAGATGAGCAGGAGATGGTATTAACTGATTAGGAGAACAAGGTGGAAGTGAAAAAAAGCGACACAATTATCTGTATATAGTAGGATGATATGCGAACATTGACAAGTCCAATTTCAATACGCTACATGTCAGAGTAGCCAAACAGGATAGACATTAAGAAATTTACTGATGTCTAACAAAGTATAATAAGTTATTTACAACTTATGCATTAGTTTATAGGTTGTCAGAAAAAGTTTGGGCATGTTGTCAAAGCTGTGATTTCAATACGTAGGTAAACATTTGCTTAAAGAAATTTTATTCTATATTGTCATGACAATATTGTTTAGTAGAAACAGGGTGTAACAAAATATTTGCTTTTTTTTTTCTTTTTTCTTTTTACACAAACCTTTACTCCAAAGCTTATTTAATCAACACATCTAAAGGCTATCTATAAAAAATTAGCACCGTAACTATAAAACAAAAGTATTGTGATTGAAACATGGTCAACAAATGACATGATCAGTGCCCGAGTTTAAAAAACTAAACAAGTGATTATGTTCAGATAAAGTATTTAAGATCAATTGTATCATAATGCAGAGTGTTCATACTTGGGAGAAAAAAGGTGGGGGGGAGAAAAAAGGTGGGGGGGAGAAAAAAGGTGGGGGGGAGAAAAAAGGTGGGGGGGAGAAAAAAGGTGGGGGGGGGAGAAAAAAGGTGGGGGGGAGAAAAAAGGTGGGGGGGGGAGAAAAAAGGTGGGGGGGGAGAAAAAAGGTGGGGGGGAGAAAAAAGGTGGGGGGGAGAAAAAAGGTGGGGGGGGGAGAAAAAAAGGTAGGGGGAGAAAAAAGAAAAAAAAAAAAAAAAAAAAAAAAAAAAGACCTGGAATATTACACCCGAAAATTTGTCAACTTTGATAGCAATTTTTTTCAACTATTTTTTTAAAAATAGCTTGTCCCAGAACAAAACTCAGCTGGAAACACAAGTTTATACAAAAAATGAGACTTGAGGTTCACTGACTATTTGATTGTATCCCTCCATTTATATACTCGGCACTCCTTATATAAAAGATGATAGGAGATGACGTCACAGTGGAAGTTAGAGTAAAGAAAAAAGGTAAACGTTCTTTATTTACACCCCCCCCCGCTGATGGGTACAATGGTCAACACATTGAGTTCAAAAAGATAAATAGATATAAGGACATTCTGGGGGAAAAATTCTACACATACTGTGATGATCTCATTTGAAATATTCACACGGATATTGAAAAGTAAAGTGATCGCCTCTCAGTATGAACAGCTGGTGACGTGGTACCAGTTTCCTTTTTATGCGTCAGCTAAGTGATCTTTGCAAGTTTAAAGTGCGGTCAAGACCAGGACCTCTTCCCTTGATTTTATATCCATGCCATAAGATACTGCCTCCCTTATCACATAACTTAGAAAATACTCAATTAGCTACTGAGTCCACAGGAAAATTTGTCCTAATGGTGAGTTTTCCACATATTGCTCATACGAACAAACACGGACTTTCTGTGTGTGAAGCAAGCATGCTAACACTATTCCAGCAGACTAGTAGTAAGATGATAATGACCTAACCAATGATATCATGACTGTTTGAATGGGTTACCTATACAAAAACAGGTGCCGAATTCACTCATTCAAATCAGTTCATGAGATCGTCGCAATAGAAAGCTAAATCAACCAATGAGATCGTCGCAATAAAAAGCTAAATCAACCAATGAGATCGTCGCAATAAAAAGCTAAATCAACCAATGAGATCGTCGCAATAAAAAGCTAAATCAACCAATGAGATCGTCACAATAGAAAGCTAAATCAACCAATGAGACCGTCGCAATAGAAAGCTAAATCAACCAATGAGATCGTCTCAATAGAAAGGTAAATTAACCAACAAAAGCATCACAATAATAAAACAAAAAAGTTTGCATAATAATTTACTATATGTAGAGATATTTTGAAGATGTTGGCATCTTGAATTATAAACCAAGTCCTGTAGAAATTTTAGTTTAATATCTTTAGTCAATTTTTCAAAAGTTTCCTTACTTTAAAATTATGGATGTTGGTTAACATTACAAATCTAGACAACTTTTATAACTCTGTGATATTCATTTCAGTGTTTAAAAAGTATACAAATTATCTAAAACATCTTAGAAACATATTTTGACCAATGGGAAATACTCAAAAATTCAACCCTTTCAATCTATAAATTTCCTCATACAGGCGGATGATAAGTGATCATGCAAAACCGTCCTTATTTGTAACAGTAAATGGTTTGTCAGCGAGATAAATGAACTGAGAATAAAAAGTCTTATTGTGCAATACAGGAGGTCTGGAATTAATGGTCGAGGTGGAACATTTACCATATACTACTGACAAGCACATTTCTGATCTGATGAAAATACAGCAAAGAAAGTTTTTTTTATTGCAGACATTTGGGGATAACCATTTGATCCAAAGTATAATCAAAAAGGGGAACAGTCTATTTAATAAAACAGAACAGAAATCAAAACTGCTTAAAAAAAAAAAAAAACACAACTGATACTAATAAAACCAAATGTTCACAGTCATAATCATCATCTATAGGTCAGTAAATTTGTTTGATAAATTTATTATAATAGTATTCTGGGAGATGACCCCTTGTACCAGTTTCTAACACAATCATTTCGTATCCTATTTTGGTGAGCAGATATTATTGCACAGAGATCTACATCAGGTTTGTAAATAAGTCTGTTCCGCTCACATAGTTTCAGCGATTTTAAATGTGTTCAGGCAAGGAAGATTGTTCCACTGAACGGTGACTCAGCGGCATTCATGCTCATTTTGAGAAAATCCAGACTTCTTATAGATCCAACGTAAGGCGAGAGAAGTAACTTATTCATTGATCATCCAACACAGCATGTGCCAAAAAACAGTCACTTGACAGTCTCTATTGAGTGACTAACCACGTGTCTTTAAAAAGGGGGGGGGGAGAAAAAAAAGTGCCATGCTGTCTTTACTGACATAAGTGTTATGTTGTACCAAAGTGTGTATATATATATATATATATATATATATATATGTGTGTGTGTGTGTGTGTGTGTAAGTAAATATATATATCGCTTAGTTTGGTCCTACTGACTGTCCAGTTCTGCGTAGGGTAGGGGTAAAATGTCTGCTTCTGGGTCTGAAGCGACTGTTTCAATCCTACCTCATGATACTGGAAGGGATGTTGGATAGTCTATAGCCACACTGAAGAGTTGTGATACAACAAATCAGCAATCTGTGGATGATAAACATTAATTATCATACATATATACACATACACAATAATGTAATATATATATATATATATATATATATATATATATATATATATATATATATTACACACACACACACACACACACACACACACACACACACATATATATATATACATATTTCTTTATAAGTGGAATAATTTTTTCCAGCAGGATATAAATTATGATTTGACAAATAAGAAAAACTAAATTATTTTCTTATATTTTATTTCCAAAAACACATCAACTAGCAACATCATCAGATCGGAGTTAAATGAAAATTTTTTCCAATTTATGATGTTTTCCTCGTTGTCAAGGGGATCCTACAACCTAATCATGTTCCAATCAATACGAGAAAGGACGTGTGCTTGGATTCAAAAAATGGTATTAGATATGAAAGGAATATAAAGATAGTTCATTTTTCCAATTTGTGAAATATTAACACCAAAAAAGGTTGTCCACAAAAAGGGCACAGCTAGCTTTTTGGGGTAGGTACTGAGAAGCAAAGGCCATCCAGTTTTTTTTGTTTTTCGGGTTTTTTTTAGGAGTAATGCACTCTTTGAGGAACTAAGCCCATGGTGAGCAAAATCATAGAACCACTTCCAAAATACAGTCAAATGTCCAAGGTATCTTTGTGCCAAGAGATACGATGTTATGATTTTTGAGAGTGACCAGAGTTCAAGATGGAGATTTTTCAAAGAAATAATTTTTCTTCTACATCTTCCTTCAGAAGAGAATATCCTCAGCTAAATTTTTTATTGTCTAAAAAATCATGAACACGTTTCATCATATGCTTTTTTTTTTCAGTAACATCAATTTTATCGAATATATATATATAAAATCAGACCACAAGAAATTATTACTACTGGAACAATACTTGTAACTATCAAAACCAATGAATAACAAGAAAATTTTTTTTAGAAAAAAAAACTTATTAAATAACATTGCACCTACTCTGAAATCTTATCAGGATAAATTGAATTGTACGTGTGCAAATATCACTAAATGGCTTAAGCAAGAAATCAAATCATCCACATACTTTAACATAATGAATTAAGATATTTGTAACATCTGGGATATTTATGTAAAGAGTATGGGCACACATCTCAGAAACATATTTCATGTCTAATAACTTTATTATTTACTAGGTGTTGATGTAATTGCAAAGCATTTCTGAATTCATTATTTCAAACAGGTATATTGCTATGATTACATCTCAAGTTTACATACTTGTTTCATATTTATCTCTGCCCTCAACATGGTTTTTAAAAAATGAATAAGTGTTCAAGTTTGAAAACAAAAGAATTTCCATTTCTATTATTATTATTCGGACTATCCTCATCTGGGTTATTTTTCATACAACGTTTCGGCCGTTGTACTCTACAGCCTTCATCAGGTATCATCTGGTAGGTGTGGGGAAGTAACGAACCGAACCCTTTATTTAACCGACAGGCGTATATTGACTGCACTCCCCTCTTAGCATTAGTAGTATTATTATTGTCTCACACTATTATTATCTCACACATAGCGTAGGGGTTACAGAATCAGACAGAATTACTGCTAGTAATCTAATGGTTCTAGGTTCAATCCCAGTGTGAGACAATAATAATGATACTAATGCTAAGAGGGGAGTGTGGTCAATATACCCCCGTCAGTTAAATAAAGGGTTCAGTTCATTACTTCCCCACACCTTCCAGATGATACCTGATGAAGGCCGTAGAGTACAACGGCCAAAATGTTGTATGAAAAACAACCAAGATGAGGATAGTCCAAATAATAGAAATAATAATACCCTCATCTAAAAATTTCAGAGGTACACTAAAAGAATTTCCTTCAAAATAAAACAAACCCTGAAGTTGCTGTAATAGTGAAACTGCATTTAGGAAATAAAAAATGAAAATAAATATATACCCAAGAATGTGTGTGTGTGTGTGTATATATATATATACCAGAAAGAGACAATTTGACAATTTATACATTGTACCATAATAAAGTATATATGAAGCAGGGATGAAGAACACTGGAGAGAATTATATAAATTGCATTGACATATTGGGAAAAAGGTGAGTGAAGTGATAAAAAAATTTTTTTTTAAAAGTTTCTTAATGTTTAGTGCTTAAAGCTGCAATTCTATTCTATTTATATTGTCTAGTCAAAATGATACATTCACCATGATATAACAGGAGATAATTTCAAATGGAGTTTCAATATATAATCATTCTTTTGGATACATTCATTTCTTGATAATATTTGTCTACCTTCAAAGAAACAAATATAGCAGATACAGACCTTGAATGAACAAAATGAGAATTCAGAGTTAGAATAGTTATTTGGGCCTTTGCATCACTGGCAGCTGTTTTGCTCAATGGTAAAAGTAATGCTACATTGAAGCAGTTACTATATATATATATATATATATATATATATATATCAATACTCCAGTCTTATTTCTTTATATTTTTCTTTTTTTTTTTCTTTTTTTTTAATTTTTTACACCACCATCCTGAAGGAAATATAAACTGTCCCAAAACAAACAATATAGATTGCTTACTTTGACATTATCAACTATAATAGTTAGTGCGATAAATATACCATCAAGATATCATAGAAATAAATTCTAATCATTTTGTTCCATTCAAATAAATTGGTTTTAAACAAAATGGAAAAGGTAGCTGTAAACTCGTGAGCTGCAAAAATTAATAGATTAGTTTAGTATTGAATCAATCACAAACGTAGCCCTTTATGACAGTGAAGTGAATATCTCTGAGTTAGAGATAAAACTAGACATTTGAAGACGTCATCAAAGGCTGTGAAAATCTGATCAGCAATTTTCACCATTTCCTGATGTTTCATAGAACCTAAAGAACAAAACGCTGATCAGGTCAAGCCTAATCAAAAAATATTTTCCACACTAATTTGACCACCAAAAAGCCCTAGTATTTAAAACACCAGACACTTACTATACATGTAAATAGGTTTTTTTTGTTTTTGTTTTTTTTAATTCAACCTTCTGGTGAACAAGCAGTCACAATTTATAGAACATTTTGTTTATTTTTGTCTTCCTGTATTCTCATCCTACTCTAACTTTTTTTCTCTTCATTTCCGCACAGTTCGGTTTTGAAGAAGGGCGGTGAACTTGGATCAAGGTTCGTAAAAATGGAAAATTTGTTACAATGGGGACTCGCTCGTAACGCTGTAGTAAATTACAGATCCCCAATTTTCACATTATAATGGGTCTACAGGGTATATATGTCTGAATTTGACCCATTTTTTTTTTTAACAGGTTTGTCTCATTTTGAGAAAACGAATCTGGCAACCCTGGATAAGACGTTGGGAGACTCACCCACCCTGTACCATGCATAGTTTGGAATTGCCTGGGTGGATGTATGGCAGTACGATTAGATCTGTGTACTTAGAGCTGCTGAAATGGATTAATCCAGTTGATAGATTAATGATGCCTTTTTTTCTCCTCACCAGTTCGCTGGGAAAGAATGGAGTCACTCAATGAAAACCATTATGTGACCAATGTTTTTTAGACAGCAGACCATGTTGGGGTGATCAATTAAAAAAATTTGGTAAAAGGGATGATCAATATCGCTTATCCTCTTTTTAGAGGGGATCACTAAGAAAAGTATGCAGTTCAAAAAAAACCAGCGTGAATGCTCACAAACACAAACTAAGGGACTAATTTAGCATGAACATTTTAAATTGACCCCAATCCACGAGGGGGGGAAAAAAAAAAAAAAAAAGTTTAAATTTATCTATTGAATTTTTAAAACATAGAAGTTTTTTTCAGGATATATTTAAGTTTTCACTGTCCCAGCTCAACTGGTGCAGCCTGTAGGCACAATGCACACAGATACATAGCATCAAGACTCACTTAAAAACACAAGAAACCTATTTCAACAGTTCTGGTCGACAGTTTCTAAAAGTGACAAACCTGTCCCTTCGTTATTTTTCTTCAACTTACAAATATAACAGGAGTGAATATCTACTGCCAAGTTGAACCAAACAAATTTTAGGAAAAACCAAAATAAAACCTCTTCTGTCAATTATAGAACATTGAAAAGTTACATAAGAGACTCTAGTGTTTAAGAGAGCTGTCAGAATGCAAAGGACTGTTATTGTTGGCTCGGTATACGGCCGTCAGAATACCTAAAGCTGTTACCAAAGTAATTACTCATTCATGCCAAGCCTTGGCACACGCTAGAAGATAAAGCATCAAGCAACCTCCTTAAGAACGGTCAATTTTTGGGCCACACGTTGAAGAGACCATTCCTTGCATATCAATACCTATACAGATCAGGTAACACCATATGTCTGGTGTTGACTAATACTTACTAGTCAGAATCATGTTTTTCATTATTATCTGATGCTATTGAGACAAAGGTTTCTAACCTCTAGTTTTATGGACTCCCTAGCAGTTACACCCTAAAAACTGAAAATTTGTGTACAAGGGTAACTTGACCCAAGGATGAGCATATGGATGTCGAAGATGATCATTGTGGACATCTATGCACATCAAAAAATGTCTATGACAATTTCTGTGATGACTGATGCCAAGTCACTTATTTCAAATGATTCATTTGATTTTCTGAACGTCCTTGCCGGTTCTTGAAATGCATGGGTGTACACAACATTAATCATCTTTAACAATGTAAACCATGTGGTTGGCATGTACACTGCGGTTAGACTTACACAAGCCAAGTCTTACTATTTAATAGCCACACCCTGAACAGAATGTGTCAATACCATTGATATAGAAGAGAATGTGTCAATACCATTAAATATCTTATTCGTTATGCACATTGGTCATTTATCAATGTCTAGAAGTTTAAAAAGCCTTAGTGAGTAGGGCGTAGTGAAAAAGTCTTTCTTAAATTTCAAATAAGTGTTTTGCCCCAGACCCAGACAAATATATCAAAATAGAGATGAAAATAATTTTTAGTGTTTGTCACCTCTCCTGTCCAAGTGAACCAACCTGAATGTGCATGGTCTATGACAATGCTGGACACAAACTAAGGGACCAATTCAGCAACGATTTACATTATAAATTGACCCCAGGGTTGCCAGGACAGAAAGGGTGGAAATTATCAAAATTTAATTTTTATCTCAATTCTAACATATTTGTCAGATTTTGTACATTTTTCATTCCACTTGATGTAAAATACTATCAAATTTAAAAAGATTCCAGAGGAAAAAAAATTTCTTCGAGGACCAAGGAAACAAAACCCAGACCTGATATAAGTATATTGAATGCTAGAGACAGGACTATAGCTGGCTTTGTATCAAGCTTAAAAAGAACCACTGGCTAAGTTAACAAACTACTCAAGTCAACATTAAGGCAGGATTGGGGGAAAAAAAGTTGTTTTTTCTCTTCTCAAATTCTGGTTAGTCACTCAATAGAAACTATCACATGACCAAAGTCTTTTGGCAGCATGTCGTGTTAGGGGTAATCAATTGAAAATTAGAAAAAGGTGATCAGGGAGTAAATTATTACTCTCACCTCTTGTTGACCGATGATCACAATAAAACCCAAATTTTTTAAAAATAAGTATGAAAAATGTTAGATATAATCTTAGGGATTAATTTAGTATAAACTTACATTGTAAAATAGACCTACCACCAAAATCTTATTTACAAGGGGAATAATTGAGAAACAAAAAACTTTCACGGCATAAGGCGTAAATCTTCAGCCTTACAGAATCTTTGATACAGCCAGCCAGCCAAAATCAATTAAAAACTGAAGAAACCTATACTGACAGTTTTGGTTGACGGTGTCTAAAAAGTATATTGAGTGACTGAGACAGTACTAAAGCTGGTTTTGTCACAAGCTTAAAAAGAACCACTGACTGGGTTTACAAGTACTTCAGCCAACCATACGGCAGAATTGGAAGAAAAGAAATAAAAAGGAAAAAAAAAAAGAAAAAGAATAGACTATTCAAAAACTGTGACGTTGTATATACATTTTTGACATCATTTGGCTACATTTGTGTCCAATTGATTTCCCAAATTAATCCCCCCGTAAAAACGTCTGAACAAAAATAATCATAGCACCAGAGAATACAAGGAAATATTGTTCTAAAGCAATATAATTAATTGGGAAATGAAAAAGTTATAAATATATATCAGAAGTGTACACAATAGCTATAAACACTGTAGTCTGCTTCCTTTCTTGAGATTTCTTTTCATCCCAAGAATTGATCTAAAGAATTAAAAGGAATAAAAGTAATCTATATTCTTACTATCTTATGAATGCTATGAACTGATTCACATTTTGTCTGAACGAAAAACTTCTTCGCATTCATGGAACAGTCAACTTATATCACAGATTTTTTAAAAATGGGAAAATATCTTAAAACATGAAGGAAAAAATTCAGGATAACTTATGCAAATGTTCTAAGCTGTCTTTATTTCCTTTCATGTGGATAAAACGTTATATTTTATCAGTCTCTATTCAGTCTTATCAATAAGACGGGCTATTATAAATATGCAGAGATGAATTAAGTACTCAAGTAGAAGAATTTACGTTATCATTTAGATAGAAAATAATACTCTGAATAATATCGTGTATAGTCTACATACTCATTGATTTGGGTAGAAACAAAATAATGATAATAAACAGGTCTTATAAGTGATCAATGCCTTTTGGCAGAATTCCGTGTTGGGGGTGAACAATCAAAAGATCAGGGGAAAAAAAGGATGATCAAAGAAAAAATTACCCTGCTTTCTGTCACTAAATCACAAGGAAAAAAAATTTCAAGAATCAGCATGAAAGCTGCCAGACACAAGTTGAGAGGCCAATTCAGTATTTACTTACATTGTAAACTGAAACCCCAGAGAAAACTTGTGGGGATGGGGAGTGATTTCAAGAAACAGGAAAAAAAAAAAAAAAAAAACCCAGACAATGAGTAAATGTTTCTATTTTCAGACCTCTAGGGAGTGGCCAGTACACACACTGAATAGAATCACCTAAAAACTGAAGAAACCTATTTTGACAGTTTTTGGTAGCCATTTCTAAGATAAAGAAAAGGTAAAAATATCTTTGAATGGAATGAAAAAAAAAAAAAAAAACAATTATGCAAATAATTCTTTGCCGTCTTCATTTCCTTTCATGTGAATAAAATGTTACATTTTATCAGAAGCTCTGTTCATGTCTTATTGATATGACAGGCTATTAAATACTCAGAGAAGAATGGAGTACTCGACAAGAAGAATTCAGATTATCATCATTTAAATGTAATATAATACTCAATACAGTATCGTATCCCGTCTACGTATTCATAGATTTGTAAAGAAACAAAATGATAAGTCTGTTTAGTCACTCAATAGAAACTATCCCGCGACTGTCTTTTGGCGGCATGGACCAACTAAATTAAGCACCAATCATTCTAGGAGCATTGGATATGAATATGCCTATACTAACGAGCAAGTTCTCCATGAATTCCACTGATATTTCATATAATGGTTGGCAATGAACCGAGGAAAAATTGATCAAATTTTGGTGTGGATCCAGGATTTATTTCTTCAGTTTTAGAGAGATATTTTCATGTAACAAGGGAAGATAGACAATACAAGTAGTCCATGGGTAACGAATGGATTTTATTCCTAGGTCTGTTCAGAAGTCAGAACTATTCTTGAGTCAGAAAAGTTATTACTGTTGCATATCTAGAGTCAGATAGTCAAATGTTTATCAAATTATATAGTACCTTTCTTTGCATAAAAAAAAAACAATTAAAGAAACAATACAGTATTTATGTTAATATTTTATCATCAATTTTGGCTAATCTTTACTTTTTTATTTTTGACTTGGATTGTCAATTTACAGCATCGAGTAGACAGCGTGATCGGGAATAAAGAGCCTTTACTCGTTGCCGTCATAAGAAACAAAGCAATTCATATTACAAAAAATGAATGAACTCAAACATATGTTGATTGAACACCAACACGAAATTTACTTAAAATTTTACTTCGGTCTTCTGCAGGTTGACACCCTATTTCAAAAACATAATTAAAATTCTAGAATTTCATTTTAGTCTTTTCTCTTGGCTTTGCTGGAAAGAAAATGCCTAAATTGTTGTCTGGGAAAATTAAAAACAAATTTTCATTAGTTATTTTACAAAAACAACTCAAAATTGTTTACTTTTAAATTATCAACGGACATCAATATACTGAGGCCCGAAGTAGATGATTGACAGCTATTTGGTAAATAAACAAATCAAACTCATATACAAGTTTAGTTTTTTTGTTTTGATTTTCCTGTCAAAATCTTTTTAATCATTCCTAAGGGTTGAGATTAGTTTTTTTTTTTTTTTTTTTTTTTTTTTTTTACACCCGCAGTTTTCTTTAAATTTTAAACGTTCTCGATCTATTAGAGACTCTCTACAACCGTCTGGAAATTTGTTAGTTTTTATATAAATTCTCGGGTTTTATAAGAGGAGTTTAATTTTCAATGTAACTATAATGCTATGGTTGGCAAAAACCATTCTTTCTTAAAAACCAGTAAATTTCTGGATAGTTCTGGGTTCTAATGGATTGAAAGCACCTAAAATTGAAAGAGAAAATATTTTCTACTGAGAGGAGAGCATGTTTAAAAAAAAAAAAGAATCCTAACCCTGTTTTTCATTGATTCAAACATTTGAATTTTTTCTCTTTTGCAAAGCCAAGAAAAACTTGATCGAAAAATTTTAATCTTAATTAATTACATTTTCAAAATATCGTTTGCATGACTAAACTAAATTGTAACTATACAGTTAATTGAATGAGGCTTTGAAGAGCGTCCCCCCATTTTTCAACGTTATTACAAAATTAATAATGTAGCCAAAGAGGAAGTGTGCGTTCATGGAGTAAGTGAATGAAATACAATAATGTTCAATTTAAACGCTTGAAAACAAGTACGAAGAAGTTTTCGGCAAACAACATAAGTTTTAAATATATATAATCCCATTATAAAAATTATTTGTATGAACAAAAACTTGGCACAGAGAGAATTTGCACCAAAATTTTTTTAGCCAAAAATAGATACCATTTTTTTTTAAATTCTCCAACTTTAAGACAGGCAATGTTTTGATCATGAACCTCCGTCTCCAAGAAAAAAAAAAAAAAAAGTTTCACGAAAGTCTGATTGAAAACCTGGTACTACATGAGAAATTACAACACATTTACCTCCCCTTAATCGTAGCTATATATGAACTGATTTCCAGTCATTTTCCACAAAGTGAACAGCATTTATGGAGGTTTGTAAGAAAGATTGCTTTCTGGTTATAATTCTAAATAGTATGAAATTGGAAGAAAAAAAAATTTTTTTCTCCAAAACAGATTACCATAATTTGTCATTTTCTGATTGTAATTAGAATCTCATTATACAGGATTTCACAATTAAAATATTCATTTAGATGATGAACTACTTTCAGGTTGACCAATGAGGAAAATGATTTCAATCTGATCCAGGCATATCTTCAAGAGGAGCAGTTCAAGTCAACGGCCACAGAAACCAAGGTCAATAAACCTGAGTACACAGGGACTGCATTTGAGTCTCTTTCGAGCTGACTGTTTACAATCATGGCACAACTTTTCATTGGACAAAGTTCCATCCAGCTGCTTGAAGATTCTGCAGTGTAGACTTGGAATACAACTGATAATTGTTGAGTACCATTTCTATTCCAACTAGCTATAGCAGTGGTTTTGTAACTGGGGTCAGTGAGATCACTGAGTGTCCGTCAAATAATGGTGGTGTTGGGATCCACAGTAGTGTTCCCTCCAAACCTGACCCAGCAAATCTTGTGGCAGAGAAGTAATATCATCCAATGCACAGCCATCAAAAACCAATTATTGTAGAGAGACCTGAACCATATATTAGATTTCGAATAAATGTAACCCATAATGAAAATTGCTTTTTACTGTAGACCATTAATTAGTTTAAAAACTGAATGCTAAAAATAGGGGCCTGCCAGAATATTTCTTTTATAGAATGAATCCTTGAGTTTTCAAAGTTTCAAAATCATTGAGACAGAACATTCTTGATAGATAATCACTAATTTTTAAAAAAATTTTTTCCTCCTTTGAGAAGAGTACAAAAGCGAATCCAATATTCAATGAACTACTTTGAAGTAGACCAAAGGAAATCATTTTAATCCGATCCAGGCCTATCTTCAAGAGCAGCAATTTGAATCAACGGAGGTCAGCCAACCAGGTTACCCAGAGATTGCATTTCAGCCTCGTTCAAGTTGGCTGTTTACAAAATGGACCAAATAAATTAAGCACCATTTATTCTGGTAGCATCGGCTATGATTACGGCTATATTTGTGAGTGAGTTGATTGATTTAGAGGAGTTGGAGGATTGAGAGTTTATTAACATGTTCAGGAAGATCAATACCCGCCATAGATAGGCCACGGAGCTTTCATATCAACAAAGCAGCAGTTATGTTCAACAAGGTTAGATTAATACAAATACAGGTTTGGTTAATCATTCAATAGAAACCATCACATGATCAATGTCTTTTGGCAGCATGTCATGTTGGAGTTGATTGGTTAAAAATGGGAAAAGGGTGTGATTTATGAACAAGTTACTTTTCTTGCATTTTGTTGGGCAGTGATCACTAGAAAATTTTCAAAATGCCAAAAAAAAAAAGTGTGAATGCTACTCAACACAATCTACTGATCGATTTAGCAAGAACTTACGTCGCAAATTGGGGCATTCACACAAACAAAAACAAAAAAAACTAATTGGGGAAGGGGGATTTTTTTTTTTTTTTTTAATTTTTTTTCTCTCTCTAGACATAAGGATAAAATGTTTAAATGCTAAAACCTCCCACTCCACTGGTACGGCCAGTATGTGCAATATATACACAGCCAGACCAACTTGAAAACTGAAGAAACTTGTAGACAGTTTTGGTACACTATTTCTTATAAATCAATCAGAAAAACGGTGAAGAAATTGCATCTGATCTGATTTCAATTCATGTATGAGCTAAGAAAAGAAATATCTAGTTTGATGCTCCAAGCACTCAGCCATTAGAATATTTATCTAAACAATTTCTATAGATGAAAATATTCTGGTACACAGACACCTATAAGGGTCAAAGAACATAGGAATCGGAAGGAAAAAAAATGATCGCTTTTTTATAACATAGTAAAACAATTAGTAATGTATTTTCATCCTAGAGGTTTTAGAAGGGTTGTAAACACTCAAAGAGTTTTTTGGACAATTGAATTCCTTGTAGTTTGTTCTGTTAACAATGTTTCAGTACATTCATTCTACTACCATACCTTCTTCAGTACACCGGAAAAAAGGAGTAGAATGAATCAGCCTAACCGCCATGTTAACAAGAAGTTCAATCATCCAAATAACTCTTTCAATGTATTTGCATAAGACTGCTATATTCTATCAGTAATTATATAAAACATTAGAAAACTCAAATGGCAATGGGCTGGTTATGTTGTAAGAATGTCAGACAACTTCTGGACATCAATACTCACAACATGGACCCCCCCCCCCAAGACGTGTGAAACTGTGGCCATTAAAAAATTTTTTTTTTTCCAAAATGACGTGATGAACTAGACTAAGTATTCGCTCCATGATGCCAATGATAGAGAGGTCTGGCAAATCTTGGAAAAGATTTATGTCCTACGACGGACACTAGAGGGCCAATGAGAATGATGAAACCTTGTATTAATTTCTTGCAACAAACAATCACATTTTTAACACTGCCATAATTAACAGATGCATAAGATAGAAGTGAAAAGGCTTGTTTAGTCTGATCATCAGAAAATTGTTTAAGTTTACTAGTACCACTAAAATATTGATCACATTTTCTGATTTTCAACGCATCTCTAAAGATAATTAGCAGTGTAATTATATTATACGTATCGCCCTATTCTGTAAGTAATGCTTGCATTCATTCCTGACCACTGACAATCCCTTTCTTCCTGATTTGCAATGTATTTCTACTGTAAAATCACTTGCTATGCAATTACTTCATACATATAATAGCTATTTTATTCTATCATTAACACTTGCATGAATTCCTGACCACTCAAGTAAATAAATGAAGTCCTGCAGAACCCTATGAAAATTACCCCATTTAACATCTCTCTTTCTCTCTTGGAAGAGAAAGAGAAGAGAGCTGACCCGGCCAAAATTTTTCAATGAAACTATATTAAACTTTATTTTATAAAATTCTATTAAATTTTCAGATTAGTAGTGCAAAACCCTCATGCAATTAAAAACCATTTGAGAAAAAAAAAAAAATCAATCAAGTATTTGATATCTTACCACGTTTCAGCAGGTGGGATCTTCTGTCATCATCAGATGGAAGGTTGGCAGGATCCTTAGTGGGACGGCAGACTGCACCTAAAAAAAAAAAAAAAAATTTTTTTTAAATTAAAAAAAAAAAAAAAAAAAAAAGTCAAAATAATCATAGTAAAAAGTTTGTCAAGGCTCCACGATGGGACAAAACTATCATCTGTTTCAAAGTGAGAGACTATACTGAGTTAGTCAAGTAAAATATTATTTAGCGATATACTAAGAGTCACCTGCAACCAATAACCACTCTTTGATGTTCAATGCATTTCTATAGTAAAACCATTAAGACAGCATTTATGTCTCTGCGTATAATAAAACATGAAGTGTATTTCTCTTGTCAAAGTTTTTACGTCGACAAAAATAGAAGTCAATATTCAAAGACTTTTGGTGAGGACAAGAGAACTTACAGTTTGTATTTTTAACTTTTTAAAATTGTTTTTTCCTTTATTTCAGCCAATCTATTCTACAGTCTTCTTCTGTGTACTATCCGAATGTGAGGTTGATAAACAAATTTTTCTCTTCCAACAATAGCAATAAAAATGAGTTTAAATATTAAAATAAACAAACAAAAAACCCAAAAAATCTCTTTGAATGTTGATGACCCTTCACAAAACAATTGACATGACATAGAATCCTGTCCATCTAGATGAAACAAAAACGTCATAATTATTTTATGGTGACTTAAATGTTATAGGTAAATTTTTGGGAACAAAATATATTTATCCGAGAAACCGACCATATCAATATGTACATTTTTTTAGTTTGTGTGTGTGTGTGTGTGTGTGTGTGTGTGTAACCCTTGTCAATATTTACACACAGTACACAAAAACAACAAAACTGTTTATTGGTAAATCAAACTATTTCTTTGTATTGGACTGGGATTTTTTTTGGTATCTTTACTCAATTCTTGTAAAATCGAACCAAGAATCAAGGATGTCAAGCCTTTGACAGAGCAAGCTCAACCTACGAAAACAGGACCATCCCAATAATTCTAAACAGAAGAGTATACAACCAATGCATCCTCCCGAAAATCATTTATGGAGCTGAAACATGGAACCTAGCCAAGGGACAGACTCGCAAACTGAGAAGCATGCAAGGTGCACATGAGAGAATAATGCTCAATCTCAGAGAGAGATCACAAGACAGCACAGTATATAAGGAAGAAAACGGTAGTCTGAGACATCATAGAATCTACTACGAAACTCAAATGGCAATGGGCTGGTCATGTTGTAAGAATGCCAAACAACTGATGGACATCACAACATGGATCCCAAGAGATCACATGTGAAACGGAGTCAGACAGAATATAAGATAATAGAGATGAACTGGACAAATTTAGAAAATACTGGCTCTGCGACGCCCATGATAGAGAAATGTGGTGGATCCTTGAGACGGTCTGTGTCCAATGACAGACGTTAAAAAACTGATGATGATGATGATGATGACGACTCGATTCTACTTTAACATAGATGAGAAAATGTAGTGTAACATAAGGCTTTTGCAAAATTATTCAAGTATTGATATCATTTCTTGACAAGGGTAAACTAGTTACACATATGTTGGCCATTCTCTTCCAGTAATGTTTGACTTAATTTCTGACCACAGAAAAATTTGCAATAATTTTAAAAATAAAAAAGTGATACACACATGAAGTATGTAATATGAGCTATTTGGAATTAATTTCTTTCCAGCAGAATTTACATATTTTCAATAGGTATTTTATTATTATTAGAATATTATGTTAATAATGATAATAATTCTACTCTTGGACAAGGCCTCAAAGATGGCACCTTGTACCAGGTTCTAACATATGTCGATGGTTCCATGTAAAGTTCAGCAAGCAGATGTTGATATATAGATATCTACGTACGTCAGGGTTGTAAATAATTTCATTTCGCTCCCACAGTCTGTTCAGGCGGTTTTTGAATTAATTTAAGCTTGGTGCTCCTCCTATTACCTCTGGAAGACTGTTCCATTGATCAGTGACACAGCACTTGGACGAAAATCTTCCTATTACTTTTATACAGCTCTCTTCATCATATATTTGTTAAGAGATGGATATATGATCCAACAGGATGATTATAATTGCATTTACAATCAGTCATGGGCTTTTGCATTCCTGGCAGCTGTTTAGCTCAATGGTAATAGCGACGCTACATTGAAGCAGCCACCCTATCAGTTGCAAGTTCAATTCCAGCAACAGCTCTATTTTCTTCAATTATTCATTTTATTTACATTGTCTAGGCCATATGATATATTCATTATGTAATATTGGGAGAAATCTATCAAGAGTTTGGATTGATGTTTTCTGATACATAAACTGTACGTGGATGGTATATACATTCAATCTAAATTATCTGCGGGAATAGTAAATGTCAGGGCATTTAAACATCTGTGACACAACCATATACACTTCCATCAGCCCTTCAAGTGCCAAGTTTTTTCAGGACAATTCTGTAAATTTAGCTGTGTTTTGAAGGGTTATAGAGAGAAGATTACAGGATAGACAGTTGCTATATAGAAATGAAATGATCAGAAGGGCACAAGGTTTATGAGGAAAAAAAACCAAAAAAAAAACACACTAAAATCTAATTGGTATATATTGTCATCAGGTGACAGCCATTTGGGATTTCAACATTTTTAGCACAACTCTTACCATTTAATAAAAAACCTGCACTTTTTACATTAAAATTATAACGAAATCTGAAGAGATCTTTTATTTCAGAGTTATACCAATATACACACACACTGATTATTGGTCTCATACACAGCTGATTTCTAGCCGTATTTTCATAAATATATACAGTGAGTGGAGGGGGTTACAGTTTGGAGACACTAGGTTATTGAAGAAAGATACATAGTGAAATGAATGTGATAAATCTCAGAAGTATTATCAAGTGTCTTCTTAGTTTTCATGTCCTCAGCATAATTTAAAATAATTTCATCAGTTCCTGCAAACACTTACCTATATAACAAACTATCTGACTCTCCATCTGAAATTCAGAGATGGGGAATCTGATATATTATTCAGTCTGTTCATATCTACTTTCAAATGAGAACATGACCAAGAACTCTATGTATAGTATTCCATGCAGTTGAGGCAGAGAATACAAAGACGAAACCAGTCAGTAAGGTTAGAAATACACTGAATAACTGTAGTCCATGAGAGACTTAGAAGTCAGATATGGCTGATCACGTGGGGGGAAAAGAGTAGTCACCAACCCCTCTGATATTAAATCAGAATAATAGATAGAAATCGGTTTTCTCAAGTCTTGCTACATTTCCATTTGTATCCAAGATGCGAGTTATCTATTTGTTAATAACCCTATGCTTATAATATGAGATGTTAAAAAGCGTTTTGGCTTCTAAAATTATAAAGCTTTCTCTTACATTACATTTTTGATTTTGAGAATTGATCAAGAAAAAAAAGGGAAAGGAATAAAAGAGTGACTTAGAGAAGAAAAAAAAAAATTCTTTCTCTGATCACTATGTATCTTTTCTTTTGAACACTATTAACCTGTTCAAATTTGGCCAGAACAAAAAACTTTTTGGCATTTATAGAACAGTTGATTTTTGTTGTAGTTGAAAAAAGGTTGCAGTATTAGCAATAAAAACCAAGTCAGACACTTATTTTCAAATGAAAGCAGTTAATGTGAAAGGTAATGTTGATATAGATAACATGTGATCTATTTAGCTCTTATTTTCACTTCTGAAATGAACATTAAAGTATTAGTTTTTTTTTTCTAGCTAAGTCTATCCCCGCCTGAACAGACTGTCTCTCGTGAGCTTAGTTGAGAAAGAGTTACTAGACTGAAGACCTAAAAGGTCCACAATTCAATAAGTCAAAAGTGATAGACAGACTGCATCTCATGAGCTGGAATAGCTTAGGCAAGAAAAAGTACTAGACTGAAGATCTGAAAAATCCAAATTCAATAATTGTCATAAGTAACAGACGGTCGTTTTTAAGCTGAAATAGATAGCGTGATGTGAAAGAGACAATACCAGACAGAAAATCCATGTCCACTATTCTATAATGGGTTTTATTGTCAATATAGAGTCCGATTTCATGCTAATGATGTTTTAGTAGGTTAGTCCACTAACTCATTCAGTGGTTGGATTTGAATAAACTAATCAGCAAATTTTTTAGCATCAGCCAAACTAACTCTGATGGGAGAGCTTTAAACTGAAGATCTCAAGGTCCCTAGTTCAATATTTGACTTCAACATGAAACATTCTGTACAAACCAAGAGTTCTTACCTTTTTGAGGTCTTATACCCCATGCACAGGCCCCCGTATCCCTTCCAACCGACCATCAAAGAAAGCATCACCTTTTTTCTTTTTAGAGAACACTAATATATAAATACAAAAATTCTCTTGCTTAGTTTACTTGGCGGGAATTTCGGTTTCATTTTCCAGCAGTGAAAATATGGAATCTTGGCACAGTTTTTGATAATTCTATTTGCAGGCCAACATAAACAGAGTCAGTTTCGCCATTTTGATATCAATAATGAAATTTCTTCAAGTACAATGATTATTGTTGCTATCTCAAATTAAACCCAAAATGACAAAACATGCCAACAGAATTTGCCTCCGAGAGGCAAGTGTTGTTATATAATAAACTATCCACCAAAACTGTCAACATAAGTTTCTTCAGTTTTTATGTTGGTCTGGCTAGCTTGCTCACTATGTATCTATCACACATAGGAATTTTTTTTAAATGATTATTGCCCAACAAGAAGTGACAGAAATGACTTTTTCATTAATCAAACCATTTCCCAATTTTTTAATTAGTCACCCCAAATATGGCATGCTGCCAAAAGACATTGGTCATGTGATAATGTCCATTCAGTGACTAACCAGATCTGAGATAGATAAATGCTTCAACACAAAACAATAGGTCTTGTTACTTATATTGAATAGCAAACAGAATCATTTTGAATTCTAAGAATTTCATTGTCAAATCAATGAGAGGAATAGCTGAACGTTATTTCTACTTTTCATCTCATCACAAATGGTATGAAGCAACCATTCAAAAAGAGCAGACGATACCTGTAGCAACTGAAGCTACGACATTTGTGTAATTTGCCATTGATATTAAGGCAAATAAAACAATCATCTTATTTTCATGTTAAATATAAGACAAAAAGTTCTGTCACCTCTGATGCAGTGTCACCATTCTTCCTCAAGAGACAATGGGACGATGCTGGAGTGAACTCTCTATGGCACATGCCTGGGTGAACTATATTGAGATCTGGGATGCCCAGTCGTCAGAATCACCCTCTTCGTCTCACTGATGTAGTTCAGAAGAAAGTAAAGAGTATGTTCGTCATTAGCTTGGCTGTTGGAGCCGCCAGAATCTCCTAGACTAGTTGCCTTTTCAAGACTCAAGAGTACATTCAGCCCTGCTATTCAACCCAAACCTGGGATAGGGAGGATGGATCCATGCTTTTCCCAAGTGCATTAATGCAAAGGGGGACCTAAACTACCTTGCCTGGAAAATCTGATTCCATTGTCAATTTCGTTACCACTATGCCTTTCTGATAACTTCAAATAATTATGGATGAGATAACATAACATGAAAGCAGACCAATTTTCAGAAAGTGCCTCACTCAACTATTTCCAGTTTTGCTCTAACTTTGGTCACAGGTTCAGGAAAGTAACTGCGCATACCTACACCAGAAAAATTCCATCACTACTTCAGTAGCCCCTGGCACTCCCTTCCACAATTTTTCATTGAAATCCATTGAGAACTTTTGGAGATATTGCATGGACAGTCATAACATATACGTAAGTGTATGGGAAAAGTAAGAAAAATTCTCAATCAAGAAAAAAAAAATCTTGGATGTGCCTCCAAATTCTTACAACTGCGCCCTATTTTCCATAAATTGAGATACATTGAGAACTTTTAGAGATATCGTGTGGGCAGACAAAAACCTGACAATATACATCTCTCCAGCTGCATTGGCAGAAGTATGGAACAAACAAGAAACAGCTAACCCAACTGAATTTACCTGCTTGAGATTTATTAAATCCTTTCAGATTAGTAAGAGTATAACCTTCTTTGTAATACGTAAATTTTCTAAAGTACAACCATGAAAAAATCATATCACATTAACTATTGAAATAATTTGAGTTTTGCATTGTTATAATCACCCAAGAAACAAGTTAGATACTCAATTGAAACCATCAAGTGACCAACATTTTTCAGCAACATGCCATGTTGGGGGTGATCAATTAAGAAGTTGAAGCAAAAAAGAAAAAATGGCTGAAAAGTGAATAAGTTACATCTTTCCTTTTATCCAGCAGCGATCACTAAAAAAAAATCTTAATTTTCAAAAAAGAAGCGTGTATGCTGCTGGACATAAACTGAGGGACCGATTTAATTACATTCCAAATTGAATCCCCTACTGACACCCCCTTTTTTTTTAATTAAAAACATTTTTTCTTCAAGCATACAAGAGGGAGTAATAATACTTCAATTTTCAGCCTTCTAGCACCATTAGTGCAGTGCCTAATTCTGAAATTTATGAATACAACCAATGCATTCTACATATAGTCACCTATGGAGCTGATAAATGGAACAAAATTAAGAGACTGACCCTCAAACTGAGAACCATGTAACATGCACAAGAGAGAATCATGCTCAACCTCCCATGGAGAGATCACAAGACAACACAGTATATTACAGGGAAAAACCAGAGTCTGAGATATCATAAGAATGTCGGACAACCACTGGACATCTCTCCAGAGATCACGTGCGAAACTAAGGCCCAAAAAATACAAGATGGCGTGATGAACGAGATAAGAACAGAAAGTACAGGCTCTGTGACATCCATGATAGAGAGGTCTATG
>OY735240.1:26932494-27157494 GCA_963457665.1 Thysanoteuthis rhombus | reverse complement strand
TTAAAAACTTTATGGTTTCCAGGGCCCCTGTCAGACAAGAATACAATACAAACAGATACATCATTTATTATGTCAGTCTAAATCCCCACCTCAAATAAACCAGTATGACAAAGGAACCAACAGAAAGAAAAAAAGAAAGCTTTTTGAAACAAGTCTAACTTGGGTCCAATAAATTACTTAAGCATTCTAAAAATCAACCTCACTCTTATCAATCCAGTTACCAACCATCCTCACAATGACACAGGTTCATTTCTAATGAAACATGTGCCCCTCATCATTTCAGACAGCTTTCTATGACAGGCTTCATCACAGTTTTCAAAAGGAGTCAAAAAGCCATAGGCAATGTTCTCTCAAATTCTTTCATGGCCTGCATGTACCAAAAATCTTTTTTATATGAATTTAATAGCTGAATCAAGGTAAGTTTCTCATAACAAAACATGTATGATATAGGAAAAAAAAACTGATTTAATTGGTGTATTGATTTTCCTTTATAATTCATTCATTATTATTTAATCTTTATGTGCATGACTGAACAGCTTAGAAGGTAGGGCTAAGTGATGTAGACAGAAATTCAGGTCCCAGGATTGTCAGACTGAATACTGATATAAGATAAATATCCCGGTCAAAGCGACATGAGATTTCACTAGAATTTTATCGACACGAACTGAAATCAAAATTACAATAAATAAAATGAATAAAAAAAATAGGCATATCTCCAAGACAGATTTTTTCAGCTATAACAAGAAACTGAAGATAAAAATGTAAATAGAACGAAAAATAGTTTTCTAGTATGGTAGACAGTTGGAAGAACTGTAAAGGAGAGCAAGGTGGGTATAGAGCACATGTGCAAAGGGAGAGTAGGATGGGAATGCTTGGACATTTTGGGATGGTGACAGGAGAGCCCGAGGGGGAAAGTTGCTAGATCTAGCTCCAAAATAGCTAAATTGGCATCATTGTGGCAAAACTGGTGTAAAGAGGATTGCTCAATCTTAAACCGTTTGAAAATATACCAGTTTATCACGTCAAAATAACACTTCCTATTTAGGATAATACTGGTCAATGGTTATAGGCTTATTGCAGATATTACCTTTTATTTTTGCATAGCTAAGCATCTTCTCACACGTATAATTTGCCTGGAGTGAACTTTACTAAATAACAATCTAGTACAATAGATTGACTAGAGAACATACAGAGAACGCATGCCTCTGCTAATGTTATTGTCCGGGAGGGAATTTAGCATGGATTTAATAAGGTCTTCCACAACCTATTGTCCATCCTTCCATGAAATATCGAACTTCATTGAGAACTTGAGGAGATATTGTGTGGACAGTCATGGAAATTTCAGTGATATTGGTTTGAACATGACAACATAGATGAGGTAATTGTGATTGGATTCACTCAAAATCCTATTAGGTTCTCTCATAGCATCTTGTCCACCTTTCAACAGAATTTTATAGAAATTCATTGAGAACTATTGAAGATATATCATGTAGACAGTCATGAGCATATACATAAATGTGATTTTTTTTTTAAAAAGAAGTTAGAATGGAAAGATAGCTCACAATCAAAGAAAAAATTTCTGGAACCACCCCAAAATTTTACCACCTTTTTCTAAACCAATTGTAAGCCTTCAGCAAAATTTCATTAATATCTATTCAGTACTTTTAGAGGTATTGTGGAGACAGATGAACAGACAAAACCGAACCCATTTTTCAACTTTGTTGACAGGTGAATTAGCAAGTAATTTGCTCACCTAATTCATTGCACATAGGAGACAGGCTTCTTATTTATACCGAAAGTTTAAATAAGATGGAATAACTTGGTTAGAAATCATCAACATGTTTGTTCAGTTTTCAAATTGTCCTGGCTATATAGGTAGTTATCACAAATGTAGGCTGCACCAATGGAGCTAGAGGGCAGAAAATTTCAACATTTACCCCTTATTATGTCTAAGGTAAAAAAAAAAGTTATGTTTTTCGAAAATTCTTCCCTAAATAGATTTTTAGTTCGGTGGTTCAGTTTGCAATGTAAACTTATGCTAGAGAGTCTGGTAGCGAACATGCTTGTTTTTAGAAAAATCAGACATCATTAGTGATCAGTGTTCAACAAGAGGCGAGAAAAGTAAGTTATTCATTGATCACCCCCTTTTACCAATTTTTCAATGAATCACCCCCAACAGAGCATGCTGTCAAAAGACATCACATAACGGTTACTATTGAATGACTAACCAGATCTCTTCAATTAATCATCATCAACCTTAGTTAATTCTCTTTTACTTGAACAATATCTGTTAACACAAAAGCTGAATTACATGATTATTTTCTTCCTTTCTATACATCGATTAATTCAGGCCAGTTCCCTCATCAGTGGATTTCATCACTACGTTTCAGCAGCTGTACCCTCTAGCCTTCCACAGGTGTCTGTTGCACTAGATAATCTTTTAAAAATATCAGAGTATGTTAGATATAATCAACTTTGATGTCTCACCAAAGAAATTTCCCAACTTTTTGATCTTAGCCAGATTGATAAATGGTTAAAACTATTGGAAACATGATATAAGAAAACTAGCTAATCCTGTCATCAAAAATATGAGATATATGGATCCAGCACATGAATTTCAGTAAACAAAAGTCATGTGCAACAATCACATTGAGAATAAGAACATAACTATCGAGATCAAAGATGCAAAACTGGGGAGGGTAGGCCACTACATCTACCGAAGACAGCGAATCTCCATGAGATCCTCAAAAGAAGAGGAAATTGAGCGAAGAATCACTCTAGGATCGCAAGCCTTTGGCAGAGCAAGTTCAACATTAAAAAACCAGACAATCCCAATAATCCTGGAGAGAAGAGTATACAACTAATGCATTCTCCCGATAATCACTTATGGAGCTGAAACATAGAATCTAAGCAAGAGAGATCCACAAACTGAGAACCATATAACATGCACATGAAAGAATTATGCTAGGCCTCACATAGAGAGACCACAAGACAGTACAGTATATCAGGAAGAAAACACGAGTGAGACATCATAGAATCTATTAAAAGACTCAAATGGCAATGGGCAGGCTATGTTGCAAGAATGAAAGACAACCGATGGACATCATGACTCACAACATGGATCCCAAGAGATCATATGCTAAACCAAAGGTGAGAGTACAAAATGGAGAGATGAACTAGACAAATCCAGAAAATACTGGCATTGCAATGCCCATGATAGAGAATTGTGGCAAATCCCGGGGAAGGTCTATATCCAACGACAGACGTTAAAAGACTGATGATGAGAGAGATTCGCATTGCAGTCAATACGGTAGACGGAATTTTATTCATAAAAAAATCATCTAATTTTTTTAATTTTGTTACTTTTTCAAATTTTTCTCTATCATTCTTTAAATTTAGCATTTTTATCAAGACATAAAAACATGAATGGAATGCTATTCCACAACACCAATTGCAGTGGGGCAAGTGCTATTTCACTACATCAGTTGCATGGGCAAGTGCTATTCTATTTTTACCATATCAGTTGCATCCCCTTAGCGTGACAGAAGACATCTGCACATTGCTAATCATTGTGTAGATATTAGCATTTTGTCCACAAAACCAAGTACTATATATTTGTAAGATGATTAAGAGACCGAATCAGCTTCCTCATCTTCACATATCAGCCAATGCACTACTTTTCTTTTCAATCCTTTTAAATATTTCAGCCTAATATCCCACACATGGGTGATTCCAGGATAGATCACGAGGAGGCTCATCGGGGAAAATAGTAAAGGCTATCCCATCAGTTCCAAGCACAGATAAAAAAAAGGAAGGTTGATCATGGGGCTAGCAACTTTATTCCGTAGAATTGTACTCGCTATTGAAATTGCAGCATTACCCAGTGTGTTGTGATTGCAGCCCTATGCTCCACAAAGAGTCTACAGGTAGATGGAGTGGAGGAGCATTTGAGGAAAACCGATGCGAGAAGAAAAGAAACTCACCTTTCGACTCTTCCAGTGTTGTGGCTTTCAATCTGTTTTCCATCTTCTAAACAGCAACTGAAATGAGACAAAGAGACTCAATCAAACACAGGTACACAGGTACATACATTATCTGAAATTGACAAATACATTCTAGTATAGCATTTAGGAAAATACACTTTACATGTTTTGCCATGGCAGATTTATCAAAAATAATGTTGAAGAACGACAAAAGATTTGAAACATGGTCCTGCTGGACTAAAACCGGGACCAAACTTAGCATAAACTTACACTTCAAATTGAATCCCCCACCAGAACCATTCTGCGTTCACGCTGTTATAGACATAGCAGATATTACACAGGTTTCATCACTTGAGAGTTTTTGCTTTTGCTGTTACCATACAATAAATATTTTGTTATACATGTGTCTATTGGAACTTGGCCTTGTTTATGGAATAATCCAAATATATATAAACCCAAATGGAAAATACACTCTTGAATGGAGGGTTAAGAATGAAAAATAGACTTGAACAACTACGGATCGAATGGCGTCCAAGTCAAGTAAATAACCAAGATGTTTTTAATTAAAAAGGAAGAAATGTAGTTATTTTTTTCTATAAGGAGTACAGTCCTTGTCAAAGAAATAAGATGAATTTGTGCGAAAGTTATGAAGGAATTGTTCATGTAATGAAGTACTACCAAGTATATTGCAAAAATGTTAGTGTTTCCTGGAACCCCTGGAAAGGCCATGTGAAACCCTGGGTTTCCGTGGAATGAAGTTTGAATGCCAATGATATACCACAAGATGATGTCTTGGACATCCAATGAGGACTGAGCTCTCTACAGAAGTTATAGATTCCATTTTCCCATGTAAGGTATGCATATACAACCAGTTTTCCTTGAATCACGATTTTCCCAGCAAAGATAATAAAGTATTTGTTCTTTTCAGACAAGAAATAGTATACATTCTCTTTGCCCAAGCAAAGACTATAAATTCTATCCCACAAGGCAGTCTGAGGCCATTGAAGCCAGAACCAAAGGTAGTAAAAATGTCGACTTTATTTCAAAACTAGAAAGTAAATACCTCTGCAAATGTCATTATTACTGAAAATGAAAAATAACTTCCTGGATACATCCAAAAATTTAATCAATTGTTCGTTCATTCCAAGAATAAATTTAGGTTACTTGAATTTATCACAAGGGAAAAAAAACTTTACCTGTACAAATATTGGGTTACCTCCCTTAAATAGTTTGTTTTTGGGTTGTCAAGAATAGTTCTCTGTTGCAGAATGATAAACATAACATTCTTAAAAATTTTTTAGGAAATCTTTTAAAAAATATGAATTCCTGGATCCACCCTAAAATTTAATCAATCCATGGCCCAACCCTATAGAAGTTGTCATTGAAACTTTTGAGGAACATAGCAAGGATAGATGTGTGGATAGATATGTGGATAGATATGTGGACAGATGTGTGAAGGTCTCTTGAGTGCTCAGGATTTACTTGATCATTAACTTCTTCCAGGTTAACTGGTAGAAGAAGATAAAAAATTTAACATTATCAAGTCAATTCTAAACACCCACTAAAAAATTTTCCTGGAGAAAAAAAAAAAAAAAATTCATTTTATATCTCATGAAAATTGGTTAAAATATAAATCTGCATAATTTCAAAGAAGCTTTCCAATGAGATCAACCATATTTAAACATTTTATAACCTAGAAGTGGAAACCTTTTTTCCTTTTAGATGTGCGAGTTCCAGTCAGAGAATGTATGACATCATTAAAAGAACATCTATTCCGATCAATAGATGATGTATCAAGTGTTTGTTTTTTTCAGTGTTGCCAAGTATCATTTGTTATCAATAGCGAAAATTGCATTAAAAAAAAAATGGCTAAACTTTTCAATGTCAGACCAACTTAATAGCTAAAAATGATATATACACTCATTAAAAGTCCATTTATCAAATAAAATAACTATCAACTAAGATTCCAGAACAAATCATTGATTAAATGGTACACATACTTTAATTTAAGCTAATAGTCATTTTAATAGCCAGGTTTTCAGGAGAGCCATCTTCACCTTCCTCTAGCTAACACTACTACAACTAGTAATGTTATTCCAACTTCGTTAAGAACACCTTTGAAAACAGAAATCACAGATATGGATGTAAAGATGGTGGACACACTACTGAACTTACAGTTCTTGTTTAATGATTGGACCAAGGTTATCTAAAATTCCAATTATTGAACTAAATGAAACTGACTGATATAAAGAGAGATAGTGAAATGCCTTTAAAAGCGGTTTAAAGAGGAAACGTCTTGATAGCGATTCCTTGTAATTCAAAGGAGTGGCAGTATGAAATCATCAAAACCAAAAGACTAAGGTCATATCAGACTAATCTTTACAAAAATGAAGATCAAAAAGACAAAGAGATTTTCAAGAATTGATAACCACTAAAATATCCTTCTAATCAATAGATGATCAGCAGCTGAAACTTGAGAATGAGGGAAAAAAACCTCCAAGGTCTGGTTGGTCATTCAATGGAAACCATCATATAACAAATGTCTTTTGGCAGCATGCTGTACTGGGGGCAATCAATTAAAAAATTTGAAAAAAAAAAAGAAAAAGTGATCAATAGATAAGTTACTTATCTCGCCTTTTGATGGCTACTGATCACTAAAAAGGTTTGAATTGTCAAAAAACAAGCAAAAGGCCTGCTTGATAAAAACAGGGACCAAATTTAGCATAAACTTGCACTACAAATTGAATCCCCCACTAAAGACCAATTTAGGAGAAAGATTTTTTTTTTTTTTTTTTTTAAATATCTTTCAACAGAAGTAAACGTTTCAATTTTCATCCCTCTAGCTCCATTGATAAAGCCTGTACATGCAATAGATACCTAGGTCTCTTCAATCCTTAAGTTAGTTTGGCTATGTTGACAGTTTCTAACAGAGCAATGTAAACTCTTTTCACTTTTCTTTTATGATTTTGTAAGATATGGAATACATGCCCCTAAGAAATATTACTGCACATATGAGTACGTATAAAAGGTACGTTCAGAAAGTATCAGACCCGAATATATGAATATCACAAGAACTGGCTCCCAAGCCCTAATCGATCTTGGCAATGAAAAGGGGACCTTATTGCCTTTGCATGAACAAACACTTGCATGATGTTACTCAGTCATCAGAAAGACACTCTTTAATGAGCTTGTATACTGTGTGACTGTCACATTCACAAAGACTGAGCGAGTCATTCCCCGCATCTTGCTCAGGGGTTTTCTTGGCAAAACATTCCATCATCCAAATCAGTCAGACCACTTACAGTCCAGATTTGACTGTCTGCAACTTCTGGCTTTTCCCCAAGGTGATTTCAGACCGGGGAAAAGATTAAGGATAATGTGATGAGGCACTTGATGGCGATCTAGGGAGACAACTCTGTTTTGAAAAGTAGAAAGGATGCTGAGATAGGTATGAGAGGTCCCAAGAAGAGTACTTTGAAGTAGACTAAGGTGCCATCGGCCTCTGAGGGTCATTTTTTATAAATACTAAGTGGCTGATTACTTCTGAGACAGGCATCACATAACATTACATAAATAAATACAGGTTTGAGTATAAACACAGTTTTCTGAAAGTTGTGTGCGCATGCATGTTTTGCAATCAGCACACAAAGGAAATTGATATGTGCACAAAACAAAAAGTTAATTACCACAAATAATGTAATTAATTCAAAATTATATTTTATAAAAATAACTATCATACTTATCAAAAACAATCTCTTAGCTGATTCAGTTATCTAGTTGGTCTTTCAAATACCACATTTTTCGCCATTGCAAGAACTAGAAATATTCATTGATGCTTAATCTTATAGATCAACAAACTGAAAGTACTCCCCAGTATAGGATAAAGACTGATTATACTCAATAGAAACTATCACATGACTAATGATTTGGGGATGATCAATTAAAACTTGGAATCGGGTGATCAATGAATAAGTTACTTCTCTTGCCTTTTGTCAGACACTAAAAAGTCAGAATTTAAAAAAAAAACAAGCGTGAATGCTACCGGGCACAAACTAAGGGATCAATTTAGCATGAACCTAAAATGAAAATTGAACACCTAAAAAAACCTATTGCCTAAATAATTTTGATTTAAAAAAAAAAAAAAAAAAATCAAGACATAAGGAGTGAATATTCAAAGTTTCAACCCTCCAACTCTATTGGTACACTGTATACATGAAACATACATAGCCAGCAAGTAACCTAGACTAGTTGAAAAACTGAAGAAACCTGTCAATTTTTCGTTGATGATTCCTTACATTTCTTCATAGAATGTTACACTCGTACTATATTAAAAGATGCCAATACAGTTTGATTAATCACGAGAAATTTTGTACAACCAATTTTGAAATGATTTCAAATTTACATTTGCAAAAGCATTCATTGTTCATATTTACAGGAACAAAAATTGCACAGCATAAAATGACTACTGAAATTAGATAGAGAATATCATACAGAACAAGGAAATTGTAATGAACCGTTGTGACGATACTCTTCGGGTAAGTTTAGAGAATTTGAGAAAAAAGCCAATCATGAAGAATGGAGAGACAAGGAATGACCTTAATCTATTAATGGAGAACTTAGATGAAATATCTTAATTTCCTGTGAGCCCTTATTCAAGAAACCTGTTCTCATTTTCTCCAGACAAACCTGCTCAAATTCCTTAACTGTCAGTATCACATTTCCAGATGTTAACTAGTTTCTCATAACTTTATCCATGAGTTATATAGTCAGAAACCTGGCTCAACTAATATAGAGTGAGCCTAACAAAAGCCCGACAACTGTTTGCTATATTCTTCAAATGTCAGTTCAACTAACTACAGTGCACAATCTCTAATCCTTAAGTCGTAAGACAGAAAATGTCTAAAAACCAGTTTTTTTTTATCTTTGTATCTTACATCAAAACTTGATCCAATACAACCAACGTTGAGTAAGTTCTGTCTCAGTGCTCTTAACAGTCAGATGTGTCACTGTTGCTCACTGATTTTTTTTTTTTTTTTTTTCATGACTGTATTTTGATTTTATGACTTTTCATATAATCATCTATAGGCAGCACGTGATGTTGGGGTTATTGATGTATGTTACTTCTCTCACTTTTTGTTGTGCAGTGATCATTAAAAAAAAAAAAAAAAAATCTGAATCCCCCCCCCAAAAAAAACAAATATAATCATCAAACACATAAAGGGACTAATTTAGCATAAACTTACATAGTAAATTTACCCCATCCCAAGCTATTCAGGAGAAGAATCTTGAAACAAAAAAAAATAAAATTTTCTCTAGACGTGTAGGTATTTATATTTTCTGCCCTCAAGAAACTTGAACACACCACTCAGCCAGACCAACTTGAAAACTGAAGAAACCTGGACAGACCGACCAAAATATGTCTTATAGAGGAGAATGGAAGCATTCGGAAAAAAACGCACATACACAAAAAGAGTCTGCAGAATGGAATGGCTTCCAGTCATATTAAAAATGGATCATTTCTAGGTTTGACACAGATCTACCAAGATCTTACAAAGTTGTACGTTACTTTAGCAAGCAAAAGAATAGAATATTTACCTCTTTTTGTGGGGGTGGTATTGAAACATTGAATCGGATTGTTGTTATTGGTACTTCCTGACATGTCAAAGCGCAGCTGACACATGCTCAGAGGTAATCTCAAACTGGGAGCAAGTAAGTGCATTTGGATAGACAGAGGCAGGATACTGCAATAGAGAATTTATAGTCTAGAACTGCTGAATACAAACAGCAAAACGCATAAGAAACAGGTCTGGTTAGTCACTCAATAGAAACCATGTGACCAACGTCTTTTTTGGCAGCATGCCGTTTTGGGTGTGAGCAATCAAATAATCGGTAAGAGGGGTGATCAATGAATAAATAACAGCTCATCTTTCGTAGGGCAGTATTTCGAAATATTTGCAAAACAGCTCTTTGAAAAATACGGTGGAAGCACTGCAACCTGCATTGTTGGAAGGGGTCAAATGATTTGAGATAGGAGCTTGTTTCTTGTTTGACTTGTCACTTCATAGGTGTTAGCAGGAAAAAATAGCCTAGACTAAAACTCAATGTTGCCGAATGTAAAAATATATCCACACTAGTTTGACTGCCAAAGAGCGCTGAAGGAGAAATAGCAAAAAATTGGAAAAGGGGGGGTGATCAATTATTGAATTACTTATCTCATCTTTTGTAGGGCAGTGATCGCTCAAAAAAGTCTAAATTTTTTAACCCCCCCCCCTCCAAAGCACATATGCTGATGAACACAAACTCAGTAAATTGAATCCTCACCAAAAACTCATTTTCAGAGAACTTAAACAAAAAACAAAAACAAAAAACAGAACACTTTCTAGACATACAGAATAAATGCATGAATTTTCAGCCCAATAGTTCCATAGGTACAGCCTGTACATACCATATATACATGGTCAGCCAGCCAGCCCAACTTGAAAACTGAAGAAACCAATGGTGACAGTTTTGGTTGACTGTCTCTAACATCCAGCATGATTGACAAACTATTAAAAGGTGAAATTAACAAGCAGTTGTGTTAATCAAGCTGATCTAAAGTCAGAACTAATCCGCTTTATCCTTTAAGCTTCAGATGTACAACAACTGCTCATTGTCAAGGTGAGGATAATCAAGATTACCAGTTGACACTAAAATGAGTAGTCATAGACAGAACTTTAATTGACCATAACTACTGGTCAAAAAAAAAAAATAAAAGTAAAAACGAGCAGAGAACTTCCTATCATATACTAACAAATTTCTTTGCATCAACTAATGCTATATTAACTAAATAAAGAAAGTAAAAGAGTTGGCCTACACATGAACTTCAGTAAAACAAGTCATATGTAACAATCACATTAGGAATAAGGACAACACCTATAATTATGAGAATAAAAGAGTAATTACAGAAAATTTGAAAAAATGAAAAAAAAAAATTGGCTTATTTCTTTTGTCTAGAAGTGAAGTTAAGAGCATTTCCAGCCATTGACTGAGAGTCGAAAGGAATATTCAGTTCAGTGTTTGAATTTTTCAGCCATCTAGCTCCATTGGCATCATACATTCATAGCCAACCAGCTCAACCTATGAACTGAAGTATATTAGTGGTTCAAATGAGAAAGCACTCAAAGAATCCATCCTCTGCCAACACCCGTACACTAAATACTATTAAAAAAATATCAAAAAACAAGGAAGAGAACTCTAAATATACAAATATTGATTTACCCCCCTTGAATTTAAAATCTTGCCCTTTCATTAAATGTTTGTTTTTTTTAAAACCCTCTTCCCGCAAAAAAATTCCTAAAACAACGCTAGAATTCCATTGCCCATGGCCTACCTTTCCACAAATTTTCATTAAAATTCATAGAAAACTTTTGGAGATAGTGTGTAGACAAAAAGACAGTAAATACATATGCCTCTTCCAACTGTTAGCAGACATAATGACAAACAGTATTGACAAGGAATACATAACTATAGCTTACAACTTTGATGATATTTATGACAAAAAAAAAATAAATAAATATTCCTTTCAAGTTGGGCTAGTTATGTGCACGTATGGAACGTAGTAGCACAGTACCAATGGAGCTAGAAGTCTGAAATTTCCAACATTTTCTCTTCATTATGTTTAGGAAAAATGTTTTTGTTTTTAGAAAATTCAGGTTTTTAGCTGGGTAGTCTTTTTACAATCTAAATTCAGGCTAAATTGATCCCTTGGTATGTGTTGATGCTTGTTTTCGAAAATTCAATTTTTCTTTCCAATGATACAACAAAAGGTGACGGAAGTAACTTATTCATTGATCACCCCTTTTTAAAAATTTTTTCAATTGATCACCACCAGTATAGCATGCTGCCATATGACAGTTTCTGATCAGATGTATTGAATTATACATGAGGCGAAAGAAAATGAATTTAGATGTAGGAACTTAATTTTTTCATCCCTTTCCCACATATAAGCAGTTTTTAAATGGACAACTTGTAAATCTTCAATTACTTATATCAAGACTGAAGAACACTGAAAGGTTATAAAGATATTCAAAATAATTTTGGTTGAGGCTTTGTTATAAGAAATACCTGAAAACAGAAGAGCAAAGGATAGGAGCACTGCAACCCACATCGTTAGAAGAGGTCAAATGATTTGAATTAAAACCTTATCTCTTCTCCGACTCAGATGACTTGAAATCAAGGGTGTAAGCAGAAAGGGTTGCCAAGACCAACTCCAGAGTTGCCAATTCAAAAAATACTTTTTGCACTAGTTTGACTGCTAAAAAAATGTTATATTTTTTAAAAAGCCAGAAATGGCCGAAAAAGACCAAAAAGATGCTTAAAATAGTCAAAAGATGGCTAAAATGTTTACACACGTCCATGCTAGTTTAGCGATTTTTGCACTGCTAAATTTTTTATTTGTCAAAGAATTCTCTCTGGAGACAAAGAGTTAAAACCCAAGTCTCTTTATCTTTCATTCTAAGTCTGAATAATGAGAAAATATAGAGAAGCTAGTCACGTGCTTTCTGCTTCTAATCACAAGACAAAGGATTAGTTGTTGCACAACCTGCATATATTATATAGGCACATCAATTTGATGATGTTATATTGATATATACATTGATTAAACTTTTACTGAGAGTAGGGCTGGGTGATATGGTAAGAAATTCATATACCAGTATACAAGTCAAACCTATATAAGAATTCAAAAAAACTTATCAGGACAAACTTGACTCAAAATTACAATAAATAAAATGAATGAAAAATCTCAGACTAGTGACTATGAGAAACTAAAAATAAAAAAGTAAATAGAACGAAAAAGTTTTCTAGTGTGGTAGACAGTTGAAGGAACTGTGAAGGAAAGATGATTGGGTATTGCGCACATATACAGAGGGAGAGTAGAGTAGGATTGTAAGGAAAATTTGGGATGGGAACAGGCAACCCCAAGAAAGGAAGGAGAAAAAAAAAAAAAAAGAAACTAGATCCTGCTCCAAAATAGCTAAATTGGCATCATTGTGGCTATGTCAGTGTAAAAGGTATTGCTCAATCTTATACCATGTTTGAAAATATACTGCCCAGCTTTCAGAGCAAGCTGTCACTCTTTGAGCTTGAAAGGTATAAAAATTCAAGAATCTATCTATGTTACTTTATCCATTCTCTCCTATGCAGCCATGATGTTAGAAACATAGGTTGTTTTTTTCAGTTTTCAAGTTGGTCTGGCTAACAGGCTATATGAGCTTGCATCACAAGCACAGACCGTACCAATAGAGCTGGAGAGCTGAAAATTTCAACATTTACTCATTATTATGTATATTCCTCACTATGTTCAACTAGCGATGTAAGTTTATGCTAAATTGATACCTTTGTTTGGGTCCAGCAGCATTCTTGGTGGAGAGAACCAGCTTATTCATTGATGACCCCCTTTTTCAATTTTTTCTCTCAATTGATCACCTAAACACTGCAATAAGATATTAGTCACGGGACATCTTCTATTGATCGACTAACTAGACTTTCTGTTTTTTGTCTTTTTTTAGTACCAAGTTGGTGGTCTATTTTAAGAAATACCCTGAGGTAGTGGTATAGCTAGGGAATTGGGGCCCAGAGGTGCTTGGTTCCTTGAGGGGAACTTTTAACGTTCAGCGAAATTTGATGAGGAAGGAAAATATACTATAGACTTACACTATCACTTAATTGGTGAAAAACAAGCCCGAACGCTTAATCATTATTTTGCAATTCATGTATGTACAAATATATCATTATCAAATAACATCAGCAGAAATGCAATAGGAGGACTACTATTTATAAAGCTTTAGGAATAGCCCCCTTCCACAGCTAAACTTCAGCCTCGAAGAGAAAGATATAGAGTAATTTTTGAACCAGAACATAACATAATTCATCTTCATAGTGACAAATCCACAATAAAAGATATCAAATAAAAATCAACTCATTTGACTGTTGTTCTTTTGTAGACTAATTTTATCCCCTAGACAAATCCAGCATTAAGGTAGACTACCATCCAATGGCAGTTATAATCTGAGGTCAGCATTCGTTACAAGATTCATATAAAGCACAATAAGTATTCCAAGTATAAAGATTAATCCCCAACAGTCTCCAAGATCTCAAAATCGGACATCCTTAATCCTCTTACAGTTTTGTCTATTTTAATACACTTCACTAAAAATTGGTTTGTGAAAGAAATTTCTTTATCTACTGGAAAGTATTTTGTGAGTTTTATAAGAAACTCCTTGCCAGTTAATGTAAACTTTTGATTACAACAGGTTAGGGCAAAGATAATTGCAGTTTTTCATTAACTTCGAAAAAATATATCTTGGCTTAGAATAGAAATTTTTTTTTTCGAAATAAGAACCCTCAGAATTTACACACCTTTTGAATGAAACCAACAAATTCTTCGAAGGTTTTTTGAGCTGTTTTCTGGTTTTTGAAGGAGTGATCGAAAGGATTGGAAAAAGAGGTCCAAGAGAGACCTGTTGAATTAGCTGGGTAAGGTATACTTTAGTAGCATAGTCTGTTCAATTTCTGTAGCTTTTTTTTTGCTTTTCGTTCAGGGTCATTTGCACAACATGTCAAGCTTTTTTTTTTTTTTTGCTTTTCGTTCAGGGTCATTTGCACAACATGTCAAGCTTTTCTTTTTTTTTTTTCCTTGCTTTTTCAATGGTACAAATATCAAATATCAAACAATTGTTAAAAGGTCAATATTTAATTTCTCTGATATCATTCTATTTATTTTGCATGGGTGCACCTCAATTAGATGTCAATCAAAGGAGGGTATCAACATCTTCAAGGTTCTTTTGTCCATTTCAAAATTTTGGGAACCAATATTGAGTTTCAAGTTTGTTGACGAATGATTGATATCCCGAGTAGTTTCTGCTATCTTACGTCCCATTTTGAATTTGTACAACAAAATTGAATTTGCTTTTTCTATCTTTGATTTGACAACTTCAAATAAACCGGAATAAACAGCGAAAAGAGAATGTTCAGCTCAAATAATTAGAGATAAGTTCATACGTTAGTGAAGTAATAGTTAATTCCAGAAATAAGCACCCAAGTTTAAGATGATAAAAACCGCAATTATTTTTGCACCACCCTAATGAAAAAAAATGAAAAAAAAAAGAAAAAATTGAAAATACAATGAGTTGGGAAAAAATCAGATTTCAAGGCAATGGAGTACAAATGAGTGTATACAGTAGTGTAGTGCTAAAAAAAGAAGAGAGGGGATGCAGGTCTACCTATGGTGAGCAAAGCAAGCTTCTACAGCTGGGTGCTTGGGAGGGGTGCACTCAAGTTGTAAATAAATCTAAGTTTATGCTAAATTGGTCCCTTAATTTGTATCCGGGAATATTCACATCTTTTTTTTTTTAATATTCCAACTTTTTAATGATCCTACAGAAGGCCGAGTAATGTTTCCATTGATCACCCTTTCTTCCAATTTTTAATAGATCATCCCCAACATGACAGTTTCCATTGAGTAACTAACCAGAACCATCCATTTTTCTTTTTTGGTAACAATCCAAATTTAGCACAATGTTATTTGATCGAGACATTAAAACAGAAGTTCTCAAAACTTTATTGTATAAGAGCACAGTAAGAAATTAAACTTATGTAGCACACTAACTATATAAAAGCCTCAAACAATTATTACTTTTGAATAGTGATCACTAGAAAGTCAGAATTTTTTAAAAAACAAGTGAGTACAAACAAGAGACCAACACAGTGTAAACAAACACTACAAATTAAAACCGCCCAGTTTTTTGGGTTTTTTTTGGGGAGGGAGGGGGTCTAAAGAATGTGTAAATGTTGAAATTTCCAGCCCACTAGACTCATGGTGTGGCTGGTACACAAGTTACATACATAGCCAGCCAGCCCATATGAAAATTGAAAAATAGTTTTGGTTGATGTTCCATTCTATATATATATATATATATATATATATATATATATGTATGTATTTATCTAAATGAAATGAGCTCTTACAGATTTACATAGATATACGAGATTTGTTAGTTGGGCTCAGACAGTATGAGAGTCACCTACCATCCACTCGGTCATGATTTCAGAGCACGGTAGAGAAATATCAATTTTATAGATATCAGTTTGATTGATTGTGATGAGACAAACCAAGTGAAGAGTTTACTCTAAATGGGGTGACGATTGTTCTTGTAGAAAAACAGTTAACTCTAGCCTTCAGCTTGAGTCTTGCAAAATTGCAATGAACCAAAAACAGTTCAACGACTCAAGAAAACATCGATTTCATACATGACATTTTTGATAGCACAGGTAGGTACACTAGTTTATAGATAAATTCAATAGTTTTGCCATTAAAGGTCAATTATTCACTTATGATAGAGAGAGCAAGGACCATAAAAATAATTTGATACATATACAAAACAGGTCTGTTTAGCCATATGACAAGAACATCTTTTGGCAGGTGTGCCTAGTTTCAGGTGATCAATTAAAAAAATAGAGAAGGAAAGTGATCAATGAATAAGTTACTTCTCTCACCTTTTGTTTGAATCTTGAAAAAAAAAAAAAAAAAGGTTGAATGCTACCAGACACAAACTGAGGGACCGATTTAGTATAAACTTGCATTGTAAATAGAACCCCCCCCCAAAAAAAAAAACTCCTAATGGGGAAGATATTGAAAATTTGAAAAAATAATTTTGAAACAGAAGGAGACAATGTTTAGATTTTGAGCCCTCTAGCTTCATTGGTGCAGTTTGTACATGTGACAAATATATAGCCAGCCAGAATCACTTAAAAATTGGAAAAAATTTTTTTAGAAATAAAAAATAGAATAAAAAAAGTTTTAAAAAATAATGCTGACAGCTTTGGTTGACTATTTTAGATAGCAGAGGCAACAAAGACAATAAAAGCAAGTTAATGAATACAAAAAAATATTGCATCACTAATCGACTTGGGGCCCATGAATAATTGAATCTACATAATGAATCAAGATCTGTCTGGTTTGAATGCAAATGTAACTTACTCTAGTGTTTGATAAAAAAAAAAAGTATCAAACAACTCTTCTCGGCAAAGATAAAAATGTCAAGAGATATGTGACCAGTAAAATAAAAACTCATTGATTCAATCTATGTAAAAACAGACGCACTATTTTTATTCTCTTCAACTTTAAATGTCTTTAAAATTTTAGTACAGTAGACTTCAGTTATTACAATACCCTTGAGGATTTACTAGTGCTGTCATTATGAATTTGCAGTTGTAACTAGTGTTTTTTATACGAAGTGTATCAATAAGGAAAAACCAAAAAGTACGGACAGAAATTACTTTGTATTACTCTTTTAGTCTTATGTAACATATATGGGTCACAGATCCGCAAACGGAATGTCATGATCAGAAATTAATACATTTTTCACACCTCATTCCATTCTTTTAATCATTTCAACCTCATCATTAATTGATGAGATTTTTCTCTTGAATTTCTCAACAGATTTCTACATAACTCCAGGTGGAAAGAGCAGATGGACAGTTATCTGGGCAAAAAGGGTGATATGACCCCTCAACCCTTACTACTTGGTCCGCTTGGAGCTTTGGGTTCTTAGAGACAGCACCATCGCTCAGTCTAAACCTGTTAAGCAGTATTATCTCAAGTGTTTACCAATTTTGGTTTTGAAAATAATCCACCGAAACTTTCAGGTGCAGTTGCTGCAAACTAATCTCCGACTGTAGTCTTGCTAGAATATAAATACAAACATGCCGTTAAAACGTATGCGTAATTAATTAGTGCCATTGCACCAAGTTTACAGTATTAGATTTTTCTATGTTCACTTGAAGTAGATTCAAATTTAATGTTTATTCAGCATAGACTAATGCACCATATTCCAGAATAGAAACTCAGCCTCTAGGTATTTACCAAGGCCACAATAGTAGAACATTCAGTCAAGTTAAAAAGCATTTACCGATAATGACTTCCTAGACAAGTTTTTTTTCTAGACATACTACAGAGTAAATGTTGAAATTTCCAACCCTATAACTCCATTGATGTGACACATATATACATAACCAGCCAGCTAGAATCACTTAAAAACTGAAGAGCCCTACATTGACAGATTTGGTTGATTGTTTCTAGAAAGTATTATATGCAAAACTATTGTACATGGATGAATACAGTATTTTCTGCCTGGAATTATTTTCTCCTTTATTTCATTTTGCCGCCAAGTTTACAGCCGTTCCATCACTAAGCCTGTCATTCAGATCCACTTGTTTATTTTGCTCATTTCAAACTTTTAATGTCAGACCTTACAGGAGAGGCTTGTCTCCTGTTCTCTTCAAGTCATCTATCACAATCAGACATTAAGTAAAACAGTAAATCAATCAAATATTCCAAACGGAAGACAGAGAAAAACATCCCAGCTCTGAACTTGAACATTAAATTCAAAACGTTTCTGAGTAGGATTTTGCTATACTTAATTTGTCTGGGGACCTCAGTACAGCATTTTTTCATAAAGAAGAGAAAAAAAATTTTTAAATTTTAAAAAAATACCAACTCTGAAATTTTCTCTGATCAGTGAACTTTTTAAACCTTATCTGTGAATTAATTTTTCAAAAATTTCACTTTCAAACGAAGGCAGAAAACTTGTCCATTTATTTCAAACTATATTTCATTAAATTCAGCTACAAAGGATATAAGTTTGATTTAGGTTTAATATATAGGGTTACGGCTATACACAAATAGATGCAGTAAGTGTCATTACCGTGATGGTAGTTTCACCACAGAAAAAATAGTTTATGCTGTCTGAACGCCATTTTAAATTTAATGCAGAAAATGTAACAATCGGCTCAACTTTTCACATCAATCTTACAGGAGAGGCTGGTTTGCTTATGTCATTTATAACAATCAGACATTAAATAAAACTGTATATCCATTAAATACTTCCAACAAAAGATGGGGCGAAGAACATCCCAGCTCTCAACTTAGGCAATATTTACATTTTCCGAGTAGAATTCAGAACATTTCTCTTAGAATGTGCTGTATCGTGTCTACAAATCTCAGAACGGCATTTCTTTCGTAAAAATTTTAAGATTCTCTGATAATTTTTTTAACTTTAACAGTGAATTTATTTTTCAGAAATTTCAAATGAAAGCAAAAAATTTGACCATTTTAAACTGTATTTCATCAAATTTAACAAAGGTTTAGTAGTGTATAGGGCTACAATTATACAAGTCCACTAAAGAACCAATGAAGGCAGCAAACATTATCATCCTGATGGTAGTTTCGCCACTGGAAAAATTGTTTACACTATAGTTTTGATTATAGCACAGAAAAGGTGAAAATCGCAACAGCTTTTCAGATCAGATCTTCAGGAGAGGCTTGTCGTATGTTATGTATCACAATCAGACTTAGTAAAACTGTATATCAATCAAATACTTCCAAGAAAAAATGAGAAAATATCCTAGCTTTAGACTTCTTTGTGTCTTGAAGTAGATTGGAAGTGGTCGTGTTTTTAGACCTGTGCATACATATATCCATACATATATATATATATATATATATATATATATATATATATATATAAAAACACACACATTCTCAAATCACAGGTCTAACTAGATTAGTAAAAACACTCAAATTTTTAAGTAATCACCACCAACTAAACACAGCTTATATCTAGAAAACCAATAATAATACAGTTGGAAATACAAAAAGAATCACTCCATAACCAAACATCTCCACTTTGCACATATATCCACTCATTAGACTTCCTTTTCTAGCTATAAACTAAATTTCATGCAAGACTCTCAATCACGACTTGTATGCAAGATGGGTCTCTCTCTGAAAACCATGCCTAGAATTGAGTTACTCATCAGAAAACACCAAGCTTATTCATCTCATGAGAAATGTCACATTGAATCAAATTGAATTAATAACAAATACTACACGTCTAATGTCTTTCAAATAGTATCAGTACATTTTATATTATTTTCTTCACAAGGGGTGTGCCAAGTCAGACGGGTACGCTGGAAGAAGTTTGAGTGTTCCTGTCGTAGATCAGAATAGCAAATAGCAGCCAAGATGCAGAATCAGGGTGGAGAGCTGTTGAGCAAACCACTCTACCATAATTGCCATTTACAAATACCAAAGCAGGAGCAGCAAAAAGGCGATTTTCCCACTATAGTTAACTTCAATAGGATACAATCATTTTATATATAGGTCATTCCTTATCAAGTGGACTAATTTTGGTGAAGTGCCCCACTCGACCATTGCCGTAACTTAGAGCACACGGTCTTTTTGGTCGGAAATGAAGTCTAGTAGAATTTTGGCTCGATATCTTCACTCGTTCCGTCACTATGGATCCAAGAAATATGACTGCTTTGTGCAGCACAATAGCAACCAAACTAATTTTTCCATTTTCAACTAGCCTCCATTGTATAATAGGAATTTCTTCAGAACTAAAAATTCATTGCCAAGGTTAACTTTTCATGTATATCAGCAAAAAATGTTATCAGCCCAGCTCTACAAAATATCTTTACAGAAAAAGATATCAAAGTGGGTTCCTAATTAAAATCGGTACATCCAAGAAACCATTTCCAAATAACCATAACTCAAGACCTGGCCGATCTTGTGAATTCGGTTTCGCAAGGACCACTGCAGGTCAACAATGCTCAAATCTTGTGCTATTATTTTTTTTTTTTTTTTTTTGAATAATTAGTTCTGGTACACACATGGCCTATGGTGATTCATTTCTGCAAGGTACAGATATTTATTGATTCTTATTTTAAAACGGAAAATTTTGAAATAAAAATTGTACATCGTTTATGATATTCCTGTCTATAAGCTCTTACTTCTCACGTAACAATACCCTGCCCTATGGTTAAGTGAGAAAAAAAAAAAGAAAAATTATGTTTGGATTTAATGGTATCATGAAATCTTATCTCATTAAACAGCATTTGCTTTCGAATTTGGAATGGCTTCCGGCTGCAATTCGACCTATCCAACTCACGTGTACACACACAAAAAAAGCACGCACACAAAAACACATATAAATAATAAAATCTTAAAAATAAACAAAAACATCGAACTGTACACTTTTTGATACAAGCATCAATGCTCTCCTTATAAATACTGACTCATCATTAATATCTGCAAGCAAAGCAGTTAATGGCCGACTAAGTTCTGAATCAGAAATCTACAAACAAAATTTTTTCTTTATTTTTTTTCATTTTTAGGAGATATTTTCTTTCCTGGTTGCTATTTCTCGTATGTATCAGAATCTTCTTTACTTAAATTAGTACACGAGGCCGCAATTGTAGAGCACTCATTAAAGATTAAAGTCAATACAGTTGTAATCGTTTGCAAGACGAGCTTGGAACCATTTCTCCATGCCGAGGAGCACATCTTAGAATTATCTAATGCAGTACATGAAGGTCTGTGAGTATAACTTGGTGCACATCATTGTACGGTGTAACAACTTTGTTACAAAACAAGCTGATAGACATAACCAACTAGGCAAGCTCTCTTCATTTCACCCCCAAGGCTCAAGTGTTTCAGGCTGGGTCAGGTATACAAGTAAAACTGGTAGAACTCAACCGTAGCCATCAAAGATGGCAAACGGTTCCTTTTTTTTTTTTTTTTCTTGTGGTATGAGTATTTGTTAGTATGTGTTCCAACACTCTGTTCTATCTACAAACTTGAAAATTGGCATCAGTAATACCATATATCCCTTTTATTAAGAGGTATTTTTTTCAATTTCTGGAGAGAGGGAAAAAAAAAAATTGGAGCTTTATTTCAAAAGGGTTTTTCAATAACATCTAGAAACTCTATAATATGCTTATTTCATGATTTTTTATTTTTCAATCTATTACTGATGTTTTCCAGAGATGTCATATCGAATTTACTCTGACCATATCTATACTTTGATTCAAATTATTTATTCATTTATTTTTTTTTTTTTTACATGACTTCAAAATCCAACGCAACAGTTGTTCAATTATTGACTGTGGTGACTAGTTTATTTCACTTTTTGTTTTCAGTCTGAGATGCAAAACTCTTCTGAGCAGATTGCTAAACTCGCTTTTCAAGCTCTGCTGTTATTTCCATCAAAATGGCTTTTCAAGTCAACATTTGTGTTGTAGGGGATTAGAATTGAACATAGATCAAATCTCCAAACAACTGAACATGATCTGCGTTGTGCAGTTTCTGGAGTTCCTCTCTCGCATGAATGAACAGTTGCTAAAAAAAAAAAAAAAAAACTAACCAGCTGAATTATCTCACTTTGTGTGACTAACATATTCAAAGAATCCCTGATCTCGTACAAAGCCAGGTGTTGGGCAACCAATGAAGATTAAATTCACTACAGATGCAACGGTCTGTGAGACTAACTTGTAAGGCTCCAATGAAAAATACTGTATTTACACCCAGATACAGGATTTTAAATTCAAGCAAGTTTGGGACCTGACTATTGTTGAACCACAGAAATTGACGTTCAAGGCCTATTTTTCAAACAAAACATGTTCTTTCTGTTTCTTTGAATCATACACACTAACTCACATTTTGGCTAATTCCTCCAGTACCTCTGCTTTTTCGAAATAATGCATCATGTTTCTCTGAATTTTTTAGATGAGGTATTATTATTTCTATCATTATTCGGACTATCCTCATCTTGGTTGTTTTTCATACGTTTTTCATACTCCATCAGGTATCATCTGGTAATAATAATAGAAATAATAATGCTTTATATATACAATTTTTACAATTAGTACCATCTTCTGCTCCTACTGGCGTCTTGGATGACATCCTGAAGGGTTAAAAGATGAATACGACAACATTAACAGTAGTATGTCACCAAAACATTCGACTGCAGTGTGAAAGAGTCCAGCACCTTAATGCTGCTAACAGTGCCCCTCTGTTGGTAGATTCACAAACTAAAGGTAGCAGATTCAAAATGAACTGGACCACGAGAGTTGCTAGACCAGAGAATGCTTGATTAAAGAGGTTCAACCTGTATCACATTTTGATTTCATATCTTCATCAATATAAAAGATAACATTGCTACTGAACATTTTTTAAACTTAGTTGTATGTTTTATTTGTAGGAATTGAGGTGTTCAAAACCTAAAAATTGACTTTTCATTCTTCCAAAGAACTATCTGAATCTTTCTTGATTCTGATGTGGTCAAGTATGGACTAGGTTTCAGGCTTATTTTAATACTTAAAGACAAGGTCTGTCAGGAGAGTATTTGTATATTTCATTGTTCTCCGCTTATACTTTTATTGAGGTTAGTAAGACCCACCTTTTTGGCTCACCAGGCCTGTCACAGCAGCATTCTACTTACAGCACCTGGTATTCTCCAATGATCACCCATCTAGATACTGACCAAGCTTGACATTGCTTAACTTCAATGTTCTTACGAGACCGATATATCTAGCGTGATTTGGCCATCCCTTAGACTCGAAGAGAAGTTCCACACTCCAAGTCCTTCTGCTTACCAGAGGCACTGAGTACCGTCGAGGGTCTTTAGGTTGTCTTGGTGCTAGAACCAAAGGCGAGTACTCTACCACTGAGCCACGGTGATTAGTATCAGAAAAGCATCCTTGATGGTTTTAGCTGATAGCCTCTAATATCAACCCTTCTATCAGGAGGTTGTTGCAAGAGAAATGGCTTTTTATTTTGCATGTGTCTCTCTGATTGTGATTTTGATTAATTCCAAAACAATACTTATTCAACTATTTATATAGCATCAGCTTTCTTTTAGATTTTCAACTGATCAATTTATATCAATTTCAATAATCTCTCACTCTTACAAATGCTGTCCTCAAAGGAAATCAGACTGTGGTCTTCATACGAGTTCAAAATCAGTAGAAAAGCTGTTCAAGCTCTCAAGAACAATTTTGCATTAAGAATGGGGACTTGCTCAGAAAGAACAATGCAACAAATTGAACAAATTTCATTCTGAGGATGTGAGCCTAGATGATTACCTTTGAGTACGTCCTCAATCAGCTGTTGACATGGTTAGATTAGATGTTGTGGAAATTAATTCATAGATAACTGTTGCTCAAAATTTACAGTTTCAAAAACAACTGTAGCATATTTTTCATATAGTAATCGGCCACTTCATGTGGGACAACCTAATTCATGAAGTTACACACAGCAACTGTAACATTCATCTTCAAACCCATAAAACATTATCCAATACATTAGAGACCTAATACTCTTTCACACTTACAGCTTTCTATTCAGAATTCTAAGTGTGGTTTTATAGCACATCAAATATTATAATGGTTAGGTGATTGCCAAAGATTATTCCAAAGTAAATCCTTGTCTTCTGATCGAATTCTTAGGCGTTACTATAATTGACCTTAGCACTGTGGCTGTGAACTAAACCTACGAGACATTAATCATCTCAACTAAAAATCTAATTGATTGAATGAAACTTGAACGGACTGAAAACAGCACTTAACCCAGTGAATAGATAATATCCTATCAAATAAATAATTGTGTCTAACTATAAAGTGTGCTCATCAAATGGCATAATCTGTTTGCCAATAAGTGTTAAAACTTGCTATTGACAGATCATGTAGGATACGTTCTTAGTATAATGGAGCCACTATCTGCCAATCTGAATTCAATCAAATTGGCATGCAGGAAGATCAAATATACAGGTCTGGTTAGTCACTTAATAGAAACCATCACATGACCAACATATCTAGGCAGTATGTCATGTTAGGGATGATCAATCAAAAAATTGGAAAATGATGTAACCAACGAATAAGTTACTTCTCTCATCTTTTATTGGGCAGTGATCACTAAAACTGAATTTTCAAAAACTAAAATGAATACTGCTGGACATAAACTAAGGGACCAATTTTGCAAAAACTTACATTGCGAATTGAACCTCCCACTAAAAACCTAAAGGGGGGGGTGAAAATAGACAAGATTTTTTTTTTTATTATCATAAGGAGTAAATTGCATTTTCATGTCCTAGCTCCATTGTGCATGTGATAGATAGCTATACCAACTAAAAAACTGAACATGTTGACAGTTTTTGTTGACAGTTTCTAAAATATCTAATACTCTAAAGACAATGAATGTTTTCACATATGGTTTTATAGACTCTGAAATGGCTACACCCTGGGGTCTGAAAATTTGTCAAGACCAACGAAAATGAGGAAACAGGTTTGAAAGAATCAATCTCTCAGAGACTGTAAGAGTCACTTAACTGCTAGTTGAAATAGAGAAAAGTTCACTTGCCTGTGAATAACTTGTGACCAATCTAAAAATATTGAGATGTTGGAAGAAAAAAAAAAAAAAATCATCTAAAATACATATTTACTAAGCCTTCATTGACCGCATGCCATATCATAATATAGCAAACAACAATATCTAATCAAATAACAATTATATCAATTTCATTATATGTACGATGCTTTTGCAATTAAGATACATTTCCACTATATTGAATATTATTTCTCATGTAAAGATATCTTCGCCTTATGGAAAAATATATAAACTTATCCAATATCTAAAATATATCTAAAAACAATTTCTTACATCTAAATGCAACAGAAAATTTGATAACGAACAAGAGACAAAATTGCTCAACTTAAAAGAGGATATATTCGACATTACGTCTGTAGAAGAAGATCAACACTCTAACAGTAGTGCACATATTTTGAATTAAAAAACTTTTAAAAAAGTATCAACTAAATAATGTCCATATGTAGTCAAAAGACTAAATCTTGCAAAAAAAGGAAAAAATAACTTATGGATGAAGAAGATGGGTTTAAGTCCACTTAGCAACAGCATTCATCAGCAGACAGTAACATCTCCACGTTTCTAAGATAACAAAATTTTGGAAACTTACATTATAAGCAAAAAAAAAAAAAAAATAAATAAATAAATAAAGTTACCGTTAGTTTAGTGCTCACAGTAGCACCAAGCAGCAGCTCTCTTCTTGGTTTTTTAACCTAATGAACATTCTTCTGATACTAAATGTATTATCCACTTCAACACGGAAAAATATTTGGAAAAAAAGATATTTGGAAGAAAAAAGAAAAGTACATTGTCTTAGATCGGTTAAGTAGATCTGCACTCTATATATTATTTTAAATTCAAAAAAATGCCCATGAGTAACGAGATGAAAACTCCGTAATAGAAAAAAAATAATTGTATGAATAAAAAATAAATGGCTTTAGTGCTTTCTACAGCAGCATTTATCAGCAGATAACAGCATCTTGTTTCTAAGAGAGAAGGAAATTTTGTAAACAATGGGCAGATCTTTGTTTTTATTCCAGTCGCTGTTGAGAGGAGCAAATTGCAATGCAGGAACCAGTTAAAGTTTATCTGCAGCATTCTCTCCACGGAGCCTGGTCCTGAATGGTCCCTTGCCAGGAACAGTCGAAGGTGGGGGACAGGGAAATCTTCCTGCCAGTGGTGCAAGAAGGCCTGGGCAGATTTTACTTGGTCTCCGCCATTCCAGTGGCGGACCAGTCTTTCTGTCAATCACCAGCTCCCAGGGGTAACAGTTCCTTAGCAGGGATTCCAGGAGGACTGTGAGCCTCAAAATGTTGACAAAATGTATGCCAACAATACTAGAGGCTTCTTTTTCTTCCCCATTTATATATTTAAGATCTGACGCTTGGTCTCCAGAGATGGAGGCTTCTTGTTCACACACAGAGGTAGTGGTTCCACTTTAAGCCATTGTGTTACCTTGATCAATAAGTCCTCTGCTATAAAGGCACAACCCTTTTATCAAGAAACCAGCAATGGCGCCAGCACCTAACATTTGGTATTCGCAATGTTGCAGATCTTGGAGAGAAGAATTTCCAAGATCTGCAATATCGTGTCTTGGAGTGTTCTGATCCCCCAGTAGCAGGATCCCCAGTCTAAAGCAGTATCTTTGGCAATGCAAGGCTTAGGAAGACACAGGAGACATGGGTATCATGCATAATCTCAACAGGTGGTACCTATCAACCTATAAGGCTGAAAATTTGCAATTGCCATCCAAGTTTTCTAATAGATTCTATAATGTCTCTGACTTCTGTTTTCTTCCTGATGTATTGTGCAGTTTTATGATCTCTCAATATGAGAGAATCATGATCAACCTTAGCTGGAGAGATCACAAGACAGCACAGTATATCAGGAAGAAAACTGGAGTCAGAGACATCGGAGAATCTATTAGAAAACGTAAATGGCAATGGGTAGATCATGTAGCAAGAATGGAAGACAATCGATGGACATCACAACTCACAACATGGATCCCCAGAGATCACATGCGAAAACAAAGCTGACAGAATGCAAGATGGAGAGATGAACAAATTTAGAAAATACTGGCTCTGCGATGCCCATGACAGAAATGTGGTGGATCCTGGGGAAGGTTTATGTCCAACGACGGATGCTAAAAGTCAAATGATGATGATGAGACCCCTTTTTGGGACCTTTTTTAAAAAAGTGCCTTTTGCCCCTTCCTCCCCATTTAAGGTTTCAAGTTTAGAAGCTGTATATAATGCATTTTTCATGTTACAGCCTTGAAAATTTGCATTCATAGTCTACTACACACCAGAACAGAAGTATCTTTAAATTGATCAACCCCAAAAACCATGCTGCCAAAAAATGGTCACATGACAGCTTCTATTTAGTGACTAAACAGACCTGTTTTAGATTTACCAAAAGGCACAATTAATTCAATGACAAAACTACAAAACAAACCATTTATTTCAATACAAAACTATATATTAGCAATTTTTCAATTCAAATGTTCACTTTCACTCTAACTTTCATCATCAAAAAGATATCAATGCCCACGTTCTACATACAAACATGAAGCAAAAATAATGTAAAAAACATCCAAGTTTTACTAAAAATAACATAGAAATAGGCAGAAAAAATCAATAAAGCATTATTTAGCAATAGAGTGGTAGTGGCTCGGCTAATTAAATTATTCAAATAGTTAATATGACTCCAATTAAATATCTATAACTACTATATTAGAGAATTTTACTTTCTGTGTAGTGTAAAATTAGTATTACGGAAAAGTCAAATCTAAGGCAAGCTGCTGATGACTTTAGCAGTCTGTTCAGGAAATGACAGTAAGGGAGAGAAAAAAATGATTACACGCTCCCCATACCCGGTTGGCTATCAGCCTAAGATATGATAGCGATAGGCAGGTTTGTAAAGTCAAATCGAAATAGTAAGAAAAATGTAAATATAATGACTAATTTTATATTGTGACAAAGAATACAGATTAGACATTACAAACTGCCTGTTGCAATCATATTTTGTTTATTATAACTAAATTATTGTTTGACAAATGGGTATGTGGTGAAAAGTAGTGTTTAATAAAAAAAAAATGGGTTTCATAGGGTGGGTTAAATAAGGTATTTGATAGTACTAAAAATTACTGGTGAAAGGTTGTTTTTCTATTCATTTTTCGATATTCAACTTGGACCAATTTTTTCTAGAGAAAAAAAAAAAAAAAAGTTTCAATGTACTTATTGTTTTAAAAGAAAAAAAAAATTCTAAAATTATTGTAATCTTTTTATTTATTTTTACTTATATAATATAGCCATGTGATGCCAGACTTCTTACAGCGATTCAAGACATAAACAAAAAATACATATCAACAACACTTTGTGAAAAACGACCCGAGATCAACTTCAGGTTCAATTGGCGATAATTTCATCGGAACGTAGCTTTACATACACCTATGTGACCTCTCAGTTGAAGTGATGAGATCTACACCAAAGGTGCTAAATCAGAGATTTTCATTATTCCTCGCAAAAAGATTTGGAAATATTCTAGAACAATTTGAGAAAGGATGAAACTAATAATAAAGAAATAAACTTCATTAAAAAAATCATTATTTTAATTGCAGAGAGTAAATTTAAAATTTTTCTTTTTTTAATTAACAAAATTTGGTCTTTTTCCTTTCCAGCAAAAACAAAGAAAAAACTTGAATTTTCTCAAATGTTGAATTACGTTTTTAAAATCTAATTGCATATCAACCCCATGAAGTTCAATAATTAGGTGGAATTGGTCGACTTCTCGTTAGCAAATCTGACTCTGATGATTTGGATCTATTCAGTGCACCTTTCTTGTCCCTCCTCATCAAATAAAGATCTATCAAGCTTAGGGATACCTTAACGCTGTCACCTTTGATGTTTCTATGACCAGAAATCAATCAGGATGTTCATTTCTATTCTCAGTTCAACTCTGATAACGATTCAGTTGAATATCTTAAAAACTTCAGAAGTATTAAAAAAAAAAAAAGAAATGTTATGAAAGATCTGATTTTTTTCAACTCAATTAATGGTTGAGGAAGCTTGAATACTTCGACTGAGTTGAGTGGTCGAGTTAAATCTCTCGGGCTGGTGACAAAATTTCATCTCGAATACTTCCGACAGAAATTACAAAGAATATTTGGCAGAAAGATAGAAGATAATTGGAGGAAAAAAAACAATAGTTACAGGGCTATACATAATAAGCAGATATGAATAACACTGGGAACTTTTTTTTTCACCTAATTTGTTCCTGGGTAATAAGTGTTATTTTATCATTGATTATGTCAATCATTCCCTTCAAACTTTATTCTACTTATTTTCACATGGAAAATGGACAAATCAGCAAATTTTAATCAAATAAAATGAGAAAAACAGTGATCTATGAATATTACTCTCTTAGCCACGAAAGCAAAATTGGAAAAATGATAGAAGTCACTGTCTATCCTTTTCACATAAAACTAGAAAACAACACTCACTATTCAGGAATGAAAATCCTACCGCACAGTATCATAGATGATCATCAAAATATCATTACTTTTCAATGCTAATGCTAAAAAAAGTATGTATATATCACACAACCACAAACATCCTAATATCTTATTTCGATAAATACTTAAGGAACAATATGTGAAAGGCCACACATAAGTGCCCAACACACCACCCATGGCAAAAATGCTCCTATGTTGGATAACGTTATTTCGATCCTTTTCCCCATTAAAGTTGGGTCAGTTATCACACAATCATAATGCAGAATGTTCAAACTTTAAAAAAAATTTAAAAAAGCATAGTAGCTCTAATCTGATGAAAATATCAACCTTTTGAAAATGGTTATGTACCGCCACTTATAAACGCATATACTCACAAATACATTCTAGATCATAAGTAACCCTTGGATAAATCGAGCTTAAGGTGCACTAGTACTTGCGGAAGATAATATCCCAAAATAAAAAGCAGAAAAAAACGTGTTTATAAATTCATGGCATATAACGCTAGCCAAACCACTTCCAACAAAATATACAAATAATATTATTGTTACAACCTGAGCCAGCATATTGATTGACATTTTAGAGAAGTGTTAGGCAGTTACACATGACTTTTCTTTTTTTTCAACATCATAGAGATTGATTATTAGAGTGTGTAACTGCTACCACCTAATATGATGATGTCATGATAACAGTTGGGAGAAAAAAGATGGACTTGCGTGCTGGATGTTTGAAAGAATACACTGATGAGAGAGTATGGTAGGATGATAGAAGAGAAAGAGTGGAAGAATAAAGCAGGCATTTAAACAGTTTTGTTTAGTTTATTTTGTCGTTTTGTACATATGTAACTCATAAATGAAGCATTAAAATGTCAATGTTATTCCTTAATGACTGTTTCTAAGTAAACTGTGGAATTTCCAGATTCAGATATTGTTTTACTAATCAAACTAGAAGTTAATGCTAGAAGTGAATTTTCAAGAACAATTTCAAATTAGGGAATAATGCAGCTCAACCTGCTAATAACGTCAACAAAGCATTCGGAATAAATGTACACTACGATAGAGATGTAGAATATTATTACAGGATCATTAGAAAAAGGTTATTGCTTCAACTGGGTTTTATTTTGATTGAACAATTACCATCTTTTTTTGTTGTTTGTATTAACCTTCATCCCATTAACAGACAGAAAAAAAGCAGTAAAGCATCTCTTAAGAGATAACTTCCATTGGAGTATGACTGGCCGGTGTTGCATGCTTCAGCTTCAGCTTAGTGATCCATGTGAGTCAAGCCTGATTGAGACCAGGACTTTATTCCTACAAGGTTTTACGGCCATCCCTTCAAGTGGACACTAGTCCAATAAAGGGATACCTACACTCTAATCACACAACTCGGAGTATACCCCATTAGCTGCAGAGTGAACAAGGAAATTTGTCTTAATACAAAGTTTTCCTGTCTCTTCACTCATACTGATAACCTAACCCAGAACCTTTTGCATGTGAACCAGATGTGCTAACCATTACACTATCAAAGCTGACATTTCTTACATAACCTAATAGTCTATAGACAAGACATACAGAAAAAGACTATACTTTAGTAACATCGTTAACTAGGCAGATATAATTAAATAACATCAACAGCAAAAAATGTAGAAATACTCTTTTTGAATGAGTCAATATCATCAATAATAGACTGATCAATCAGGCCAAACTAATCAATAAAATGAGATGCGCTCAACAAAGAATAGAAGCCTCTGTAATAAAAGTGCACATCTCAAAGAGTGTAGGTGCCATCATCTTTTTTTTTCACTCAAACTCAACACAGTGCCCTCGTCAAGAAACTGCACCTAATGAACTAGAATGCTAACCATTGCTTTTCATGTATGTCAACTTACAGTGGTGTTTAACCAGCATAGAAAGGCTCCAAAAGTCATATATAAGCGCAAAAAAGCATTATTTTTTTTCAATTAAGAAATATAATTAAACAACGAATTAATCAGAAATTAATGCAATAATACAATTAAACACATGTTTCTATCAGGTCATGCATCATGAACTTGTCAGTTTGGTATGTCATATACACAGTTTCCATTGTATGTTGATAAGTCCATGGTGTACAGTATGATAAAGACATGGGTTTAATTATAATATTGCATTAATAACAAAAACCTACCTAAGACAATGGCACTTTAGTCACCTTTTGAGTATTTCCCTTGGGGCCTCAAACACTTATCCCAGCATCCCCCCCCCCCGACTTCCCAAAACAGTCTACGAAGTCCTCTTCTGGTACTAGCATCATTTGCTTTGTTGCATTCTCCTTCATCTTGTCCAACATCTGATATCTCCACCTTCTCAACGGCAAAAAGACAGTCACAGGGAGTCAAATCTAGACTGTGTGGAAGCCAACAGACTCATGCAGAGTGACCTTTTGCCGAAATTCTCTGCATGAGACGGGGTAGGATCAGTCTTTGTCAATGCAACAGTAGACCAGCTCATTCAAAGGCATCTCACTGCCGACTGAATAACCACACTAAGAGTATCTGTCTATGTTCTGCTTGCCAAGTTACTTCAAGGCCGGGCAACCAGTTCTTGAGGTATTCAAAATTGCTGGATACCTCCCAGACAGACATCGTACATGCATCTTACCTCTGGTAAGGAATATTTTTCTTTCTTTGTTTTTTACTTTCTAGGGGAAAAAACCTTCATTGGTTTTAAATGTTGTCGAAAATTATTTCCAGTAAGCACATAATTGTTTTAGCATAATATATTGAATAAAAAAAACCTCAAATCTAAGGTTCCTAAGTATGAATCATTAAATACTAGTATCATCATTAGTCTGTTAGCATCTATCATTGGATATAGACCTTCCCCAAGAATCAACAGACCTCTCTATCATGGGCATCGTGGAGCCAGTACTTTCTGAATTTATCAAGCCCATCATGCCATCTTACTTTCTGTCGGCCATAGCCTCGCACCTGATCTCTGGGGATTGACATTGTAAGATTAGGTGTCCAGCGGTTGTCTGCCATTCTTGCAATATATACAGCCCACTGCAATTCAAGTTTTTTAACAGTTTCTGTAAGGTCTCAGACTCCTGTCTCCTCTCTGATATACTGTGCTGTCTTATGATCTCTCCATTTGAAGTTGAGCATGATTCTCTCATATGTATGTTGCATGGTTCTCAGTTTGAGGGTCAGTCTCTTTGATAGGTTCCATGTTTCAGCTCCATAGGTGACTATTGGTAGGATACATTGGTTGTATACCCTTCTTTTGAGGACTAGTGGGATTTTTTTGTTCTTGAAAGCCAAGCTAGCTCAACTGAAAACTTGCCAACCTAGTGTGATTCTTCGCTTTAATTCTTCTTTTGATGACTTCAAGGCATAGCATGTCAAAAATGATATTATTTAGGCACTCTGCCTATGATTAAAGTGTAGCTACTCAATCACCAAGCTGAGATACTAGAGTAGTATACATTTTTCTGTCGTGTTCTCACACCAGCAATAGATAGAGGAAACAAACAGAAATAGTCACACTGTTAATAATAATAGATTAGGGGTTCCAATCTAGAGTAAATTAGCTGATTCTGGATTTGTACATATTTTTTTTAAATTATGATTTTTTTTATATTTCCAAATCTGAATTTGAGATGAAAATTTGAAGTAGGCCTATTGTGAAAAAATACTTTTTTCTTCCTACTATTTTGGACTAAATGATCTGTATTTTATACTTTATTAGTAGTTCATAATAACATTGATAGGTGCTACTATTATTACTTTTATTTGAACGCAAAATAATGATGTTAAAGTGTACTTCAAAATTTTCTCTTTGCTAGTTGCTTTTTATGTTAGAATGCAAATAAAAATTATCCAATGAACCAGGGAGGGGGTAAATTTACTTTTCAAAAGTTACCAGAAGTAAACAAGACAGAAAAGGTTGGGAATCTCTGATAAAGAGAGATTAATAAAGAAAATAAAGTGACACTCAAAATAAAGAGAGACTTAACTAACATTACATTTCAACTAATTCTGACTGATTAATCACAAACACTGACAGAAGAAAAAATATTTACAAAGGAAATAAATTCTATGTGCCGAGCAATGTTAGTACAAATGAACCGTACTTGTACTAAATGACTGAATAGTACACACGTACACATACTTTTCTTCACATAGTATACACGTGTTCAGCGCATATGAAATGATTTTCATCCCCTCATCACAAAATGAAGACTATGAATAGTATTTTGATACATTAATATCTATATAGGCCACGTTGCAACTAAATGGTTGGTTTTATGTTGGCGATTACAACACATCGGCCTTTTGCTACTTCTCCCTTAAAAAATAGGAGATTTTGAGTATGGATGGTCAGTACTGATAATAAGCATTGGATCCAAAGCAGAGGTACCACACACTGATCCTAAGTAGAGGACTGGAGAGCACACACATACTCTGATCATAGGCAGAAATGCCAATCCATGCAAAAATAATGACTTATAGATATAAAGCAAATAATAGGTTTTATTTTTCAACCATTTACGAATCTGAAGAAAGGTAACTAGGACATGCAGACATACTTTGATTGGTGCAATTGATTCATTCAAAATTTTCCATGCTGTTCAAGGTCTTATAATTCTATGTGCTTTTTTTTCAGAGTATCATCATCATCAGTCTTTTAACAACCGTCATTGGACATAGACCTTCCTCAGGAATCACCACAATTCTCTATCATGGGCATTACGGAGACAGTATTTTCTAAATTTGTCCAGATCATCCTGCCATCTTGTATTTTGTTGGCCTAAGTTTCACATGTGATCTCTGGGGATCCAGGTTGAGAGTCTTGCAATATGGCCTGCCCATTACCATTTAAGTTTTCTAATGGATTCTCTGATATCTCTGACTCCCGTTTTCTTCGTTATATACTATGCTGTCTTGTGGTCTCTCCATGTGAGGTTAAGCATGAATCTCTCATGTGCCCGTTGCATACTTCTCAGTTTGTGGGTTTATCTCTTGGTTAGGTTCCATGTATCAACTCTATAAGTGTCCAACGGGAGGATGCATTGGTTGTATACTCTTCTTTTTAGGATTATTGGGATCGACAGTGTATACTTGCTTACATCAATTTGAACAGCAATACCCAAACCGTACTTATCAAGGTATTTATTCCTATATCATATTTTAAGGAAGTGTGATTCTTGCAGTGATAGCACAGACAACTGAATCAGCAACCAGAGTTCAAACCCAAGTCAGGACTATTTATGTTCATTTCATAGTGCAGCAGATTGGGGCTCTAGCCTTGAGAAGGCAACCAATCTAGGAGAAGGACAACTCTGATTCCAGATCAGGGAGTGAGGCCTCTTTAGACAGTTTGGCATCGGCTTAGCTGCAGAAGCGTCAGACATATTGCTCTCTCTCTGCTTTCTTCTGGACTATATCAGCAGGGCTGGGAGGGAGGATTCGGACAATTGGGTACCCTAAGATATCCATGCACTTTCCCCGAGCATGCCCCCCTGGAGGGGACATTCCATTGTTTGTACAGACAGATCAGAGGCCATTCATCAAATTTTCAAAGAAAAAGGTATCCAAGATAGTTGATTGGTCCAGTTGAAAAAGTAATTTTTCAAGTCATGAAGTAACAACAAAGGAGGCTCCAATGTTACACGATAAAGGTAATAAATGATAGTCATAAAGTATGAATTGTATAGTGTAAATTATTTCAGGTCCCTGAACAAGAATTGAAATAAAGTCTGATAATTTGAAGAGAAAGACAAACCTTACTCTCTTGATATAACACAGAAATCGCTTACAGCGTGGTTTGAGCATGGACCCCGATTTTCAAAACGTTAAATTTGGCTCTTTAAATGATAAATACAGAAATAGAAAGACTCCTCCTAAATCAGGTTACACCGAAAGTAAAAAGAAAATGAATTAGACAAAAACGTTTCAGTACTCAATAAAAAGAAACTCAACACCCCTTTCCCTATTAAGATTCCTAACGCATTGTCAAACTCCCACTCTAGACACTTGCTACATATGTATCTAAATCTTTTCAAAAAGTGACCTTCGCATGAAATGACCTCATTTCCAAAGATGCAATGTAATCCATAAAAAAAGATTGTTTAACGATAAGTCATTTTACTTCAATTTTATGTAAATGAGAATCATATATAAAATAATGGGTCAAGATTCATTAAATCTTAACTGACAAAATTAGAACATTTTTCCTATTCAGAATAAACTGATCTAACTGAATATAACCTTTTCACAGAGAGTTATTGTTTTTTGAAAAAATAAAGTTCTTTACACTAAGTGTGTGATGTGGGCATATGATGGGTAATCGATCTACAATATGTATTTTATGTAAAACTGACAACCGATGTTCAGTTTTCATTACAAATATCTAGGTCTTCAAGAAAGCGAGGTCATATTCTGAAAGAACAGTACTCTGCATTGGAAATTTCTTTTCTAATGATTTTGTTGATCACACAACAAATCTTTATCCAATAAAGTTCTAAAAATGAGGTCTTGAAACGAATATCAAATTACAACCCTGAAGAATAGAAACACAGAAGTTATTTACCCCTGATGTCTCTCATACAGTTGAATTAAGAACAAACTGGTATCTTTTTTTAATTAAAAAAAAATAAAAAATAAAAACAGGTCTAGTGAGTCACTCAATAGAAATTGTAACACGACTAACAGCTAGACTGCATGCTGTGTTGGGGACGATCAATTAAAAAATGGGAATGGGGTAATCAATGAGTTGAATAAGTTACTTCTCTGCATTTCGTGGGGCAGTGACCACAAAACAATGTGAATGCTACCAGACACAAACTAAGGAACCAATTTATCATAAACTCGTATTGCAAATTCCCCCCCCACACACACACACACAATCTTGGAGGTGATAAAAAAAAACACGTTACTGGATATGAATAAATGTTTGAATCTTCAGCCCTATAGCTCCATTGGTGCGCACGATATATACACGAGTCGATAGCCAGCAGTCAGACCAACTCAAAAACTGAAGAAATCCACGCTGACAGTTACTAATATCGTGAAAATAAGTGGAAGAAATTCTTTATAAAAACTATTTACCGAGTCTCATATTTGAACCTGCAAATTTAGCAGAAACAGCTCTGAACGGCCACGAATTCTTTGTCTATGGTAGGCTTTAACGATAAAATAATTGTCACAAACTTTTCTCTTCGTTATAAACTAAACTTACTATATTTCTTTCCGTAAAAAAATCAAACGTCCGCTTTTTCTTTGTTTTTAAATGTCGGTCAGTGCGAGCTTTTTAAAGGCCTTTCTAACTACTAAGACAAAAAGTAGTAAGATTCAGTTAAACTACTAAAATAGTATTTTTTTTATTCATAAGTAATTGTTATTTCAGTTAGATCTGGTCCAAGGCATAAGCAACTATTCTAGTAAGTGATTGTATTAGTGCCGTCAAAAATAACAGTATGAAAGTTCGTTTATTGACTACTGAACGTGAAATGTTTTCGTGTAATTCATTTCGCTCTTACACTAGGGGGTGTCACAGACCAAAAATAAACATACAAATACACGTGGCGTATAATTATAGTTTATTGAAAATAGAAACCCCCCACCCTAACCGAAAGAAAAAAAGAGTTTCTGAAAACTGACAATTTTCTTGATTTATCGAAGATCATCGATTGTGAAAATTTCTAACGAAGACGGTTTAGGATTTTAAACATTTTTTTTTTTTGGTTATCAGAATCTCGACAAAGAAAATACTTAAATAATAAAAAAAATCTTCAAGGTGTATTCGCTGTTTTAGACGTTAAAATTAAAAGGGATTAATTCATGGAAATGTCTGAATTTTATTTTTAAGTGAAAAGTTCAACTAATGACAATCGGGGTGAATTTATCTATGCACTTAGCATAAACTTTTCCCGACTTCATAAAAGTTTGCATAGTCTTAATTTATAACACCATCAAATGTGATATATATATATATATATATATATATATATATATATATATATATATATATATATATATATAATATCAGACCTCCTTCTCCAACCAAAGATGGCGGCCTCCACACCACTTGTTTTAAAGTGATTAGTAAAAACAGGAAAAAAAATTTATGTACTATACAAAGACATCAATTATTAGCAATTATTTCCAATCCTTTAAAGGACAGTGACATTAGTTTAGGAAAATAAATACCGAAAAATATTTACCCAAGAATTGGTATCAAGAGGCGCTGACATGGTACATTAAAGTCGCAAAGAACAAAATATTTAAAAATACTTTTTAAATGTTATATTGATGTCGGAAAAAAAAATCAATGTTTTCAAAGTATATTTTAGTTAACTTGTCTATTTATTGAAAGAAAAAAAAACAAACTTCCTTATGGGTTTTTTCCGGAGCCGTAAGTTAATTTAAACCTGAATTGACAATTTTTCTCATTTTAAAAAAACCTCGTGTCTCATGGCATTAAGTGTTACTTTAGTAAAAACATTAATAATACCAGTCACTTGATTCAGTAGTCAATAGCAAATGTCAGGTTATTATTACTATTATAACCACCAACACTAGGATGCAGTTTGTAATATTTTTTGCACCCCCCCCCCCCTCTTCAGAAAGTGAAAAGGTTTGACAGCATTATCAGGTGGTTGTTTGGGGTTTTTTTCTAATTCGAATCCAACCCCTGATTTTTTTTTTTTTTTTTTACAATTCAGGAAAAAGGAAAAAAAAAAGGCTAGAAAAATATTCCATCAGTTCAACATATTCCCGGCTTTGTTTCTGTACGGCTTACGATAATATGTCACGTGACCAAACACTTCAGTGAAACAAGCACTACTATAAAGGCCCAGTCTACACTGTCGTAATAAGACAAATCGTGGGGGGGGGCTTAATTATTTTTATGAACCAAGAAAGAATTAGGGTGGGGGCGGTCGAAAGATTTTTTTCGGGAGGGTACATTTGCATTATGATCACCAATGTGAAATAATGCATACTTGAAATAACCCAAATCGTTGAAACCATGATATCAACTTGATATAAGAAAAATTACCTTGACTTGAAAAAAGGAAAAAAAAAAGAAAAGTTATTCTAGCTCTGATCGGTTTTCAATACGGTTGGCTATATAATGGCTAAAATGAGACTTACAATGAAAACAGCTAAAATAAGGTTAGCTATGAAATGGCTACTTCCGGGTAACTTGTCAAGCATGGTACAAAAAACACATAAATCAAACTTGATTCAATTATGACGTTAATGGACGATTTGACATAAAATACATTATTTTTTCGGCATTGTCGTTCCATCAACTTTTCAGGCACATCCATATATTTTCTCTATTCTTATTGTCTATTATATTGATTAAATAATTTCCCTATAACAAATAAATTAATTTTTTTCAAATAACATTTCTTCAATTGAAAATAAAATTGATTTTTTGCAAAAATTACCCCCCCCCCATCAACACTATAACTATAATCGTAACCACCTCCAAAAAATCTCAATATGTTGTCTGTTCGTTAAAAAGCGAAAAATAGCCATTTTTATTGCTGAACTCAATCGGAAGTAGCCATTTTATAGCTTGCCATATCTTGAAACCCACCAGAATAAGGATAACTATTATTAACCGAAAATAACCTTAAAAAAGGTTTGTAATAATCTTGAATTAATTAAAAAGTACTAAATACACATATGTTAAGTTAAAAATTCGTTTCAAAGATTATCAGGAGAAATCCGATAAAACGAGTCCAGTAAATAACACAACAAAGCTGTCTTGGAGCAATCAGAAAATTTTTGACACATCGGCATCTAGATGGACCATAATGCTTGGCAACATTTATTTCACCAAATGACTAACATTAACAAGATCGTCAACGGACAATTAATCCACTGAACCAAAATTGTTGAGCCATTCCCAGGACCAGGCTGTTAATATGCCTGGGCCAAATGGGAGATATATATACCCCCCCCCCCCCCCAACTGCTCAGCAAGTATTCTTTTACTCAGTGCTAAATACACATGATTTATCAAATCAATCATGTACGGGTGGGCTTCATGAGTACCCCCACCACCTCAGTCAAAACAGAAGGCCCGGGCAAAGTGGGACCCTAGACCCTTTCCTTTTCTATGCCAGGGCTTGACCATTCCCTGAAGCCTTGGTATTATAAAACCACTGAGTAAATGAGTAACGTACCATATTTTCAATTCACGTGGAAATACTAGGCTGAATTATACAGGTCGCTGAAGAAGAGTCTGACATATATCGATACAAGCATTTGACATCGATACACTCAATATACATATATATATATATATATATATATATATATATATATAATAACAAAAACATCAGGTATAGTAGATGTAGTAATACTAATATATAAAGTTACTACTGAGCCGACTTAAACAGCGATTATTTGATTTAGTGCTGCTACTATAACGCCATCCAAATTTAAACTAATTCATACTATGTATACATGTCAGCTTCGTTGCTTGAATGTAAATGCTTCTAAAATAAATAAACACTGAAAACTGCCCATAGTTGTATGAAAATAAAAGTTTAGGGTATTTTTACTTGAGTAAGAGAAAATTTTCAAAAACATAGATTAGTAAAATGTAACTAGTTTTTAATCACCAACATGTTTTTAGGCAAAGAAAGAAAAGATTAATTGAATAAGCTTTAATTGTAATAGCATTTTTAAGTACTAAAACGTATATTACAAAGTACGTACGTACTTCAAAAGACAAATCTAATTATTTTTTGATAATAAAAAGTTTTTGATTGTTGAGAAAATTTGTCGGATATAAAGCGATGATCAATTAAAAAAAAAAGCCAAGCTGACCTATTAAGGCGATTTTTTTTTAAAGATGAACCGGTCAAAGTGATATATAATAACAGGAATTTATAATATACAGTAATTAAAACAACCTTTAGAGTTTGTTTTAAAATCAATTAAGGCTTGTTTAAAAAGACAAACTTTAGGAAGAAAAAAAAATTAGAAATTACCGCCTACTGAATTCAAAAATTGAGGGTCAATGGCCGGGTTGCTAAATGGACCATTTTCGGCTGGATCTGGCTGATTTTTTACCAATTTAGCCGATAAAAAACCAAGATAGCCAGTTGAATCTGGTAGTTTCAATTCAAGTAAATTTACAATTTACAATTTGTTCTGTGGTCTTCGTAAATAGTTAATTTATTTTATAAGCAGGATTTGAACGAGTGTTTGGATATATAACATCTTTACATATAAAGTTACCTGGAAATTTAGAATCTAGCCGATTTCAGCCATTTTAAAAGAGTTTTAGCAATAAAAACCATATTTGGCAACACTGGTCAATGGTTGAAAGAAAGTTTACTAGAAATCGACTTACGAACCCCAACACAAGTATTTCAAGAAAGTATCCTTTTAAAACAAATAAAGGGACTTTTGAAAATAAGGTTTTATTTATTTTTTTTTTGTAGACTCGAGAATATCAAGAAAAATAGGACAATAAAAATATTCAACTCCAAATTGAATAATTTATCAAATTATTACGAAACGTTTTCAAGTATACTTTAGAGTTAAAACGAGGGAAAAAAACACTCACCTGGAGTGGATAAACTAATTCTATTAAAACCAGGAGATAAAAAAGATATCTTCATAATAATATCACAAGTTTAATTAAGGTATATTAAAAATTCAAGTTGAACCTTTTTAGATCAAAAATAGCGCGTAAATTTTAAAATATAAAGAAAGACAAGTTAGATTGGAGACCAAGTATATTAACCGGGTATATTTTTCCTTTTAAGAAAATAAATATTTCTAATTTTAATTCTAAAAAGATAGAGAATCATTTCGAATAAATAAATATATATATATATTGCAATAAAAGGGTTTATCTAGTTTAAAACGACTAAAAAGGAAAAAAATTGAGTGAAAACTTGAATTCGACCAAGAGACTTGACCCGAAGTAAATTACACGAGGTATATATTTTTTTCTTAAAAGAAAATAAAGAAATATTTTCATTGTTTATTTCAAGCATATAAAGAATATTTTCCAATAAATCTAGATATAGCAATAAAAGGAATTATCAAATCCTAAAATGGTTAGAGAAAAAAAATAGCAAGAAGAACTTGAATTTAGGCTAAAAACTAAAGACAATAATGTCCCCACAATGAAGTGTTCTAACACACTTCAGGATTTATCGACCAAAGAAAGCATTAATATCTCATCTTTAATAAATCAAAGACAGCTTAGAAAAGGTATATAATGGAAAAAATAATATCTACATTGTATAGAAATAAGAAAGCAAGACGGAAGAACTTTTAAATAGGAAAAAATTGAAGATTTTTATTAGTACAGTCGAACTGGGTAGATAAAGAAAAAAACACATCTTCATTGTTAGGGTATGCATAAAAAAGACTCGTTTTTAATACAACCTCGCTGTTTGCATATAACTGAATGTAGTTGTAAGAAAGCTTATGGATTGTGGATGTTTATTAAATATATAAAAATCTTACCCAAGGCCCACGTCTTGTTTTAAAACACATAGTCAGTGCGGCATGATGTTGGTTAAGGTACACTTACGTCTAGCTTCGAATAAGCGCCATTACCCACAACGCCCCCTGTCGGCAAACGGCGACTTCTTCTTCCGCCGCGATATCTTTCTCCCCCCTTACTCTCTCTATGCAAACATGTGATACGAACTGCATAACACACGCACGTGTAACTAACACATGGTTCCGCTCCGGGTGCTAGGTCTGGTCACGCTCCGATCCGATTTCCGTGGAAGCAACAACAACAAAAAAATCCGTCCGATTTTAATAAATTAACATCAATTTCTGATATTGGAAAAAAACGAACAGTAGATACATTTCAAACGATTTTGAAGGTTTGAGACTTGCGTAATTTGGCGGGAGTTTTGAGTTTGTTTATAGAAGTGCAAGTGTCTATCTCTATGTATGTGTTTCTGGTTTTAGGGTTAAGGTTTAGGAACGGATTTTATTTTCACTCGTAGATCCACCGATGTTCCAGAGTGTGCAGGAACCCTGCTCGGATAAAACACGGTTGATTTTATTCTGTAAGTGATGAAATTTTATAAATATAAAAAATAATGCAATTGTGACTTTCAACATGGCCGCCACTCCAACTGCAGGGAGGCAGACGCTAATGGCGAATTTAATTTTAAGGAAGCAGACGACAATTTTAATTTTTTTTTTTTATTGTCACTTTTTAAATTCAAAATGACTTAAGGACAAGTTGGTTTATCAGGAAAAAAATACCTTACCTGGACTAAGAAAAAAACCAGTTCGGAAATATTCTATAGGGGATATCATATTATTACGAATAACCCTAATACCTTAAAAATTCTAACACTAACCCTAAAAAACACTAACCCGAATTTATCCTTTGTATTTCAAGTTCTTTTTTGTTTTAATTTTTTCATAAGTAAAAAAAAAACTAATCACTTGAACCACATGAAATGGCTTAACTGTAGACCACTTTAAAAATTTAAAAAAAAAAAATGCCTACTAAGGAATCTTGTCGTCTGCTTCTTTGACTTCATACTCGTCATCCAGAGCCTGTCACTCTGCTGCTGGGACGATGGTCATTTTGAAACTGGAAAAGTAACAATAGCCCCCCAAAAAATCCACCCTTATCATAAATCTACCGTATAGAATAACAAATTCATTATTTTTGTCTAATTTGGTTCAGTGGTGAGAGTTTGTTTTTTTTTCTTCACCCTTCGGTCAATTCTAGTAGGCGCTACTGCTATAAAAGTTACGACTCAAATATAAAAGTGAAAATAAAAACTGCCACAAATTAGAAAAAAAAAACGTTGACCAAAACTGTTTCTGTAGGTCTCTTCAGTTTTCAAGTAAGTATTGCTGGCTATATATCTATCGTGCATACAGGCTGTGCCAATAGAGCTAGAGGGCTGTAAATTTAAACATTCACTCCTTACTATGCCTAGAAAGAACTTTTTCGTTTTTTTTTTAATTCCATTCCAAAATAGGTTTTTTAGTTGGGGGTAATATTTACAATGAAAGTTTATGCTAAATTGGCCCTTAAATTTATGTTCGACACACGCTTGTTTTTTAACCCCCCCCCTCGAAAAAGATATAGGTTAATTGTGGAGGGATGTCAATTTACAATGTAAGTGTATGCTAAATTGGTCCCTTAATTTGTGTTCACGTTTGTTTTTTGAAAATTTAGACTTTTTCAGTGATTACTGACCAACAAAAGGTAAGAGGAGTAACTTATTGATTGATCACACTATTTCTGATTTTGTTTTTATTTGATCATGCCTAACACGATATGCAGCCAAAGAACGTTTGTCACTTGACGGTTTCTTTTGAATATCTCCACCTAGGCCTGTTACTTGTTTGCTTTTTTTTTCTACGAAACTATCCGTAAAAATGAATTAGATAATAATTATTATCATTATCATTAAACTATGTATTTGTTTGGTTAGTCTAAACCCAGATTGTCTACAACTTCTATGCTTAAACTTAGAATGTCTGAACTATAAATAAAAGTACTAAATCTAATTTTGTCAACGATTTCCTGTAATGAATTTGGAAACAAGAGAATTAATACGATAAAAAGGCGTCAAACATGTATAAAAGATTATTTTATCAACAAAATATTTGTGTTTTTGGAAGAAAGATTGAAGAACCTGATATAATCTTTCTCTGGGGAAAATTTGTAGAATGGGAGATTTTTCAGAAAATTAACAACATGGAAAGTTGTCCATGGCCAACATTAAAATGACGTAAATTTGGCTTTAAAATTATCAAGAATTTCTAATGTGAAGAACATTTTTATGTGATAACAGTTCTTTGAAAAAATTATAATAATAATATCACTGGGTATTTTTTCGAGATTTATTTCATCATTTCTGCAATTTCCAGTCCCTTAACAATGTAAAATATAAGAATTAAAAAAATGATATCCTTGGGTATTTAGAACAAATATGTAATTAATCCTGATATTTCCAATATTTTTACAAATCATTAATAAAATCAGATTTAGCATTTAAGATAGTTTTTTGACAAACTGGGTTTAGGCATGAAGATTGTAGACAATCTGGATATAGACTAAGTGAATGGCCGCTGGTGTTGCCAATTTAGCTCCCTTCACGCTAAATTTAGCACGTTTCTTGTTTTGGCAGCACGAAAATTCAACATTTATCGCTATGTTTAGTCCATTTTTTTTTTTTTTTTTTTGCGCTATTTTTTCATCAATTTTGGTCAATCTAGTTATTTTAGTATCTGGAAATAGCTAAAGTGTTTTTTTAGCAAATTTTTTTTAACGCTTTTTCGAGATCTATTTAGCGCGAAAAAAATTTTCTAGTTCACTACACTGACGGTCGTTTTTTGTTTCGCCTTTTAAAAGACATCCTTCCACTAGTGATACTAAAGTGAAAGAGATCGCTACGATTCTTCTATACATAGCAGAGGGGGGCACAAAACGATATATTCGGCGGAAGCTTACTCTTCAATACCGATATTAATAGCGCGATCAGGTCAGCATTTTCCACGGGTTGTAGGACCCCAATTTCCGAAAGAGTGTGGACTTGAAAACAGTAAACTTACTTTTTTTTTCAATTGCCCAAAGAAATAAAAAATTATTCTAAAACAAAGTTTCGAAATTGGGGAGTGATTTTTAAATTTTAATTCTGTTGTTTGTATTCGGATGAGAGATATAAAAATAAGAGTACACGAAGTAGCTGTCAATATGTCAGTATATATATATATATATATATATATATATATATATGTGTGTGTGTGTGTGAAGATCCGAGAAAAGTCCACTTTCTTTTTTTCATGATCATCATCATCATGATCATTCTCTTATCGTTAGAAGGACATAGACCTTTCCCAGGATTCTCAAAACCTCTCTATCATGGGAGTCGCGGAGTCGATACTTTCTGAACTTGTCTAATTCGTCTTGCCATCTTATATCCTGCCAGCCTCTGTTTCGCATGTGATCTCGGTGGATCCATGTCGTCAGTCGCGATGTCAGGCAGTTGTCTACAGTTCTTGCAACATGGCAAGCCCATTACCCCGACAACTCGTGGTCAACAAATTTTCTGCGACGTGACAACGATTTCGTTTTTTATTCTGTAAATGTACATATAATTTACGAATTCTGGGAATTTTTTTTTTCTTCCGAGATGTATTTTGGGTTCGATTACTTTTATTACTTTATAATTGCGATCGGGTAGAGTAAATGAGAATAAGATAAGTTGTTGTACTTTTCCAGAAAGACGTACGTGTACCCGCTTATGGATACCCCTGCTAAACAACTGGCCGCCTTCCGGGTGACACCATCAGAGATGTGACATGATATTTTGTGAGCAAAAATTCAACATTAACCACTACTTTTAGCGCCATTTTCAGCGATTTTAGCCAATCTTTATTCATTTTCTAGCCAATCTTTATTCATTTTCTAGCCAATTTGGCTGAATTCGGCCATTTTCAACTATTAAAAATAGCCTACCAAAAGCTAATTTTAAGGCGTTTTGGCGTGTGATTTTTTTTCTACATTTTTTTTTATGTCTATTTAGCGCGAAGAAAAATTCAAGTTGACTACACTGGGAGTCACACCCCGAGTTACCGCCCCGGGTGACACCAAACCTAGCTTGAATTTTACCTTTGGGAAGAGGGAGAAGTCGTAGGGAGCCAAATCTAGCGAGTAGGGCTGGTGAGGAGCGACGATGGTGCTAGTGCAGCGCAAAATCTCGCACGTTTTCAACGCATTGTGAACGAGATATTTTGGTGCACCTAATTACCATCATGCACACTTCGCGTTGTTTGCACTGAAGACGACTCAGAATGGTACTGTAGAATGACATTGACAGTCTTACCCTAGGGTACAAATTCACAGTGCGCAATCCCGGGTAGTGCTTATTGAGGGTGGCCCTGTTCTTTCGACATCCTACAGTCGTGTTCTACCACTCTTGGGGCGCGAATGTCACTTATGACACCTCGCTCGGTTTATTGGCTCATTGCCTTTGGCGTTTTCCAACATTTCAAGGGTCTCAGCAACCTATTTCCTGAGTTTAACGCAGTAAAGAGAATGGTTTGCTCTCGGTACAAGTTAAGGTCCATCCTGAAATCGCAAATCAGCCCCCAAAACGTGTGTAACACGCACACGAATGTTCACAGCATAATACTGCGTGACACGCTAGCTCGCAACTACTGCTCACTTCCCACCTGCGTGCGTGACTGTCTCTCACGTAGTTCGTCCGCTACAGGGACAATCACTGAACTGTTTGATCGCACTTCGTTGTTCACTTCAGCTATGAAGGAAGGTTAGTTGAGTATATATTTGCCTACTCCAGCTTGACAGCGTTGTAGGCTCAGGAAGATCAGATGGTTTCTTCACAATCTTGTATTTTGGGCCACCATCGTTTTTTCTTCTCTAACGGCCAGTGTCTCGATGGCAGCTAATACTTCAGTTCTAGGTTTTTTTGTGTGACTGCCACCAGCTGAACGTGTGAGAGCTTTCCGGAGCTCCTCATCAACACTCTGGATACTGAATGACAAGGTCTATTCCATTGTTTTTGGTTGCACCTTTGTAGTATTCCCAGTGAGTAAGGAAGTAGGACTCCTGTTCACTGGAATTGATCGTAGAGATGGTCAGGCAGCGGACTTCTTCGATCTTTGCTACTATGGCGTTCCTAGGGTCACCGTTTTGACACCGTGGAGGAGATCCTGGTCGAATCACAGGTGGCGCCTGACACACTTGAAGAGCAGGATTTTCAGGGAGCTTCCCAAGTGTGACAGAAGCACTGGGAGGGGTGCATTGTTTCACAAGGTGACTACTTCGAATGGAACAGCGGCCGAATTTAGATAAAGTTCGAATAAAAGCTTTCCATTGGAGACGTCTCAGCACTTTTCGTTTAACGATCAGATCTCGAGAGACATTCTAACGCGAGGAAATTACAGACGCTGAAATACAATTGGATCTATTGGGCAGTATTAATAAGGACATGCCACTTGAAGAAGTTTTCAGATTCATTGAAGCAAAAGAGACCGGAAAACGCCCTGCAAACAAGCTACTTGAAAGTCAAGGCGTAGAAAGATCACACAGTCAATACCAACACTCGAAGCAGAAGGAACTGCTTAAAAGCAAAACCAACAAATTCGAAATATGCTCTTACTGCGATAAACGTAGTCATGGCAGACGAGCCTTACGCAATACCAGAAAGACAGAATATCCTGGTTATAATCAGACCTATCGACATTGTGGTCACTTCCTCTACCACATTGAAGCTGTATGGCGTAGTAAGGAAAGGGGTATAAAAAAGGGTAACCAGTGAGTTTGAAGATGATGTATTTGATGTTCTATGAGCTGCTACCAGGAAAAAAGAGTTTAACGCTCGACTACATAGGTCCCCGGTAATCTGGACATTTATTGAATAAATCAATTAATTTTTTTCCGTAAGTCATATTGTATAATTGCCATTGTTTTGGCTTACGAATCAATATTAAATAATTGAAATCCATATGTTTTTTTCGAAAATAGAAATACGCTTTCTATAATAAGATCTACATTTTTAAGTGAATATGTGGCCCGAATAAAAATGTGTTGGGTGGCTTAAAAGATTGCCTGTGCCCCCACTAAAACATTAACGGCTACTGGATCCGACGAGCATCGAAACCACTGACAGAACCAGGGTAGGGGGGGCCCAGACCCCTCTTAAATTCTTCAAAACAGACCCTCGTAATTCGTGCAGAAATTAGGAGAAAACTGTGGGGTGCGGATAGGGTGAGACCAGTCTGGTACGATGACAGAAACAAATATCAATTTTTTTCTTCCAAATCGTGACACCTCACCAGAAGATTACTCTTTGACAAAACTCAAATACAAATGTTGCAAATCAGTCTTGCCAATTTAGTTCTTTCCACGCTACATTTAGCTAGTTTCTCGTTTTGGCAGTGCAAAATTTCAACGGCCAGCGCCATTTCTAACGAATTTTAGCGCCATTTCTTTAGCGTTTTTTGTTAATGTTTAGCCATATCTAACCACGTTTTTAGTGCATTTTGGCGTTTATTTACGCCTTTTCGAGGTTGCCCGAGCTTGAAGAAATGTTTGTGTTGGCAACAATTTCTTACCTGGCTGAGCCAATGAACCACAACCCTTCACCAAGCTGACTATTTCGACCCACCATTAGGTCTATGAAGCTCTTGGATTCGTACTCACAACAAAACCGAAAAGCGTAACACTCTCTGCCATGGCTGACATTAGTTGCAAGAGCTGCCTTGCAGACATGAAAGTATTTTAGAGCCTTCATCATCATCATCATCATCATCATCATCATCAATCTTTCAACATCCATCGTTAGGCATAGACCTTCCCCAGGATTCGCCACACTTCTCTATCGTGGGCGTCGCAGAGCCAGTACTTTCTGAATTTGTCTAACTAGTCTCTCCATCTAATATTCTGCCGGCCTCGGTTGTGCATGTGATCTAGGAGATTCTCAGAGAGTCTAATCATCATCAGTCTTTCAACGTCTGTCACTGGACATCTTCCCTAGGATTCGCCAGACATCTCTATCATGGACGTTGCAGAGCCAAAAGTTTCTGAATTTGTCTAGCTCGTAGCTCCATCTAATACTCTGCCAGCCTCAGTTGCACATGTGATCTCGGAGGATCCATGTCGTGAGTTGCGATGTCCATCGGTTGTCCGCCATTCTTGCAACATGGCCAGCTCACTGCCATTTGAGATTTTTAATGGATTCTATGATGTCCCTGACTCTTGTCTTTTCCCAGATGTACTGTGCCGTCTTGTGGTCTCTCCAAGTGAGGCCCAGCATTATTCTTTCATGTGCACGTTGCATGGTTCTCAATTTACTGTCTGTCTTTTGGTTGGGCTCCATGTTTCAGCTCTATAATTGACTATTGGGAGGATGCATTGGTTATACACCCTTCTTTTTAGGATTGACGGGGTCTTCTTATTTTTGAAGGTTGAGTTAGTATATCTGAAAAAGACCTGATTCTAATCAATGTGCGTATACGGTCGGCAAACAACAATTGGATTGCTATCCTGGGCCCGGTCGAGTTGAAGTTCTCCAGGAAGTCAACTTCCGGTTACACTGTTCGATTGCATCATATTACCTACATCACGAACGACTCTGATAAATTCTCCCTTAGCCATCGAGCGCGCATTAAGCTTAGAATTATAACCTCAACATATCCCACTGATAAAAAACACGAAGCGCCACCAACTGTGACAAATTGTCTTCTAACACTGGAGACACCACCATCACAGCCACCACTCTACAGTCATCTGAGAGTGCATTGACCAGTTCAGTGGTTCCCAACCGGAGGGGTCTCCCAAAGGGGGAATTCAGGTAGTACAAGCATAATAAGGCTATTAGTTCAAAACAAAAGTTGTAGTGAATTTTTTTGTTTAAAGGTAACTGGTATGTGTAATGCAATATGGCGTATAACTGAGCAACTAAAGGTCTGAATTTTTCTTACAAATTGAAAGTTTTCTTGCAGCTATATACAAAGATAGGCCAACAGCGAGGTTATACCAAAAAAAAAAGTCTTTTTATGCATACCTCAACTGTTTATTAAGAATTATTTTAAATTCAATTAGCTTTTTGTTGTTGTACTTAATTGTTTGTTTTTTCTTCGTAAACGACTGTGACGTTCGCTTCCCGAACTTGATTTGGAGGTAATTTAATGGCAGGCATGGGGCTAGTAATCTAATTGACAAAAGTGGGGAATGACCTTGAAAAGGTTGAGAAGCACTGGACAAGTCTATGTAACTGCCCATGTCACCAGATACCGTCACCCAAGCCTGTAACACTACCTTTTCTCCCAGCCGCAGCCGACCGTGAACTGCTCTAACAATAGCTCATCGAGTACTACGAATCAAGCAGCCTCAACACCTGCGAACACCAACCCCTACTGGTGATGGAAGGTCCTCCCCTCCGACTTGATAGATCCGAACGGCCATAGGCATACGGGACATCTTTTTTTTTTTTATAAAGGGAGGGGGGGCTTGATCTGACCGAAATGATCCACAGTCTTGCTCGAATTACATTGATTTTCCTTGAAATTTAACACGGTTAGACCGAATTTTCACCTATGTCAAACCTGTGACATTACAGACGCCCATACCTGTCCTGGTTCTTCCCCATCATCATCATCAGTCTTTTAACGTCCGTCGTTGGACATAGACCTCACCCAGGATTCGCCACAATTCTCTATCATGGGAGTCGCGGAGCCAGTATTTCCTGAATCTGTCTAGTTCATCTCTCCATCTGGTATTTTGTCGGCCTCGGTTTCTCATGTGATCTTTGGGGATCCATCTTGTGAGACGTGATGTCCATCGGTTGTCTCTCATTCTTGCAACATGGCCTGCCCATTGCCATTTGAGGTTTTTTAATAGTTTCTATGATGTCACGAATACCTGTTTTCTTCCTTATATACTGTGCTGTCTTGTGATCACTCCACCGAGGACATCAAATGCGGACGATTTACACACCAGGCTTAGCATCATTTGACCAATTCCCGTTGGCAAAGCGGTCATTTGGTGTCATTTCGCGGTTCTATGCACAAAGAAGAATGGCAAACCAAAGCGAACCGCTGGTTTTCAAGCACTAAAAACCAATTCTATGTCCCGAACCCATCACATACAGTTACCATTCTGCCCGAATCTCTCCGTACCGTACGGCAAGATAAGACTGTGTTCGACTGCTGAAATGTCTACTACAATGTTCCATTGCACAAAGTTGGTGATCACTCTATAACATTCATCACCCCGATAGAGTTGATACCGGTACAAAGCCCCAACCCGAGGTTATGTAGCATCTGGCAATGGATACCCTTGCAGATTTGACTAGATCGTTACCATCTTACCCGACTGGATCAAGTGCATCGACGATACACTGCTTTGGGCGGACAGTCTTCCCCAGAGCCCCTAGCAAGCAGCTGAATGGCTTGCCATTTGCTGACGTCAAAGAATCAGGCTCAACCAAGACGGTGAAGATACGATCACGCGTTGGATTCAAAATAACCATAGATAGTGTAAGACCTGTTAGGAAGTACCCCAATACCATTCGTAATTTTCCAACACTTGTCAGCATCACCGACATCCGCTCTTGGTTTGATCTCATTAACCAAATCTCGTACGGCTTTGCTTCAGTGAACCGTATGCTATCATTTTGTCAACTGCTGAAACCTAATACACCGTTCTCCCGGGGTGACGAACTAAACCAGTTGTTTGAAGAGTCTGAATCTGTGATAATCTACCGGATCGAAGAAGATGTTAGAATCTATGACAAAGCAAAACACACCTGCCTCGCAATCGATTAGTCCAAAATGGGATCCGATTCTTGTTTCTCCAAAAACACTACCAATGCCCCCAGATCATGCCGTTTTATCGTCGTACAGGATGTCGAACCACTGTTGTCGGGAGTCGGTTTACAGATTCAAACGAATCACACTTTGCACCAATAGGAGAGGCACTGGCTGTTGTTGACAGCCTTCACAAGGCCAAATTCTTGATCTTGGGCTATGACGTACATATCGTTGCAGTAACCTTGTCAGTCCTGAAGATCTTCAGCGACCATTCTCTCAATGACATTGACAATCCTGGGTTCGATAACATTAAGGATAAGACATTTCGATACAGATCCTAAATAATGCACGACCCGGATGCAAAACACAAAGTTGCTGATGCAATTTCACGTAACCCGACTGGCACTACAAATCCTGAGACACCGTCTCTCTCTCTCTCTCTCTCTCTCTCTGATGATGATGTGGCTTGCGCGAATTATTCACCAACCACCATCGACTGTTCTATCTTTGCCTACATTCGCCGTACCGAACCTGCATCGATGACGAGCTTAGATCGGCAACCATAGCAGCACAAGGTTCACTACAGACCCTCACATGGGATAGAGTCCAAGGATCCAGACACAACGACACTGAGATGTCTGGGCTTCTTGATATCACTAAAGCGGGTTTCTCAAATACCCAAGTCAAACTACCCCATCTCATCGGGAATACTACCAATACCGAGGCCACCCATGGACAGTTGACGGTGTCATTCTTGACAAAGATCATGTCGTTATCACGCCATCTACACGCAAATATATCTATGCGGTTCTCCACTCAGTAGATCAAAGGGTCACGTGTGCTGAGAATAGTTTTCTGTGCCATCACAACCCAGTGCTCCACCGACCCCACTTGTCCATCCAGTTTATCCGTCTCAGCGCAACCGGGAAGATTTCTTCAAGCACAAACGATCAAATCACCTCGTCGCCGGTGACTGATATTCAAAATGACCCATCAATGAACGAGACAACGATTCCAATGACCTCGTATGGAACTTACGGCGCATATTCGTGACACAAGGTATTCCCGACGAACTACCGTCTGATGGCGGGCATGAATTCACCCCATCTACAACAACTAAGTTCCCGAAAGATTCAAGACGGGGTACATTATAGACTTTCAGCGTTAGTCTGGGGAAGTTCAACTTTAAAAATTAATTCTACAGAGGCACAACAGTGCATTTTGAATTTTACAAGTCACTTGGAATTACTACAGTTTGGATTTCGAGTTCCTTTCGCAAAGTGTAGGTGGTTGGGACTGAACTGAATCATAGACAATCCCAAAAGTCTTATCTCACCTAATGAGAAGAGGAGTGTATCTTTTTCTTTGAGACAAATTAGCCTCGGGCTCAACTGATAAGCAAAGCCAAAGTTTATTCCTCCCAACGTGCATCTAGGATTTCAGACCACGCAAATCCGGTCGATTAAGAGGAAAATTGAAACGATAATTGGAGAAATTATAAAGGCACTTAGGAAAATCAAGAATAGATAAATTCTCAAGATATGTTTCCATCAGGTCCAGAGACCTTTATCAGCCACAGGTCGCCTGATGGTAAAACCACACCGATCATAACCGGGTGAGATATGAAAAATAAGACAATAAGGTGAGGTTATGGAAAAGCGCCAAGAATACTTTGAAAAATTAGAAATAGATACATTTTTGTTATTTGGTTAAATCGTGTTAGCAGGAGGATAAAAAAACAACACAGAATTGTGATATGAAGAAAATCGGCCAGGTCTTTGGATACGTAATTATTTTTGCTTGAAATATCAAACAAGAGGGAATTGCTCCTAAGAAAGGGTCAACGGTCCCGTCTACTAATATCGAGCTAGAGGCGTTGAACCGCTTTTGATTGGTTGATCAAGTGATAAAGAAATAGAAACACCCTTTTTGGTGGCAGTGTGAGGTCGTTAGCCAAACAAATCACGCGGTTCACAGTAAAAGGGGGCAGTTTGGTCATCTCTGCCGAATTGCGAGGGCTTTGGATTGATTATTCAGACGAATCAATTATCCCCAATACAATTCCCCTCGTTCGAAGGCCCCTGATAAATAGGGGCGAAAATTTGGCCCTTGGGGCAGTTCTGGACAGTTCTTTGCTGGAGAAGGTTCTAAGAAGATTTTTTGCCGGAAGTCAGCCTCAATTGTGCTCGCTATCTCATCTACAATGATCTGACTTACGAAGTTCTAACTCGAAATTGACCAATTCCTTGACAGAGTCCCCAGGTAGCTTTCCTGTCTAAGATCAGACTTGTCCTTCTTGCCATTGCCCATAAATAAAACTTCTTGACCAGTCGTGCCAAAGTAAACGGGAAGGGTTAACTTGGATCTGCAACCCGATCAACAATAAACCTTTTTTATTCCTGTTGTATCGCTGTTGTTACATCATTTTGGAAAGCCATTGTTCCTATGTTTGTGACCCACATTATTACGCAATGAAGATGTTCCAATCAAAGGCTTCGTCAGCGAATCTCTTGAGATCTTCAATCCATAACGTGGGCTCAGAGGTCTAGGGTGTGATAGAAATGACCAAACGGTGCGGAGGTTGCTGTATTACAATTCCGTCAATCAAACCGTAGGGTGGAGATCGAAGTCAAAACAATGAAATGACTCCTAACTTCTAACGCGGGTCCTAACGGTGAGTTAGACACCGACGTACCAAACAGTACCATTTTACAATATCACAATACATCAGATCTCGAAACAAAGCTGTCCTATGCCGAGTCCGTCTTCTGTAAGCCTATTAAGGACTTCTACTCTACCAATACGCACCCAATGCCAACACGCTGTCAGAGAAGAAGCCCTTAGAAACAAACATATAAGGACTGCTTAACGATGGACTGAGTACTCGTCGACTACCTTCTCTGGTTGTAGGGTACCACGCCCACATAAACCGAAATCAGACTGGTCCCCCCCCAAAATGGGACGAGACTGGAACAATAATTGAAGTTTGCCAGTTCGACCAGTATGCCGCTCTTGACTTCAAATTTTAACGCTACGGTCGTTTAATTATTGACTGTGATGGCGTGTTTATATTATTTTGGTATTTTTCCTCACAAGGACATGGGTATTCGCTCGGGGTGAGGTTTGCTAGTGTCAGCACCTTCTTTACATGTGGAATGCCTATCGTGTAATAGGGTTGCACCTATATAAAGGCACTCTCCACAACCGAAAATTCTCCAGAAAATACCTCGCAGTACATACACCAGTTCTACGACACTGCAATTCTGACTACCTCAAATTCCTGCCACAACCATTTTTCAAGTCTACAGAAACTCTGGGCTTGCATCCGGCACCGCTACTCCTGCCACTCCAACCACTAAAGAATGGCACACCCTATGACCCGCCTGAGCAGCCATTGCCCACGAAACTCCATCACCGACTCCCAAGGCACCAGCACCTCCGAGACTCGAACTACCAAATGAACCTAACAAAAAGAACCCTGTACTTGACAGCTTACGCACTCATTCGAGATTTCCATTAGCATCGAGACGCCTAATGAATTTCAACAGAAAGGGACTAAGAGAATACTATCATCCGGTGTGTTTGTTTCATCCAACCTATATTTATTGATCACCGCTACCCACAACAGACTGGTTTAATTACTGTTGCTGGATTTAGGTTATTCATGTGTTCTGATTTTTGTATGTATGTATGTATGTATGTAACTAACTATCAGGACTTAGCCCAGCCCTTAACGTTTAATGATAGAAACTTGAAATTTTCCCCACACATCCTGAATGAATGAGGGAAATGTTTGGGTTTTTTTTCAAGACCCCCATTATATGCTTTTATTTGAGGTTTTAGTTTACAATGTAAGCTTTTTGCTGGTCCCTTATTTTATATCCAGCATTATTGACACTTTTCAAAAATTGTACTTCATTGTGATCATAGCCCAAACAAAGATAAGAAAAGTTACCTATTCATTGAGTGAAAAACCAAACGTTTTTTTTTAAATCATAAATTCATGATTCAAACCATACGGGTAGTATTTTCATCGAGGCAAATTAATTCTAACGTCACCACAGCTTAATTTACGGGATGGGTACGATTCGATGCGATACCTGACGACTACCTACTCTGGTTGTAAGGTACCACACCCTCATAAACCAAAATCAGACTGGTCTCCATCCCTCCAAAATGAGACAAGACAGCAACAATAATTGAAGTTCGCCAGTTCGACCAGTATGCCGCTCTTGACTTCAAATTTTAACGCTACGGTCGTTTGATTATTGACTGTGATGGTGTGTTTATATTATTTTGATATTTTTTCCTGTCATAACCATTTTTTCAATTGAACACCCCACTGAGTGACAAAACAAACCTTTTTTAAAAACATAAATCTATGATTCAAACCATACTGGTTGTATTTTCATCGAGAGAAATTAATTCTACTGTCACCTCAGCTTAATTTATGGGCTGGGTACGATTCGATGCGGACGACTCGATATGAAAACAAGCCGACGAAGTATTCGTAAACAAAAAGCACGAACCTCGTCGAATATTGATGTTATCACAAAAAACGTGGCTGAGAAAAAAATTAAATACAAAAATAATTTATGTAAATTATATAAACGGTGACATATTTGTGCTTGAAAACTTATCTCTACTTGCCTTAACATCTAGTCGGCTCTATTGAGTTGAGTTCTATCAAATCGGCCGCATCAGATCTCCCTTCCTCTAATTCACAAGGTGGTTGGCTAGTTTCCAGTAGAGAAAGCCCAACATTCAAGAGCAAGGGAACCCCCTGTCCTAAAAAAGAAGTGTGTACAACCAATGCATTCTCCCGATAGTCACCTATGGAGCAGCGACATACGGAACCTAAACAGAAGATCGACACTCAAACTGAGAACTATGCAAGGTACACACAATAGAATCATGCTCAACCTCACGTGGAAAGTTCATAAGACAGCACGGTATATTAAAGAAAATACAGGTGTCCGAGATATCGTAGAAACCATCAGAAAAAATCAAATGGCAATGGGCTGGACAAGTTGCAAGAATATCAGACAACCGCTGGACATGATGACTCAAAACGAGATCATTCGTGAAATTGTGACCGACAGAAAGCAAGATGGTGTGACAAACTAGACAAATTCAGAAAGTATTGGCTCCGTGACACCTATGATAGAAAAGCGAATCTTAGGGAAAGTCTATGTCCAATAACGGATGCTAAAAGGCTGCTGCTGATGATGATGATTGGATCATATTTTTTCCGTTTCGCTCCTATTCTACTCAAAATACTGGATCCGCCACAGATAGTATATAAGTTCCTGTCTTTATATATATATATATATATATATATATATATATATATATATATATATATATATATATATAATGAGAGAGAGAGAGAGTGGCAATTAGTTCTTTATTAGGCACGTTAACTCCGAAGTACCTGATTTTTAAAATTCAAACCATAAAATTCTTTGAAATTATGTATATTTTCAGTAATAGGGTGCCTAAAAACGTATAAAAAGATTTTCATTCATTCATCAGTTCCAAAGTTTTGTATTTTTTGCACGTTGGCTTATGGTTATTCACATATGAAATATAAACAAACAATCAGATGGATCGTAACTTGCCATCTTTCAATTCCTGTTTATTTTTTCAACAATATAGCCAAACTACGACAAAATCGGCCAAGATTTGTGGAATTTTCCCAATTTCAAAAAAGACAACGTTTTTGCGTATAAGATGTAAACAAACAATCGGATCAGCCATAACCCACCCCCCTGGTAGAATCTCTCCACAAACCTAGATACAAAATTTCATTGAAATATATTGAAGAATAACGGAGTTATCCAAGTGAGAAAAAGGAGACGACGACTATGACGATAACGCTGACAGTCATCCATAGTGAATGATAATCTCCGGCGGCATCCTTTTTATCGTCTGCAACAAGAAAGTAATATGATCCGACATTTACATTTCAGTCGTAGTTTTTTAGCACTAGAATCGACTAAAAAAAAATGTGAAATGAAAAAAATAACCAAAGAAACTTACCGCAGACAGCGGCATAACTGAAAAACCAGAAAAAGCTTTACTGACATTGCAATAAGAAAGATGTATTTGTACGTACATGAATAACATACATAACATACATGATTCAGCCTTTGGGGTTGTTTTTTACCAATTCATGTCGGATGCATTTGTTTTTAAAAAAACAGAAACACTTCATTCCTCCCACTCCAAATTGTTGAAGATTACTCGACGGTTTTTTGGTATCATCATCATGATGATGATGATCATCATCATGTCTTTTAACATCCGTCGTTATGCATAAACCTTCCCCAGGATCCGCAACAGTTCTCTATCGTAGGCGTCGCAGAGCCAATGCTTTCGGAATTGTCTAGTTCGTCTCTCCATCTTGTATTCTGTCGGCCTCGGTTGTGCATGTATTTTCTAGGGATCCATGTTGTGAGTCGTGATATCCATCGGTTGTCTTTCATTCTTGCAACACGGTCAGCCCATTTTCATTTGAGTTTTCTTATGGATTCTATGATGTCTCGGACTCCTGTTTACTCCCTGATATATTGTGCTGTCCTGTGACCTCTCTATGTGAGGGTGAGCATGATTCTCTCATGTGCATGGCTCTCAGTTTGAGGGGCAATCTTCTGGGTATGTTCCATGTTTCAGCTCCATATGTGATCATTGGTAGGATATATTGGTTGTATACCCTTCTTTTTAGAACAAGTGACATTTGAAGTTGTTCTTAAAAGTCGTGCTTGCTCTGCCGAAAGCTTGCCAACCAGTGGAAAGGAGAGAGGGAGAGAGACAGTGAAAAGGAGAGGGGGAAAAGGAAGTGGAAAGGAGAGAGGGAGAGAGACAATGGAAATGAGAGAGGGGAAAGACAGAGGAAAAGAGAGAGCGAAAGAATAATTTACTAAAAGTCTACCAGTCTGATCACCAGAAAAGATATAATATTTAATACGAAGTACAAAATGACCACAAAATCCTTATTATAACCATTACAGGTCCATTATTCATTCCAATGGGTTTTTGTGGTATCGTGGGTTTAATAACAAATCAAAGGTCTACCACTGGGAAGGTATAATATTCAAGATAGTGTCTACAATGTTTATTTCATGTTCATTTTTCAAATCTCACTAAATATTCGAGGAGGCCTCTTAAGACGCCAAGCCCTCTTGGCCTCTAAATCTCTGACTATCTTTAGCCACACCACTGACCACAAAACTAATGAATAACAAGTTTATAAAGATTAAGACACAATACATCCTGCTCTGATGAGAAACAAAATACTGAATATATGTTTAGGAAGGGCCAGATTTAATGGTGTGTGGAGCAGCCTGCCATAGTTGTCATGTGAAATAGTTTGCTGTCCGTCGTATGTTACTTCTCTTTGGTGTTTAGATGATTCTGGAGAGCGGAAGTCAAGTGAGATGATTTGTAGAAACTATGTAGAAAGATCTGTGATCTTCAACTTTTTTATTTTGTTTTATTAGATATCCAGAGAATTGCTGATTAAAACAACTTCAAATTCGACACTGCACTGCTTCATGAACTGATTAATATATAAGGCGTACGTTAATTACGTACAGTAGCCCGTAGTCGAATAACCATAGTCCACGCACATACATACATACATATTCATACACACGTATATTTCTTCAATTGAGATGAGATAAAAAGAATGACCATCGATGCAAAGTGTGATAAATTTCTGTACATCATGAGCGGGTGTCACCACTGGAAAAATATCATTTTCAAGATGGCGTCCGAGATGGCCGCCGAATTATGTCTCTATCGTAAAATGTTCCTTTTTCATCAAATATCGCTAAACGTTCGAGGGGGTGTACTCAAGGCATCCCTCCCATCTGTGATTATATCTAGCTTTGCCACTGATCACTGAACCAATAAGTAACAAATTCATAAAGAAGTTCATTTCTTCCAATTGAAGTATTTCTAATGTTATGAATTTGTTTTATTTCCCCTTTTAGCTTCGATTCTAAATCCTGTAATAGAGCCAACATTGCTAATTTTGATGTTTTCAACGAGATCTAGATGTTTTTGGTGATGTCTCGGTATCAAAATTTGCTCTCTAGATGTCGATGGATGTAAATCCGTTTTAAAATTATGTTTAGATATTTTTTTAGATAACTTTGGCAAGACTCTTGACATTTTAGATAAACCATAAAGTTTTGTGCCAAAAATAAACGTACATAGTTCAGTGGTAATTTTGAAAGGATCACCGCTGAACTGGTGCGAGAGGTTAGCAACCAAGTCTTGTGATGAATTTGATCCATTCTTTCAGGGAGGTGGCCATTGTGGCAAAGAAGTGTTATCAATTTATGTGCAACGTCAACATGGATATATTTAGTTCTCAGTAAGATACTTTCAATGTTATAAATTGGTTTTATGTCTCTTTGCCCCAAATCTGAATCTTGTAACACTGAATCTGCACATCATTTTTCAAAGTCAGTGTTACTAATTCAGATGAATTTTTATAATGATCCAGATATTTGTGGTCGCGTCGACGTGTCAGGAATCGCTCTCAAGATGATGATGGATTAAAATCGAAATGTTTTTGGATGAAGCTAACATACTTCTTAGATGGTCATGGCAAATTCTTGATATTCTGGATAAATTGTCAAGCTCAGTGCCAAAGATAAACGTGCAAGGTTCAGCGTTATTTTCCACAGTATCAACGCTGAACTGGCACGTGTGGTTAGCTACCGAGTCTCAGAGTCATTGCAATAGTAATTTGATCAATTCTTGTAAAGAGATGTCCACCGTTGCAATGAAGTGTAATAAATTTCTGTACGTCGTCAGTGGTGATATATTTAGATCTTCCCTGTAAAATATTTTTCATGTTATGAATTCGTTTTATCTCTACTTCTAGCTTTGATTCTGAATCCTGTAATATAGTCAGCATTGCTAATTTAGATATTTTCAATGAGATCTAGATGTTTTTGATGATGTCTCGGTGTCAAAATTTGCTCTCTAGATGTCGATGGATGTAAATCTGTTTTAAAATTATGTTTAGATATTTTTTTAGATAACTTTGGCAAGACTCTTGACATTATAGATAAACCATAAAGTTTTGTGCCAAAAATAAACGTACATAGTTCAGTGGTAATTTTGAAAGGATCACCGCTGAACTGGTGCGAGAGGTTAGCAACCAATCTTGTGATGAATTTGATCCATTCGTTCAAAGAGGTGGCCATCGTGGCAAAGAAGTGTTATCAATTTACGTACAACGTCAACAATGATATATTTAGTTCTCAGTAAGATACTTTCAATGTTATAAATTGGTTTTATGTCTCTTTGCCCCAAATCTGAATCTTGTAACACTGAATCCGCACATTATTTTTCAAAGTCAGTGTTACTAATTCAGATGAATTTTTATAATGATCCAGATATTTGTGGTCGCGTCGACGTGTCAGGAATCGCTCTCAAGATGATGATGGATTAAAATCGAAATGTTTTTGAGTGAATTTTACATACTTCTTAGATGGTCATGGCAAATTCTTGATATTCTGGATAAATTGTCAAGCTCAGTGCCAAAGATAAACGTGCAAGATTCAGCGTTATTATCTACAGGATCAACGCTGATCTGGCACGTGTGGTAGCTACCGAGTCTCAGAGTCATTGCAATAGTAATTTGATCAATTCTTGTAAAGAGATGTCCACCGTTGCAATGAAGTGTTATAAATTTCTGTACGTCGTCAGTGGTGATATATTTAGATCTTCCCTGTAAAATATTTTTCATGTTATGAATTCGTTTTATCTCTACTTCTAGCTTTGATTCTGAATCCTGTAATATAGTCAGCATTGCTAATTTAGATATTTTCAATGAGATCTAGATGTTTTTGATGATGTCTCGGTGTCAAAATTTGCTCTCTAGATGTCGATGGATGTAAATCTGTTTTAAAATTATGTTTAGATATTTTTTTAGATAACTTTGGCAAGACTCTTGACATTATAGATAAACCATAAAGTTTTGTGCCAAAAATAAACGTACATAGTTCAGTGGTAATTTTGAAAGGATCACCGCTGAACTGGTGCGAGAGGTTAACAACCAAGTCTCGTGATGAATTTAATCCATTCTTTCAAAGAGGTGGCCATCGTGGCAAAGAAGTGTTATCAATTTATGTACAACGTCAACATGGATATATTTAGTTCTCAGTAAGATACTTTCAATGTTATAAATTGGTTTTATGTCTCTTTGCCCCAAATCTGAATCTTGTAACACTGAATCTGCACATTATTTTTCAAAGTCAGTGTTTCTAATTCAGATGAATTTTCATAATGATCCAGATATTTGTGGTCGCATCGACGTGTCACGAATGGCTCTCAAGATGATGATGGATTAAAATCGAAATTTTTTTGAGTGAAGTTTACATACTTCTTAGATGGTCATGGCAAATTCTTGATATTCTGGATAAATTGTCAAGCTCAGTGCCAAAAATAAACGTGCAAGATTCAGCGTTATTATCTACAGGATCAACGCTGATCTGGCACGTGTGGTTAGCTACTGAGTCTCAGAGTCACTGCGATAGTAATTTGATCAATTCTTGTAAAGAGATGTCCACCGTTGCAATGAAGTGTAATAAATTTCTGTACGTCGTCAGTGGTGATGTATTTAGATCTTCCCAGTAAAATATTTTTCATTTTATAAATTGGTGTTATGTTTCAAGCATTCGATTACGAATCTTACAATACAAAATCAGTATGTATTTTCATAAGCTTTTTTCGTTTTAACTCCTTTAATATAATTCTGTCAGTGTTTCCAATTTGAATCTAGATCTAGAGACTTTTGGTTGTGGTTGGATAAAATATGCAAGGTTCAGTGATAATTTCTTAACTACTTAACTGGTGCGAGTGGCAAGCAACTCAGTCTCGTAGATAGTAGACATTACCATAGTAAATTCGATCCTTTCTTTTGAAAGGGTGACCATTGTTACTAACTGTTATCAGTATCAGTATGTCGTCTGAATGGTTAATTTAGTTATCTTCACATTGAAATATTTTCCATGTTATGAATTGGTTTTATGTCCTTAGGCTTCGATTCCAAATCTTGCAAAACAAGATCTGCATATATTCTCATCGGCTTTTTTCGTTTTAACTTCTTTGATTTTCCTCTTCAAGCCAGTGTTGCTAATTTTGATGAGTTTTTCTTATTGAGATCTAGTTGTTTTTGGTTAGGTCTAGAGGCCAGAAATTGCAATCTAGAAGATGATGGATGTGAATCTAAATGTCCTAAGATTAAATTTAGATATTTTAAAAGATAGTTTTGGCAAAAATTTGTTAAATGAGTTCAGGATAATTCTTGAACGGTTTCAAGAAAAATCTTGGTATTCTGGATGAATCGTTAAGTTCAGAACCAAAGATAAACAATCATGGTTCAATGGTATATGCCTAAACCTCACCTCTTAGTATGAATGGTTAGCAAAATAGTCTTGTAGATATAGCTATAGTAAATTCAATCTATTCTTCTTAAGGGTTGGTTATCGTTGCTAAGTATTATCAATTTCTGCAAGTCGTCAGCCTGGTTATATTTAGATACTTTCCCAATGAAATATTTTTAATATTATGAATTGGTTTATGTCTCAAGCCTTCGATTCTGAATCTTGTAACCGAAAATCTGCGTATATCGGCCTTTTTGTTTTAACTGTTTTGATTTTTTCACGTCAGTGTTGCTATTTCACATCTTTTTAAACTGTTTCTAGAAGTTTTAACTGCTTCGATATTTTCTCGGCCATTGTTGCTAATTTAGATGTTTTAATCGTTTTCCTGGGGTTGTAACTGCTTTGATTTTTTCCATCTTAGTGTTGCTAATTTAGATGTTTTAATCGTTTTCCTAGGGTTTTCAACTACTCTGATTTTTTCCATGTTAGTGTTGCTAATTTAGATGTTTTAATCGTTTTCCTGGGGTTGTAACTGCTTTGATTTTTTCCATCTTAGTGTTGCTAATTTAGATGTTTTAATCGTTTTCCTAGGGTTTTCAACTACTCTGATTTTTTCCATGTTAGTGTTGCTAATTTAGATGTGTTAATCTTTTTCTAGGGGTTGTAACTGCTTTGATTTTTTCCATCTTAGTGTTGCTAATTTAGATGTTTTAATCGTTTTCCTGGGGTTGTAACTGCTTTGATTTTTTCCATCTTAGTGTTGCTAATTTAGATGTTTTAATCGTTTTCCTAGGGTTTTCAACTACTCTGATTTTTTCCATGTTAGTGTTGCTAATTTAGATGTTTTAATCGTTTTCCTGGGGTTGTAACTGCTTTGATTTTTTCCATCTTAGTGTTGCTAATTTAGATGTTTTAATCGTTTTCCTAGGGTTTTCAACTACTCTGATTTTTTCCATGTTAGTGTTGCTAATTTAGATGTGTTAATCTTTTTCTAGGGGTTGTAACTGCTTTGATTTTTTCCATCTTAGTGTTGCTAATTTAGATGTTTTAATCGTTTTCCTAGGGTTTTCAACTACTCTGACTTTTTCCATGTTAGTGTTGCTAATTTAGATGTGTTAATCGTTTTCTAGGGGTTGTAACTGCTTTGATTTTTTCCATGTTAGTTTTGCTAATTTAGATGTGTTAATCGTTTTCCTGGGGTTTTTAACTACTCTGATTTTTTCCATGTTAGTGTTGATAATTTAGATGTTTTCATCGTTTCCTAGAGGTATTGACGGCTTCTATTCTTGCAACACAAAATCTGCATATATTTTCATCAGCTTTTTCGTTTTAACTACTTTTTTTAAAGTCATTCTCTTCCAATTTAGATGTTTTTCGCTGAGATCTGGGTGTTTGTGGTCGCGTTTACATGTCATAAATTGCAATCTAGATAATGATGAATGTAAATCTAAATGTTTTGAAATGAGGATTTGATATTTCTTAGACAGTTTGGGCAACAATCTTGATATGCTGAATAAATCATAACGTTCAGTGCCAAAGATAAATGTGCGTGGTTCAGTAGTAATCTCCAAATACTCACCACTAAACAGACACGAGTGTCCACCAACCGAGCTTCGTGGATAAATCTGCATACTTTTTTTATCGGCTTTTTTGTTTTGACTACTTTGCTTTTCTTCAGCCAGTGTTACCATTTTAGATGGGTTTTTCTAAAATCTAGATCTAGAGGCTTTTAGTTGTGTCTAGATGTCAGAAATTTCCATCGAGCGACGGATGTGAATGTAGATGTTTGTAGATTGGGTTTAAATTGGTTTGTTTTTTAGATAATTCTAGATAGATTCTAACGTTCAGCGCCAAATATAAAATGTACGGTCCGGTGGTATTTTTCGAAATCTCACCGCTAAACTGGCGCGAATGGTTATCAACTGAGTATAGTGCCCCCTATTCTTTTAGTTAAGGATTAAATACCAAACTCATCTTTTAGCTAGATATCCAAAACGTCACTTCCTCCGACAAACCCTATAAAAGCCCTGGACGCACATGGTCCAATGCTCATTGGCACTAGGACCCGTAGCGGGTTACGCTCCTAGCCCCGGCCTCTGTAGTCGGCCATTCTCTCTCTCTTTCCTTCTCTGTGGTCTAAGACTCATTGGCGCCAGGACCCCTAGCTAGTCATGCCTCTGGCCCTGGCCTTTACAGCCGGCTACTCTTCCCCTCTCTTTCCTTCTCCCTGAGATCGTTATCATTTCGCCGACCTCCCTGCCGATCCGATCTTAACCATCTTCCACAGGGCCGCACGTGCGCTACAGTCAACCACGACGAGGACCAAATCTCCTCGTCTCATCAATATCATCACGCAGTCCGTTTATCCAACCAAAGAAAACGCCCCATAAATTGGTGACCCCGACGTCATTGTGGAAACATTTGGATATCTAGCTAAAAGAAGTAGTTTCGTACTTAATTCCTAACTAAGAGAATAGGGGGTTCTACAACGGCTTCTATTGTTGCAACCTCGCCTCATAGACATTATGATAGTAAACTTGATCCATTCTCTCAAAGGGACGGCTGAGAAATGTTATCAATATCTGTACGTCGTCAACAGAGATATTTTCAGTTTTTCTCAATAAAAATATTTTCGTGTTGTAAATTGGTTTTATGTCTCTAGGCATCGATTCCAAATCTTGCAAAATCTGCATATATTTTCATTGTTTGTTTTCATTCGTTTTAACTTCTTTTTTTTTTCAAGCCAGAGCTGCCTATCTTTATATATATATATATATATATATTTTTGTCTAGGTCTAAAAAAATTTGGTTGCGTATAGATGTCAGAAACTGCCATTTAGATGTTGGAGGATGAAAATCTAAATGTTTATAAACCAGACTTGGATATTTTATGAATGGTTTTGACAAAAATCTTGATATTTGGGATAAATTGTAAAGTTCAGAGCCAAAGGTAAACTTGCATGGTTTGGTGGTAATTTCAAAACTCTCACCATTGAACTGATACAGGAAGTTGGTGAGCAAGTAAATTCGACCTGTTCTTTCAAAGGAATGGCCATCGTTTCTAAGTATTATCAATCTCTGTTTGTCGCTTGCAAGGTTATATTCAGCTCTTCCCATTGAAATATTATATTTAAAGTTATGGATTGATTTTATGATTCTTGGCTTCGATTCCAAATCTTTCAACACTAAATCTGCATATTTTTTCATCGGCCTTTTCTTTTCTAACAACCCTGATTTTCTCCAGTCATTGTTCCTAATTTAGATGTTGCTTCGTTTTCGTTTTTTTTAAATCTAGATCTAGAGGTTTCTGGTTGCGTTTTGATGTCCGAAATTGTCATCTAGTTGATGACGGATGTAAATCTAAACGTTTTTGACTTATGTTCTATTTCTGAGATAATTATGAAAAACATCTCGATATTTAGGATAAATTGTAAAGATCAGGGCTCAAGATAAGCACGTATGGCTCAGTGATAATTTTTAAAGTCTCTCTGTCACACTGGTGCAAATTGTTAGCAACCTAGTTTCGTACATGTCACGCAGGTAAATTTGATTCATCTAACTAAAATTGAAAAAAAAAATGTCTGTAAACCCTGCGAGATACTAGACAATTGGTCATTGAACGATGTTGTAATTCACCAGATATATTGGTCAGCACACAAGGCAGTGCAATGTCCAGTTTTAAGTTTTCGGGTGATCAGTAGTTCTTGTGAAACCTAATAAAAAAAATAAATAAAATATCAAAAACTTTTCATAATGTATAAATCATTCCCCCTGACTTCTGCTCTTGAGAATTATCTAAATCTAAATATGAAATATCTGACCTCGAAGCCGTACTTTCATACGCCCGAATGAAAATTATTTTACATGACACACCAAAAAATCCGACCCCATCCGAAAATGCACCTTTGGAACAGGTACCGCCTTGATTCTTTTGAAAGAAATGACCATCGTTGCTAAATGTTATCATTTTCTGTGTCATCAACAAGATTATATTTAGCTCTTATTTTTTCCTATTGAAATACTTTTCGTGTTATAAATTGGGTTTGTGTTCCAAGCCTTCGATTCCAAATCTTGTAGCACAAAATCTGCATATATCGGCCCTTTCATTTTAACTATTTTGATTTTTTCCATGTTAGTGTTGCCAATTTACATGTTTTTCATCGTTTTCTAGAGGTTATAACTGCTTGGATTTTTTCAAGTTAATGTTGCTAATTTACATGTTTTTCATCTTTTTTAGAGGTTTTAACTACTTTGATTTTTTCTAGTTAATGTTGCTAATTTAAATGTTTTTCATCTTTTCTAGAGGTTTTAACTGCTTCGATTTTTTCCATGTTAGTGTTGCTAATTTAGAGGTTTTTCATCGTTTTCTAGAGGTTATAACTGATTTTTTTTTCAAGTTAGTGTTGCAAATTAAGATGTTTTTCATCATTTTTAGAGGTTTTAATTTCTTTGATTTTTTCTAGTTAATGTTGCTAATTTAAATATTTTTCATCTTTTCTAGAGGTTTTGACGGCTTTTGTTCTTGCAACACAGAATATGCATATATCGGCCCTTTTCTTTTAACTGCTTTGATTTTTTCCATCTTAGTGTTGCTAATTTAGATGTTTTTCATCGTTTTCTAGAGGTTTTAATTGCTCTGATTTTTTCTAAGTTGGTGTTGCTAATTTATGTTTTTCGTTGTTTTCTAGAGGTCATAACTGTTTTGATTTTTCTCAAGTTAATGTTGCTAATTTAGATTGTTTCCATCTTTTTTTCAGAGGTTTTAACTGCTTTGGTTTTTTTCTAGCTAATGCTGTTTATTTTATGTTTTTCATCTTTTCTAAAGGTTTTGACAGCATCTGTTTTTGCAACACAGAATATGCATATATCGGCCCTTTAGTTTTAACTGCTTTGATTTTTTTTCTAGTTAGTGTTGCTAATTTATGTTTTTCATCTTTTCTAGAGGTTTTAACTGCTTTGATTTGTTTTCAGTGTTGCCAATTTAGATGTTTTTCATATTTTTCATGAACTTTCAAGTGCTTTGATTTTTCCAAGTTTGTGTTGCTAATTTATATGTTTTTCATCTTCTAGAGGTTTCAAATGCTTTGATTTTTTCTTATTGTTGCTAATTTAAACATTTTTTTTCTTTTTCTGGATGTTCTAACTGCTTTGAATTATATCTGAGTCAGTGTTGTAGGAATGGTTGACGTAAATTCAAATGATTTGAAATTAGGTTAAGATTTTTTTAGATGATTTTTTTCAAAAGATCTTGATATTTTGGATAAATTGTAAAGTTCGGTGCCAAAGAATAACATGTATGGTTCACTAGGAACTCCCACCATTAAACTGGCACAAATGGTTAACAACTTCTCCTCGTACACATCACCATAGTAAACACGATCCATTCTTTTTAATGGATGGACGTTGTTTTTAAAAAGTATTATAAATTTCTCTATGTCGTCGGCAGCGTTATATTTAGTTCTTCCTATTTAAATATTTTTCATGTTATAAATTGGTTTTGTCTCTTGGCTTCGATTCCGAATTTTCATAGACTTTTTAGTTCTAACTTCTTTGATTTTTTATTCAAGTCTCTGCTGCCAATTTAAATGTTTTTCATTGAGATCTAGTTGTTTTTGGTAACGTCTAGATGTCAAAAATTGCTATTTAGATGATGACAAATGTAAATCTAAATCTTTTTATATGAGATTTGGATATTTTTAAAAATGGTTTTGCCAAAAATTTTGACATTTTTGATAGATTGTAAAGTTCGGTCCTCAAGAAGAACGTGTGTGGTAATTTGCACAGTATCACAGCTAATCTGTAGTTAGCAACATGGTATCGTGGACATTTGAAATGTTCCGAAATGTTATGAACTGGTTTTATGTTTCTTGGCTTCGATCCCGAACCTTGAAGTACAAAATTCACCTATATTAATGTAGTGCCCCCTATATTTTTATTTAGAAATTAATTACGAAACTCTTCTTTTAGCTAGATATTCAAAACGTCACTTCCTCTATAGGGGTCGTCGGAGGAAGTGACGTTTTGGATACCGAGCTAAAAGAAGAGTTTCGTACTTAATTCCTAACTAAAAATATAGGGGGCGCTACATTACCATCGGTTTTTTCGTTCCAGCGTCCTTGATCGCAACTATCTATCGGAGTTTGGGGATCTGTTTCTATCTCATGCAGACAAAGGCATACGAGTTAAGACAAAACGTGTAAAATAATGGGCAAATCAAGCTTTTTGGCTTCCCAATCCCTGAAGGAAATAGTGCCTATACGCCCATACGTGTACGTACATTTAATAATACCTTCATGTTTAAAAATAGCGAAACTTCCATTTTCAAAATAGAAAGCACTCAGAGATGTCATACCTCTACCAACACTGTAGACTCACTAAAAGCTGAAATAAAATCAGTTAACATATAATTACAATGAAGGAGGGGTAACTGGACAATTGTTTATCTTTTTCTTTTTCGATGTGAGAAAATATCTCTCGATCAGAAACGAATTCTGGGAATCATCCTAGAATTTAACCGATTCTTCCTTACTCCATAGGTCACCCTTCAAAAAATGTCAATGAAATTTACCGAGAACTTTTGGAGAAATCGTGTGCACAAACAGGAAGACAGACATGAAAAAATATAGATACCGCTTCCAACTTCGTTGGCAGAGTTCAAAAAATATTATTCTTTAATGTGTACATGAAAGAATCATGCTCAATATTACATGGAGTGATCACAAGACAGCACAGCATAAATAGTCAATAGTAACTTGTGGAGCTGAAACATGGAACCTAACAAAGAGACAGATCGTAAATTGAGAACTATGCAACGTGCACATGAAAAATTATGCTAGGCCTCACATGGAGAGACCACAAGACAGCACAGTACATCCGGGAAAAGACAAGAGTCCGAGACATCATAGATTCAATTAGAAAATTCAAATGGCAATGGGCTGGTGATGTTGCAAGATTGGCAGTTAACCTTTGGACATCATGACTTTAAACTTGGATCCCCAGAGATCACATGCGAAACCTAATCACACGCGAAAACAGAATACAAGATGGAGGGACAAACTAGACAAATTTAGAAAGTATTGGGTTCACATCACCCATGATACAGAGGGGTTGTGAATCCCGAGGAAGGTCTTTCTTCAAAGACGGACGTTAGAAGACTGATGATGGTGATGATGATTCTTCGAAAATTTTTGCCTCTTAGTTTATCACCACGCCCTTTTAATGCCCAAATTAGAAACAGTCAATCAAAACTGTCAACATGGGTTTCTTCAGTTTTTGAGTTGGTCTGGTTTGCTTACTGGCTACGTTCGTAATATGCGAACAGACCGCACCAATGGAGCTAGAGGGATGAAAATTGAAACGTTGGCTCTTCATTAAGTTTAGAAAAGAAATTATATTTTTTGTTGATAGTTTTTTTAATGGGGGTTCAATTTGCTATGTAAGTCTTCACTAAACTGATCCTTTAGTTTGTTTTCGTTTTTTTCTTTTGGAAATTTAGACTTTTTAGTGATCACCACCCAACAAAAGGCGAGCTAAGTAACTTATCTGTGAATTCTATAGCTTTCCCAAGTGAATAAATTCAGTCCAGAGTCTTGGTGGGGATATCTCTTTTTTTTTGCTTATTGTCTGGCCTGTTGAGAGGTGTATGTAGCCTAATGGTTAACAGTACAGAGAATTGAATCAGCGAACAAGTTCAAACTTCAGATAAGACAGTTTACGTGCACTTCACAATAATACCCTTAGGAAAGGCATGAATCCACTCCCTCCAAGCTACGAGCGATTAGAAGAGCAACATGAACCCTTTAACCCAGTAAGATAGTCAAGGGTTTCTTTTTTAATTGATCACCCCAACACAGCAGGCTGACAAAAGACGTTGGTCATGTGACAGTTTCTATTGAATGACTCACCAGGGCCGTTTCATTCTGTTAGTGTTGAGAGTTGATCAATATTCAATTTTTATTTTTCAAAATGATCTTTTATTCATTAAAGAAACTACTGAATTCGTTTCAGTGGAAAAGTCCAGTGTTTAAAATGGTTGGTAGGATATATTTTTATCAGAAAAATTGTTACCTTTAAGTAGAAGAGCCTATTGTTTCGGACAGAGAAACAGCTGAAAACAACCTGTTCATTGTAAGTATATTCTATTTTCTATTCTTTTCTATCTGCTTATGAAATGAACAAGGTTACTTCTGTTTCTCGGTCTGTAAAAATGGACTCTTCCACTTGAAAGTAAGAATTTTGCTAATACGAATTCCTCTCACCCACCATTTGAAATAATTGACTCTTCTACTGGAATGAGTAAAGTTGTTTTTTTCTATTAGGAAAATTCAGCTCAATGAAATTCGAATATATCTGCAAATTTTCTCACGGAGAATAACTAGTCTTCTACATATGATAGACTATTTAAGAATTGTTGAAAGTTGATGCACCGTGCAAAACAGTGATCCCTCTGGCTACGAAAATGTTGGTTCGAATTTCACCCAAGGCTTGTTCATTATTGTCGGGTCGGTAATCGGCCTGATCGAAAAGTTGCGATAGAAAATATTTGATAAAATAAGAATGAAAGTCAAAAGTGACGAAAAAAAAAGATTAAAAACAATAACAAAATATCAATTTTCTTTTTTTCTCAATGGGATTTCTCCAAAAGAAGAAGAAATCAAGCGAAGAATCACACTAGGATGGCAAGACTTTGGCAGAGCAAGCTCAACCTTCAAAAAAAAGAACATCCCATTAATCCTAAAAAGAAGGATGTATAACTAATGCATCCACCCAATAGTCACTTCTGGAGCTGAAACATCGAACCAAACCAAGAGACAGATCCTCAAACTGAGAACCATGCAACGTGCACATGAAAAAATTATGCTAGGCCTCACATGGAGAGACCACAAGACAGCACAGTACATCCGAGAAAAGACAAGAAACAGGGACGTCATAGATTCACCACACTTCTCTATCATGAGCGTCACGGACCCAGTATTTTCTGACTTTGTCAAGTTCGTCTCCTTCTTGTATTCTGCCAGCCCTGGTTGCATGCAATCTCTGGGGATCCATGTTATGAGGCACGATGTGCATCAGTTGTCTGCCATTCTTGAAACATAGCCTGCCCATGGCCATTTGAGTTTTTTGATAGTTTCTATGATGTCTCAGACCACTATTTTCTTCCTAATATACTGTGCTGTCTTGTAATCTCTCCATGTAAGTACCGAAAGACTGGGACACAGCAATCATAATGCTTCTACATAGAAAAGAAAACCCCAAGGATCTCAACAACAACTACAGGCCTATAAGCCTACTAAACTCCATCGATAAACTTTTTACAAAAATCATCACCGAGTGGATCAATAAAACACTAGATGAAAACCAATTTTGAAATACTGGAAGATAACAACTAGAAATCGGAAGAGCTGGAAACGATGTTTAAAATCGGAAGTCTTCTTGCCAAATCGGCAAAGTTGGTAGGTCTGTAATACTTATCCATTGTAAGATTGCGAGCCTTGACTCACAGATAGGACTGAGCTGACATCAATCACATTTGGTAGCCAATTGCAATGACGGAAATCTTCATTTGTATCCAATTGGTTTGATCCTTTAGTAAAACCTCTAGTTCGCATCGGTATAATAGTGCAAATTTTCTATGTTTTTTCAAAGAGGAATCATTGTTTTATCTAGAATTCCCATATTTGAATCGATAAGAGTGGATAAATCATCTTAGTAATTTCTGATAAAGCAGATGTTGCTGCAAAGATAAAAAAAAGTGCAATTGAACCAGGAATTATCTCTGGAACATTTAACTGATGAATCATCAAAATCACAAATGAGCGGACGATCGATCGTTCTGTATATTTTCCCTAACTGCATCTTTGTGTACTGTCGGACGAACCATCTTCCGTTAGTCAACTATCGAGCTGAAACATGGAACCTAACCAAAAGACAGATCCGCAAACTGAGAAGCATGCAACGTGCACATGGGAGAATCATGCTCAACCTCACATGGAGAGATCACATGACAGCACAGTATGTAAGGAAGAAAACAGGAGTCTAGGACATCATAGAATCTATAAGAAAACTCAAATGGCAATGGGCAGGTCATGTTGCAAGAATGAAAGACAACTGATGGACATCACGACTCACAACGTGTATCCCCAGAGATCACATGAGAAACCGAGGCTGACAGAACACAAGATGGAGAGATGAACTAGACAAATTCAGGAAATACTGGCTCCGCGATGCCCGTGATAGAAAAATGTGGTAGATCGTGGAGAAGGTCTATGTCCGACGACGGATGTTAAAAGACTGACGATGATGATAAATAGATATATATGATAATTAGTAATTGAGTCATACGCAGACAGCTGTTTCGTTGTATCACAACTCTTCAGTGAGGCTATAGACTATCCAATATCTCATCCAGGAACACGAGGTACGATTGAAAACTTCACTTCAGACCCAGTGGCTGGTATTTTGCCCCTACCCTACGCAGAACTGTTCAGTCAGTAAGACTGAATTTAAGCGATATATTTACTTACGCACAATTCTCCATCCTACAAAGTGCTCTATTCTAAAGTTGGAAGAGCATTGTTATACAGCTTATAATGAACGAGTTGCCTTACTTACCATCCTCTCCCCCTCCCCTGCCTCCTGCTACTACAATCACAACTAATAATGCTATCACTACTACTTCATCTATAATCCTTTGAAATCGGAAATCACAGATATGGACGTAGAGATGGTGGACACATCGTTGAACTTATGGTTCTTGGTCTGTTTTACCAAAGATTTCTTCTACATAACTTCATATAGGAAATTGTTTCATCATAATTTCTTCTATTACTTACCTCTACCAACGTTGGCAGATGTAATAAAAGTAATAAAAGAAGAATTGAGAACTTTTGGAGATAACGTGTGGACAGTCATGAGCGTATACATAGAGGTATGGAAAAAACGGAAAAAAATTTCTTGTCCAGTTTTAATTCAGAGTTTTCCCTCTCCTAGACAGTTTGCCATCCAAAGCTGAAAAGCTTGGCCTGTGTTGCTTTTTTTTTTTATCTATAGCCGAGGGGGGGTGGTTAATGCATTTCTCAAGGGCATCTGTGCGAAGTGAATGTAAAATTGTTTCAGGCAGAGTTCGAACTCGACTATCCGATTTTATTTTCGATGCTAGGGGGTGCTTGGACCCCCCGTACCCCTGCAATAACTTTATGAACGATAAAATGTTCAAGTTCATACATGCACAATACGGAAAATGTCGGTAAAGTCAAGAGCATCAGATTCCACTCAGGTAGTTTAATGGGGCATGTCTTTCTCACACGCAGGAGGTCCTGCTTTCGTTTTCCAATATAAGCGAAGAGTGTAGAAAACCCTTTATTAGGACAAAATTTACCTGTGCACTCAGCAGCTAATTGAATACACCCTCAACTCTCTGATAAGGATATAGGTATCCATTCAGTTGGCTTTCATGCCCCCAAGGGGGCTGTCATAAAAACTTGTAGGAATACAGTCCTGGTCTCGACCAGACTTGAACTTTACCAGCAAGGATCACTAAGCTGACAGATGCAAAAGAAACTGTCCGTTTATACTTCGATGGGTATTGTCTCTAGAGAGACAGACGCTTCACCGTTTTCTACCCAGAGGGAAAGTTCTCTTTGAAAAAATTGTTTAAAAGTTTGTTTAGTTCTGTGTAAGTGGTAATGTTAATTTTTCTTGATTTTTTTTTTTTTTTGAAATTTTGGAGAGAGCGGAGAGAAGAAAGAAAATAAGTTTCCAGGCGACACTTTTGTTGGTAAATTCTTGGACAGTCTGTTTTTTTCAACGCCAACCAAGGCTGTCACCAAAACTGGCACCAAAAACTGTCAATATAGGTTTCTTTAGGACTTAAATGGTTCTGGCTGATAATCTATGTGTCGCTTGTGCGTGTCGCACAAGTAAAGCAAGAATTGGAAAAATACTTTTTTGAAAATCCTCCATCCTCCCCCCAAGGTTTTTTTATCCGGTGTATCGATTTGAAATGTAATTTTTTGCTATATTGATCCATCAGTTTGTATCCGGTAGTATCCATACCCGTTTTTTTTAATCTTCGGACTTTTTTGGTGATCACAGTCAAACAAAAGACAAGCGAAGTAACTTATTTATTGAACCACCCCTTTTTCGTTTTTTTTTTGTTATTTTTTTTTAATAGATCTTCCTCGTGCTGTCAAAAGACATTGGATGTACGACAGTTTCTATTGAATGACCAACCAGACCTGTTTTTCCTTTTGGGGGTTTGTTGTGCTAGCGACCAACGTCAATTATGATGTTGTTTGATATTTTATAGTTTAGGGAAGACGATAATCAGCTTACGGGAGCTTGATCTTGGTGGTCTGGACAGTTATGGCGATAAATTAGATTTATACTATGTATAAAAAAGATATATAAATATTGACTAGCACCCAAGGGACGTGGACAGTGGTACATAATCCATTAAGCTGTGTAGGCTTAATTCCAGGACCCCAAAAGAGAAGGGCCTGCGAGCAAATGGCGTAACTGAGTGTATACATGAATATCTTGAATGATATTTCAATATTTTTGCATATATCTTTTCATATTTGAGCCATCTGTTTATTTATTTGTCCCTGTCTCTTTCCTGCTAAAACTGCAAGTTCTATTGACTAAGTATTTGGCATGTAGACTTACAAAACATCGAGTTGTGATATAGGCTATGTGAGGTTGACCTCGGTGGTCATTCGAGATCAACAGAGGTAATTTTTATCAATATCCAGTTCTAAACATTGGAAACTAATAATTTCTCATCAGAACTTCTGTAAATCAAACAGATTTCTTATATCAAAATTAATATTGTACAGGTTTTGCTGGATTTACACAAATTGTATTTTTGTTAGTGAAACAATTAAGTAGCAATAGTAAAAGTATCAGCCCCATACATGCTGCGTGGTCCACGTATGTTTGGGTTTCACACCCGACTCACTATTTTCTCAATGACAAGATTTAGTTTAAATTCGACCATACATTATGCGTACGATGTCAATCGACCAACCACTTTGTGCTTCGTGTAAAAAGTTATTTTTTCTCATTGAGAGTAAGGTCATATTCAATTAAGTCAGTTTAGTCTGCATCAGAAAAACTACTGCTACTTAGTTTAGAAGCCTTTGAAATCGGAAATCACAGATATGGACGTAGAGATGATGGATCATTGAGCTCATGGTTCTGGGTTTATTTTACCTAAGATTTCATCCACATAACTTGAAATAGGAAATTGTTTCAACATAATTTCTTCTAATACTTACTTCTACCAACCTTGGCAGATGCAAGTAATAAAAATAACAAAAGAACAATTGAGAACTTTTGGAGATAACGTGTGTGCAGTCATGAGAGTATATATGAGCATTTTTTTTTTTTATAACGATTTCGTCGATTACAATTTAACTAATTTTGACCCATACAAAGAGGATTATTTAGTTTGGTTTTTTTGTTTGTTTGTTTGTTTTTTTTAAGCCGTCCCAGTAAATACACCGTATTTACAAGTTGGGGGATTTTCCAGGGGAAATTTTTCCTTTGGGCATTTTTCTTCGGAGAATATTGGGTGAGTGACATATTTTTCTAGCCAAAAAATTTCCCAACGCCAACAGTTGAAAAAAAAAAAAACGCAATACATTTTTAAACCAATAGCAAGCTACAAAATAAAAAAATATTAGACACTAAAGAGTTGATTTTAAGGTTCAACAACTATTACGTTGTTATCAGGACCGGATTAAAACTGCTGATGGACATAAGCACATCCCCCAAATTGTACCCACACGTCGGCCTTTTCATTGCTTAACTGACGATATTTTCAAAAACGAAAATAAATCTTGAAGAAATGTGGACCATATTCATTCAAAACTCATCAAAAGTAATGTGCATTTTCCTATAAAAATACATTACTTCACGAAACTGAATCTTTACCTATAAAACTCCTGCTCGCACAATAACCAATTTCCTTCAGTAGTATTCGAGTGGTCGATGAATCATTTCAAATTTCGTGTAAAACAATCTAAACGGCTTATAATGACTTAGTGCGGAAACTGCAAGAATCTCTCTCTTTTGATGTCCTAAGCAAGTACTTATTTTGCAAAATGGTAATTCCAACCCGAATTGTTACGAATGAAATGCCGAATAGTAACAGTAAGGCTGATATAGACAACAGAAGACAGTAAATATTTAAGCAAAACACGACCTATATGATGTCTCAAGAATAATATGCCATCTCTATAGAATTCTTTAGGTTCAGTGGTCACAAATTCGGCAAAAGTACGAATTATGGCTTCCCTTTTAATACATTTTTTTACGAATATGAAGTTCAAAATGAAAATCTGAAAAAAATGATGAAAATCTGTAGAAGAAATGTCGAGTGAATATAGAGGATGTTGCCAGACTTCATGTTCTAGTTCCCTAAGCTTAAACACAGTCAGTCAGGTGTTGAGTCGGGACCTATGGTAGTGCCCCCTATTCTTTTAGTTAGGAATTAAATACGAAACTCTTCTTTTAGCAAGATATCGAAAACGTCACTTCCTCCAACGACCTCTATAAAACCCCTGGACGCATATGGTCCAATGCTCATTGGCACGAGGGCCCCTAGGTGGTTATGCCTCTGGCCCCGGTCTTTGCGGCCGGCTACTCTTCCTGTCTCTTTCCTTCTCACTAAAATCGTTATCATTTCGCCGACCCACCGGCCAATCCGATCTTAGCCATTCTTCCACCGTGACCAATCTCTGTACTAACTTTGCCCATTTCACTTCCCCGATATCGAGCCTCACACACACGCACAGCTTCGCAGCTACGCCTGCGAGTCTTCATCACGTGCTACAAACGAGTATCACCTCTCACTCCCGTGAATGAAATAGCGAAGCCCTTTTTTACAACCTGATAGTTACGATATTCTTTCTTAAACTTCTTTACTTCGGGAAACACGCATGGATAAAACTCCATGTCCTTTGTCTTTCATGGTCTATTCGTCAAGAGTTTATCAGCATCAGAGAATAGCCCCCAACTTAAGTCACTTTCTTGACAGTATGGCTCGCTCACTGAACCCGGATTCCAAGCCATATGGAAATCCACGCGTTCACACTTCTCCGCTCCGATTACGACCCAAGTACTATCAAGACAAGAAAGCCTTCTACCTTTCGCTAACTCTTCTAACATTACTTCTCACGATTGCCATTTCATTTCGCAGGAAGTGACGTTTTCGATACCTAGCTAAAAGAAGAGTTTCGTATTTAATTCCTAGCTAAAAGAATAGGGGGCGCTACACTAGTATGGAGCATTTCATTCAGTTTATATGGAATCCATTATTCAAACCTTAAACCTTTTTATTGCCTTGAGATGATGTGGTATGGTCACTGTTGAAGTCTTAAAGTCTCCAGAAAGTACACAGACTGTACTTCGCAGGTCGTTGGCCACTGCTATTCATAATTCTTCATCATCATTAAGAACTGGTTGAGGCCGCCGTTGAAGTTTCTCGCCCTGGATAAGTGGATAAGTGCTCACACCAAATGTTTTGTTGACGATATCAGCAGCTTTCCAGTGGAAAACATCAGTGATGGCATAAATAAAATTTATCCTGACCATATTTATTCTCCGATGGAATTTTTTACATGACTCGAAATTTTGACGCTACGGTAGTTCAAATATTGACTGTGATGGCGAGCCTCTGTTTATGTTTGATCTGCAAAAAATACAATTACGTAAGTAAACCATTCACTTTTAGTATTATTCCGTACGTTATAAAAAAAAAAGGGCAATATTTCAACAGCAATAACCTAATATTTCCTGTTTTCATACTCTCACCAAGTAAAAGACATTCTCGCTAACTTCTGTAACATTTTTATTGGTTTGTTTTGAAAGTAAACATTTTCGATGATTTTCAAGACATTTACCAGATGGCTTACACAATTAAGTGATTTAGATGCTCGGATGGGATTTCTCCGTTTCGAAGTGAGCAAACTCATTCTAGAATTATGTTCAAGAAGGTGTTTATTGTGGTTGTATCCACATTTAGCGATTCTGCGTCCAATGTATCTACATTGAACGACTTCCAATTTCTGCGAGTTAACATTCTGCGCCTCCCGTTCCAGTTGGTGTTCATACTGTTTCCATTCATTAATTTATATTCTCCTCTGCAACACATAAAAAAAAACAGTATCCGAATGTGGCATGCGAGCTAGGGTGTAGTTTCACATTGCACCGCTAGGTGTCACGAGTCGGCATTCTAGGCCAGTCTGCCGCGAGGCATGGTTCTGTTCTGATGGATCTGTTCCTTGTGGCCCTCTTTCCCGTTCCTTGCCAGTACGGTTGGCGATTTTCGCGATGACTGATATTAATTTTAAAAAAAAGGAGCAAAAAGTTTGAGTCAAATTTTGTTTTCTTTTGGAGGAAAACGTAACTGAGACTGTTGCAATGCTTCAAGAAGCTTTCAAGGGAGAAGCTTCAGCTAAAACACAAGTGTTTTAGTGGTATTTGCGTTTCAAACGTGATGAATTGTCACTAGAAGACCCATCACGATCTGGCCGATCTTTAAGAAATCGAAATGATGAAAATCTTGAAAAAGTTTGTCCTGCAATCAATGAAGGTCGTTGTTGGACCATTGATGAAATATCTGTGGTAACCAGTTTGTCTTGGAGATCATGACAGTGAAAGTTGACGGAAGAACTGAAAACGAAACGCGTTTCGACAAACTTTGCCTACAGAGGATTTAAAAAAAAAAACGGCTATGATTACCTTTCTCATCTCAAAATGGTCAACGCCTTATCTGCAGGGTTGGCGTTCCTAGGAATTAATGCTTTTAGGGTTAGTATTTTTAGGTTTAGGGTTAGAGTTGGGGTTATTGTCGTCTGCTTTTTTGACTTTGAATTCGCCATCAGCACCCACCACTCTACAACTGAAACGGCAGCTATTTTGTAGCAAGAAAGATCGCAATTGTTAAAAAACGATCATTGGAATATGTGCGACAATTTGGAGGAGGGGACAAATTCGAAATAACCCATAGTTTCTTTTCAAGATGTGACCAGGGATAAGTCAATAATTCCGAATAATCTTGAGTACGTCTCAACACAACTCAGCTCTTACCATGTGAGCTAAGCGGCCAGTTGGTAAGAGATCCGAATGACTGCTTCATTGTCTCGTTCATTCACTATCCAAATCTGCTCTTCATGTTTCCCAAGGTGGACAATTATATCATAAAAAAATGTGTATATAATCCAACAGAATATCCTGACTTCGCCGAGCCTTAATCGTTTATACTAGAAACTTGAAATTCTCTAAACACATTCCCGCAAATGTGTAAGGAAATTTTTTCCGAAAAAATTTTTTTTTTCTAATTCCCACTAGATGCGTTTCTATTGGGGGTTCAATTTACAATGAAAGTTTATGCCGAATTGGTCCCCCAGTTTACATCCAGTCGTATTCATGCTTTTATTCTTTTTTTTTTTTTTTGTTGGCAATTCAAATTTTTTAGTGATCACTGACCCAAAAAGACAAGGAAGATAACTTATTCGTTGATTACCACTTTTTTTCTAAATTTTAATTGATCACCCGATCGAGCGATTAACCAGACCTAATTTTTTTTAATCATAAATTTATGGTTAAAACCTCATACTGGTTGTATTTTCATCAAAGTAGCTTAATTTTACCACCACTGATTAATTTACGAGTTAATGGATATTGGAAACTATTTTGAAAACATTGATGGGTATAAATAGTGAATTTATTCCAAGCGTCATTTAGACAACTGAACCCCTCCTATCAATGTTTCAGCCACTCTAATCTACAGCCTTCTTAAGGTGTATAATGCTCAACATTGATATGTCGGAACATTGTATCTTGATTTATGTGTGCATAAATGTATATAACCCTCTGTGTTATTACATATGTATCTAATACTGGAATATACATAAAACTATTGAAAACAAAATTTCGAGATTTTCATTGATCTTCAATTCATTCCAAGCTACATTCACACTCGACTCCTTTTGTTGCTGATGTTGTTTACACAAAGTTTCAGCCAATACATTCTACAGCCTTCTTTCAAAACATCGTGTTTCCATTCTTGTTTGAAATTTATTCTGTGTGAAAGCGCGGGTTTACAGTCGATTTTGCAATATACAAGTTCAAAAATACATTTTCCATCTACAATGTCACAACTATGATTGAAAACTATACACTTTTTAGCTTGAGATCAGCAGTAGCTGTCAGTTGACGATTTATAATTTACACGAAAACTCAGATCAGTAAGTTGAAAAAAATACACTAATATGTTGTTATATATGCATTCAATTCTGAAATATGTATGAAAATATTTGAAAAACACTGAGGCTGTTATGGATATCCAAATTTGAAAATCAGTTGCAATCATTATTTCTTCACATAAGTAGAATAGTTACTTTGAAATAAATAAGTTAGTTGCTAATTTTGTTCAATACTGGCCTCCATCATAATAAAGTGGGTATTGGGGTTTAAAAAAGCCTGCAGTGCATCATAATGGAACCACAATCAATTCAACTATTTCAAAGCTAGATCTAGCGATTCTTTTAGCAATATTTAGCTATTTTTTAAAGCTAAATCTTGATATTCTAGAACTAGTTCAAAATTATGGGGTCCACCATCCGCGTGATAACGCAAACCAAGCTATAACAAACCTGTGTAAAAGGAAAACCATGAAAATTGTTATAGGTATTAAATTCATTCTAAGTTTTGTCCTTGAATTCAACTAGTGGTAAAAAGAAGAGAATACAACCAATATATCCTCCTGGTAGTCACCTATGGAGCTGAATTTTGGAACATAACCAAAAGATTGACCCTTAAACTGAGAACCATGTAACGTGCACAAGAGAGGATGATGTTCTACATAACATGGAAAGATCACAAGACAGCACTGTATATCACTGGAGAAACAGAAGTTCGAGTTATAGAATCCATAAGAAAGATCAAATGGCAATGGGCTGGTCATGTTGTGAGAAGGTCTGACAGTTGGACATCACGATTCACAACATGGATCCCAAAAGAGCATATGCGAAACCAGGGTCGGCAGAATAGAAGATGATGTGACGAACTAAACAAGTTCAGAAAGTACTGGCTCAGTGACGCCCGTGATAGGGAGGTCTGGTGAGTCTTGAGGATGGACACAAAATGGCTACTGCTGCTGCTGCTGATGATGAAGTTTTTTCCGGACAATTGAACTCTCTCTTTGTGTTGTTGTTACCCCAATGTCTCGGTCAATCCACAAATGAACCGTGCAACGCAATTTTCGTTCCAGGGTAGTGAGTGCTATTTTCTGATTGCTTCTTTGAAAAAAGTTTAGAATGGCTATTGTTCCATCCAGACTTCAGCTTTTGTGTCCAGGATAGCGATATTTGCCCTTTGTTCAACAGTGCTGTCGTATTGATCAAGCAATACGAGTGCATCAGAAATCGATTCCAGGTGCTATTCAATACGGCCACACCTTTGACTCGAGTGACCAGCTTTGCCACTCAGGTGAAAAAATTAATTGTACCAGCATCATCTTGAATATCAGCAAACATCCAAGCACAGTGAGCAAGGGAAAAACAGGGTAGAGATACAAACAAGAAAAACCGGTCTGGTTAATCACTCAATAGAAACTGTTACGTGACCAATGTTTTTTGGCAGCATACTATGTTGGGAGTGAATTGGAAAATTGGTGAAAAGGGTGATCAATGAATAAGTTACCTCTCTCGCCCTTTATTGTGCAGTGATCAATAAACAAAAGTCTGAATTTTCAAAAAAAAACTGGACACAAAAAGGATCACTTTAGCATAAACCTACATGCAAAATTGACCCCCCTAAAAAAACAATTTAGAGGGGGTATTTAAGAAAAAACGTTTCTGTGATATAATAAAGGGTCATCATCATCATTATCATCATCAGTCTTTTAACGTCCATCGTTGGACATTGACCTTTCCCAGGATTTGACACACTTCTCTATCATGGGCGTTGTAGAGCCAGTATTTTCTGAATTTGTCTGGTTCATCTCTCCATCTTGTATTCTGTCACCCTCGGTTTCTCACGTGATCTCTGGAGATCCACGTTGTGAGATGTGATGTCCATCAGTTGTCTGTCATTCTGGCAACATGGCCAGCCCATTGCCATTTAAGTTTTCTAATAGATTCTGTGACGTCTCGGACTCCCATTTTCTTCCTTATGTACTGTGCACTCTTGTGATCTCTCGATGTGAGGTTGAGCATAATTCTCTCGTGTGCACGTTGCATGCTTCTCAGTTTTCTGTCTCTTGGTTAGATAATAAAGAGTTTTTGTATGAAATTTCAACCCTCTAGCTCCATTTGTGCTGCCTGCACACTTTGCTAATTATTATATATATATATTAATATGTTTGGAGTATAAGTTTGGATTTAATGTGTATGTAATGAGTAGCTTTCGTTTCTACAGCCTTTCCTTGTTGTTATGAATATTATCACTGATTTTATTGATTACAACTACCCACAAAACTGGTTTTGATATTGGTGTAGTTTCCACCTTTTCCAACAAAAGAAAATTATGCATATATGGAGTTATCTGCCCTTGGTAGGTTCTACTTCATATTCCTTACATAGTTGTAAAGTTTTTGAGTTGCTAATTATATAAGCCCCCAAAATAATAAATTACCAGAATTGATCTAAGAAGATAAATTCTGGTAAATAGCGTGTTCGCTGCTTAAGCACAAAAAACAAGGTTAGCACTCAGTTAGTTAGATTGTTAACAAACATGGAAGAAAGAACAAACGAATAGGTCAACAATAGTAAGAAGTTTTGTATTAAATTCATAACTAAAAGAATAGGGGGGGGGTCAATGGGTTTTAGGTTATTCTTCTGTTTTGATGTATCTACGAATCCACTTATCTATGTCATTATTCTTTATGTATTCAGACTTTGCCCACACCTCACCACCCATTGCTGAAACTTGAAATTTTACGCACACACTCCCCATGATGAGTAGGAAATATATGCATAATACATATGGTACTGATCAGGTTAGCAATACAGCATGATATAAAGCAAAGTCTGATAAGTGATGGATTCATTTCATAGACTGTTCGATATACTCAACTTCATGCTTTGAAAGTCAAGTTGTTTTAGAGTAGAACTGGAAATATGTAATCGGATGCAGATTTGCTACACAAGCTTGTTTCGGCCCTCTCTGGACCCCATCAGATGAATGATTGTCTGTGTTTTTAGATTCTAGTTTGGGGAATTTAGTGAGAAACTTGTTCTATTGTTTTTAGTAGTGTGAATATTTTTGTTGGTGGTTGTAAGTTACATGTCAAAAGATGTGAGCTAGGACAAGGATGCTTAAGCATCCTATTATATATATATATATATATCATTGTGTCATCCACAGACAGCTGTTTCAATGTATTACATCTCTTCAGTGTGGCTATAGACATTCCAATATCCCATCCAGTACCACGAGGCAGAATTGAAACCTTCACTTCAGACACACAGTCCAATATCCTACCTCTGGACTACGGAACTGGACAGTCAGTAAGGCTGAATTTAAATGATTTATTCATTTACACAGAAATCCCTCATCCACCAGAGTGCTCTATTTCTATGGAAGAGCATTGCATAAACTTATATATACATATATTTATATTCAAATTCCCTTCAAATGGGTTTTTATTGGGGGTTCAATTTACGATGAAAGTTCATGCCAGAGTGGTCCCTTAGTTTATGTCCAGTTGTATTCATGTATGTTTTTTTGTTTAAAATTCAAACTTTTTTGTGATCACAGCCCAAAAAAGACAAGGAAAGTAATTCATTTATTGATCACCGCTTTTTTGCAAATTCCAGTTGATCACTTTATCTAGACGCTAACCAGACCTGTTTTCTTATCATGAATTTATGATTTAAACCATACTGGTAATATTTTCATCAAGGATTCAAATTTTACCACCACTATCAATTAATTCATAAGGTAAAAGCAGCAGCATATACAGGCTGGGGGTGATTCATAATTTCCCTCGGAATGCTAGTTATATATCTATCTAATGTTGAAATATGTATGAGACTACATACTTGGAAAAAATGGATTGTTATAGATATCAAATTTATTCCAAGCTTTATTACTAAAACTGTTTTTGTTGCTGATATCTCAATTTTGATATTTCTCTAATTCTGTAACTTTATTTGTTTAAAAATCATTAAAAATAGAAAATATGATATTTCAGAAAATCAACAGAAGAATAAATTTTCTTCAAGGTACGCATTCTATTTACTGTTCTTTTGTTAGGCATAAATGCATTTATACTAAAATATATACCTGTAAAAATTACCCGTTATCCTTATCCTGTTATTTTTTTAAAGGTATCATGTTAGCCTCTATTGAATCACCGTAGCCCCACAAATGGTCAAACTGACAAACCAGCCAAGTGGACTACAAATTTTGTCTCTCTTTGCTTGTCTGTGTGTCTCTGGGCGCTCCTGGACACATCTTGAGGGATAGAAGCTTGAAAATTGGCATTATTGTACCCCTAAGCACCATCTAAAATAGTTTGTTTTTTTTTTCTTAAAAATGTGCTTTTTTTGGTCTCTATGGACATTTTGGACCAACAATGCCAAAATCTTGAGCTGGTATTTTTGTTAAAGATAATTCAAGTAAAACCTCTATCTTTTTAAATAGTTTTAGATTATTTTTGAGATAATTAATTCTGGTGCATGTGTGGACTATGGTGATTCGTTAATGCTAAGTGTGGATATATATACAAAGCCACATGTTTATCTATTCATTTGGTCATGCCTAAATGATCCCCTCATTCTTTGGGTGGGTATTATGCTAGTCTTTGTATATTATCATCTAACCACTTGGGAATGGGATATTTTTTTCCTCTTCTTGCAGGATACAAAAATTTCTCAGGAGATATTATGTCAACTGGTATTCCAAGAATTTTCAAAAAAATATCTCTAAAATATTGAGTTTTTATATTTCATAACAAATATTTCTTACCAGCGATAAGTAAGTTGCAATTATTTTTTTTTATGTAGATGGAATAGCTATTCTGAAATAAATAAATAACTGGGAGAATTTGTTTTATACAGGTTTCGCAAATCATAATGTGGGTGTTGGTGTCCAAGAAAGCCAGCACTGCATTATAACTGGGCCGCAACCAATTTTACAATTTTGAAGCTAGATCTAACCATTTATGATAAGAGATCTAGCTACATTAGAGCTAGATCTAGCGATTTTGGAGTTGGATATAGCTATCTCGGTATCAGATCTAGCTATACTGGAGCTAGATCTTGGAATTTCTCAGTTAGATCTAGCTATCTTAGAGCTGGATAAAGCTATTTTTTAGCTAGATCAAGTTATTTTGGAATAGAATTTAGCAATTTTTAATCAAATATTGCTATTTTGGAGCTAGATCTAGTTATTTTGGAATTAGATCTAGCTTCACTGGAGCTAAATCTAGCGATTTCAAAGTTAGATCTAGTTATCTTAGAGCTGGATAAAGCTATTTTTTAGCTAGATCTAGCTATTTTGGAATTAGATATAACTACACTAGAGCTAGATCTAGCTATTTTACAGTCAGATCCAGCTACTTTGGAGCTTAAAACAAGTATTTCCTAGCTAGATCCATCTATTTTGGAATCAGATCTAGCTCTAGTATAGCTAGATCTAGCAATTTTTTAATGAAATTGAGGTACTTTTTCAGCAGGATATAGCTATTTTTAGCTAGATTTAGCTATATTGAAGCTACTATGTATATTAAGTTTCACAGTGTTTATTATGAGGAAAAAAAAATGAATTATTTTTTTTTAAAAATTACTAAGGGGTAACAAACAAAAAAAATCCTGGAGAATCTAGATGTTATTTTCACTGGAATACATCTAAAAAAAGAGTGGAAGAAACATCTAGATATATTATTTTACAATGAGTACGAAAAAGAATGTTGCTGCCAAATATTTTTTTCTAATGCTGTTAACTCATCTTGAAAAATTGATGAAAATAAAATCATCATTTCCTGCTTGAAAACAATTTTTTCCGAAGAAACCAAGATGAACTGGCAAGATGTCAGAATAAACAAAGAAATCTCATTTGTACACAACAAAATCTTCTGAATCGTCATTTCACTCATACAGATAAATTTGACAAGGGTATATATGATCAGGGCATACATTCGCTACATCGACCATATATATATCTTTAGGGTAGGTGGGCACCAAATTGACCTCTGCCTCAGGCTCTTCTGAGTTTAGTCTGGCCCTGGAAACGCTGGACTCCAAGATTTGAAAAATTGAAAAAACATGTCTAGATAGGTAAAATTGCTGGACTGATAACTGAGGAGTTATCTTGTCCGTGGTAGCAAACAGATTAATCATTAATACAATGATATATTTTCTCTTTTTGATTGTACGATCCTAAAAAGAAGGGTACACAACCAATGCATCCTCCCGATACTCACTTATGGAGCTGAAAGATTGAACCTAACCAAGAGACAAACCCGCAAACTGAGAAGCATGCAACGTATGCATGAGAGAATCATGCTCTACCTTGCATAGAGAGATCACAAGACAGCACAATATATAAGGAAGAAAACGGGAGTCTACGACGTCAAAGAATCTATTAAAAAACTCAAATGGCAATGGGCAAGCCATGTTGCGAGAATGAAAGACAACCGATGGACATCACGTCTCACGACACGGATCGCCAGAGATCACATGAGAAACCGAGGCTGGCAGAACACAAGATGGAGAGATGAACTAGACATATTCTAGAAATACTGGCTCCACGACACCCAAGATAGAGAATTATGGCAAATCCTGGGGAAGGTCTTTGTCCAACGACAGACATTAAAAGACTGATGATGATATTTTTTTTTTCTTCTGGAGCTTGCTATTTATTTTCCAAGTCCTCTGTTTAATCATTACGGTCCGATTCAAAATTGTGATAAAAAGCAACTGAAAGTTAAAATGAAGGAAAAAGCTAGTCAAAAATTAATTATAATCGAATATTGATGTTTTGAAGTAAGTTCAGCTTTTGGCTTGGAAATCAAGTTGCTGTTCTGCTTTTCCAGAGCCAGATTTACATATGGGCTGAGTGAGCTGCAGACCTGGGCCCCATAATTTAAGGTGGGGCTACTTTTTAGCTAGATCTAGCCATTTTGGGATCAAATCTAGTTATTTTGGAATTAGATCTAGCAATTTTGCTGCTAGATCTAATTATTTTGGAATAAGATCTAGCTACTGTTGATTTAGATCTAGCAATTTTCATGTCAGATATAGCTATTTTTTAGCTACATGCAGCTATTTACTAGCTATACTGCAAAAAAAAAATTGAAAAATTTATAATCAATTCAATTTATTATGTAAAAATAAAAATCAGCTACACTGGAGCTAGATCTAGCAATTTTAGAATTAGATCTAACAATTTTTGAGCCACATCTAGCTATATTGAAGCCAGTATGTATATCAAGTTTGACAGTGTTTATCATAAGAGAAACAAGATTTATTTTTAATAATGAATTAAGTGTAACAAAAACCGATCTTTTTTTTTTTTTTTTTAAACTAATTACTAAAACAAAAATATTCTGGAGAATCTAAATGTTATTTCCACTGGGAAAACATCTAAAATAGAGTGAAAAACATCTGAAAATATCTAGATTCTCCAGCATCTGAATTTTATTTAGCCCACCATTTTAGTTCTAAAAAATTTAAAAAAGCATTTTTTCCAAACATTAAAAAAATCATTCTTAGGAAGGTTCTGGAGTACTGATGCCATTTTTCGAGTCTTTAGATGAAAATGAACACATTGATGAACACATAAACACACACATTAACAAACACATAAACACACATATAAACACTTGAACCATCACATGAACAAACACACAAATAAACAAACATATTAACACATATATAAGCAAACACATACATACACAAATAAATAAACTTATAAACACAAGTATAAACAAACACATAAACAAACACATAAATACACACATAAACAAACAAACAAACACATAAATACACTCATAAACAAACACATAAATACACGCATAAACAAACACATAAATACGCACATAAATACACACATAAACACGCACATAAATACACACATAAACACGCACATAAATACACACATAAACACGCACATAAATACACACATAAACACACACATAAATACACACATAAACACACACATAAGGAACATATAAACACACACATAAACCCACAAACTTACATATAAGCAAACATATAAAGGCACACATAAACAAACATATTAATTCATTCATAAACACATAAACACAAACAAACCCATAAACACACGCATAAACACACTAATAAAGAAACATAAATATGCACATAAACAGACACATGAATATACACATAGAGAAACATATAAACACACATAAACCTACACATAAATAAACACATAGACACACATAAAAACATGCATAAACCCACTTATAAAGAAACATGTAAACGAACGCATAAATGCACTCATAAACAAATATATTAATTAATTGATAAACAAAAACACATAAACACACATATAAACAAATGCACTCTCCACCATCTCTGATAACTTCAGTTGTTCAATAGCATTGGGCCATTCTACAATGAGTTCCAAAATGGATAATTTTGTATAACTATAACTATAATAAAGAATAACACTAGTTACATAATTATTTTTTCGAAAAGGATTTTCAAATATTTCTACAACTGCCGTAATTTTCAAGTGATTCCCAGAGGAGTCTTGACCCCTACTTTGAGAAGCCCTCTTCTAGCCCAGGGCTTCCAATTGCTTTAATACTGTACTGACCCTATCCAAGATGACTCCTTAACAATTACTGAAACTACTTCAAAATGGCTGACTTACTTTTCCAGGCACTCCAAATGGCTCTGAGATTCTTGGGAAAATCTTGATGGATATCAAATCGACAAGATGTACTGTATTGATTGACCAACCTCCATTGCTAGATGAATAGCTTTGGCCAACATATGGTCAATCAAACTTGACCAGTGTGCTGACATCATTGGTAGAGTGTAAAGGTTGACATTATTACTTCCACTCCAGTTGTGTACTTGTGATGGTCATAATTTTGCCGTGATTAATTTCACTTCAGTGGTCATCTTGGATGGAGCCTGTTGAGAGACATCTTAGGATAAATAAATGTCAAATTATATCTATCTATCAGTGTCTTGTTGGGCCAGCATTCACTCCTGAACAAATCCGTAAAGATTTACATCAACTCTCAGGCAGGCCCACTGAGCCCCTCCTAAGACCCCTAAAAAATTAATTTCTCTCAAAACTCTTAATTCATACGCTCACTTTAGGCATTAGAAGCTTGCTCATCAGAGCTGACTTTTGGATTTAAATAGCGTTCATATTTTATAGTTGGGTTAGGGATACCTAAAAAAATATTGCCAATTTGGCAAAAGCACTGAGAGAAAGACAAATTTATATCCATGGATTTCCAACAAGAAGCAGGAAATAAGAGCTCAGCATGATGGTTAGATTGTAAATAGACCCTTGCCCTGAAACCTTTTCAAAAAATTATCTCACGACTGACAGATTTTTGGAAGGTTTGACAGTCCAATAGATTGAAGCTACATGAAATTCAAAGAAAAAAGTTTTCAATTTTGTCCGTCAGAGTTTGAGCACAAATACTTTTTCCATGATTTTAGCCACTGGCCTGTCCACACACACACGCACACACACAAACAAACTTCAAATAAAACAACACAGGAAAGCAAATTATATGTCATAGAAATTTCATAGACCACAATAATTAGTGAAAAATTACTTGTCTCCCTTAGATTAAAAACTAAAAAATTGACCTGACCTTCCATTGATCTTCGAAGGTTACCAGAGACCAGTGCCACCTATCTTATGTTCATCCTGAGATCGAGTTGTCTCTGTACATAAATTTGCAGCCCATAAATTACAGCCATCTCCCTTACATTTGAAAATGCCAAAATTGACCTCAGCCTAAATCAACCTTTTAGTGGTCACCAGAGGTCAGCACCATCTGTCCTATGTTCATCCTGGGTTCAAGTTAGCCATGTACACCGAATTCCATTGCCATTTAAGTTTCCTTATGGATTCTATGATGTCTCGGATACCTGTCTTTCTCCTGATATTTAGTGCTGTCTTGTGATCTCTCCAGGTTGAGCATAGTTCTTTCAAATGCACATTGCATGGTTCTCAGTTTGAGGATCAGTCTCTGGGTTAGGTTCTATGTTCAAGCTCCATAGGTAACTGGAGAATGCATAAGTTGTATACTCTTCTTTCTAAGACGATTAATTCAGTGGCGATTATTAATTGCGTAGATCAAACAATATACAGTAAAAATTCTATCTCAAAATAATCCTAATAACCATGTGTCAGGCTGTGGACACATTGATCAAACTCCTGATAATAATATCGATAACGTTAATTACGCCTTATCTGAAAACTACAGCTTTTTAGAGCGATACGACCCACTGACCTATGTCAGATCAATCAGCAATGAAATATAAATGTATTTTTCCCTTTACAAGATGTTTAATCAAGTAGACATTAAAACTTCATCCAGACACAGAAATATTGATTCGGCCACTTTTTTTTTGTTCCATATTCTGAAAATATCTTGAGAGTATATTTAATGTTAGATTTTTATGATGAGGTCTTAATATTAAATCGTTATTTCATTCAACATCTTTGTATCAGATACTGTCAAACAAAACTGTCAAAATAGGTTCCTTCAGTTTTCAAGTTGGTCTGGCTGGAACCTAGCTATGTATACATCACATATACAAGATGCAAAGAAGCTAGAGGGCTGAAAATTCAACCATTTACTCCTTATTATGACAAGAAAAGTGCTTGTTTGCTTTTCATCAGAATTCTCTCCCTAAAAAGGTTTTTACTGTGAGGGTTTAATTTTCAGTGTAAATTTATGCTAAATTGGTCCCTTAGTTCACATTTCTTTGTTCAATATTCAGACTTTTTTCAGTGATCACTTACCAACAATAGGTGAGAGAAGTAATCTATTGATCACCCGTTTTTCGAATTTTTTTAGTTGATCATCCCCAACATGGCATCTACCAAAAGATGTTAGTTACGTGATGGTTTTTATTGAGTGACTAACCAGATCTGATTATTTTTTTTCCCCAACAACAATTTTGGTCTGTGAATTCTACAGCTTTTTCAAGTGAATAAATTCAGTCTAGAGTCTCGTGGGGAGGAGATATATCTTTTTTTTGCTTATTGTCTGGCCTGTTGGGAGGTGCGTGTGGCCTAATGGTTAATGGGACAAAGAACTGAATCAACAAGCCAGTTTATGTTCACTTCACACTAATGCCCTTGGGAAAGGCATGAATCCATCCCCTCTTAGCTGCGGCTAAATAGCAGGGGTATTTGAACCCTTTAACCCAGTAGGATAGTCGACGGTTTCTTAAACTTTTTTTAATTGGTTGCTCCAATATAGCATGCTGCCAAAAGACATTGGTTATGTGATGGTTTCTATGGAATGACTAACCAGACCTTTTATTTTGTTAGTGCTGAGGGTTAATCAATATTCAATTTTTATTTTTCAAAATGATTTTTTATTTATTTAAAAAACTACTTAATTTGTTTCAGTGGAAAAATCCATTGTTTTAAATGGTAGTTAGGATATATTTTTATCAGAAAAATTGTTACCTTTAAGTGGAAGAGTCCACTGTTTTGGACAGAAAAACAACCAAAACACACTGTTCATCATAAGTAGATTTTACTTTTGATTGTTTACCCTTGGGAGAGATATGAATCCGCTACCCCTCCCAGTGAATAGAAGGGCAGTTTGAACCATTTAACCCAGTAAGATAGCGGAGGGTTTCTCAAACATTTTGCCGTTACAAAATCCCGGAGACTGAGCCAAAAATTTGGGGAACGTAAAAGGTTATTAAGCATAAAATCTTGGAGCTCTAAAGCCAAATATTTAAGTCCTAAAGCTAACATATGTAGAGTGCATTAGCCATCACGTTGTTGCTAACTACAGACAGAACCACAAATACATAATATATAATGTGCAACCCAGTTTGAGAATCCCTGCGATGGCCAATCTAATGCGTCTGACAAGCACTTTGACCCTCATGAAAAGCCACAATTATAACGAACAATGATCGGGTCTTCAAGAATTGAAGACAAAAGTCATTGCCCTAAGTGCCACATAAAACAAGAGCTGATTTTCTGATTTGATGATTGATCAAGTCTGTTGGCAATGCCCTGCTTGTCAGCATCAACAAAAGGTTTCTTCAGTTTTCAAGTTGGTCTGGCTGGAAAGCTAAGTATGTGTTGCACAGTTTTTTTTTTTCATGTTTTAATGTCCAGTGTTACGGATCAGAATATTTTTTTTGAATCTTTTTAATTCGAGAGTGACTTCAAGAATGGAAAAAAACATCTTGTTTGGCAACCCTAGGCTATGTATGTATTCATTTATGTATATATGTACCAAGTGTGAAAGCTACGCCAATGGAGCTAGAGGGCTGAAAATTTTATTCTTTTAACTCCTTATTAACAGCATGGACTTCAGATGGGACATTTTACATTCATTTTACACTAATACCAAAGGGAAACATCAACAAAGGTTTCTTCAGTTTTCAAGTTGGTCTGGCTGGCAAACTATGTATGAGTTGCATATAAGGGCATTTTTTCATGTTTTAATGGTAAGAGTTGCCAATTAGGAAAAATCTTTTTTCTTTTTTTTTCAAAATTCTCCCCAAGGTTTTTTGGTAAGGGAGAGTGAATTTACAATGTAAGTTTATGCTAAATCGGTCCCTCATTTTTGACTCTTTATTGGTCAAAAAGGCAAAGTTACAAATAATCTGAACATTGAATCAAAAATGATGACTAGTGATCAATTTAGCATATACACTCATATCAAATTGAACCCCTCCCCCACTAAAAATTTATATAGGGGGTATTTTCAAAAAACAAAAAAAACATTTTCTTCTTTGCATAATAAACAGAAAATGCTGAAATTTTTTCAGCCTTCTAGCTCCACTGGTGTGTCCTGTGTGCATGATACATGACCAGCCAGCAAGCTAGCCAGACCAACGTGAAAACTGAAGAAACCAATGTTGCCATTCTTGGTGACAGTTTTGGTTGACAGTTTCTCATAATTTCAGGTTCGATTATATTTTCCTATCTTTCCAGCAACATCTGTTTTGTCAGTAAATATTAGGATGATTTATCCACCAATAAATGGTCTTATCGATTCAAATATTGGAATTCAATGACTGCCAGAGTTTGTTATTTACTAAATTTTTCAAATAGATCGTCTTGAAATTTGCAGACAGAAAGAGCTCGGGAAGTGTGGCACCCTCCTGTGCACTTCATTCAGTGAGGTCTGGAAGAAAATACATTTCTCAATCCGATGAGTTCGAGTATTGTCCAAATCTTTGAGATTTAACGTTTTCGATTAAACTTCTAGCCATTATCAAGATCTTGGATCAAAAACTACAGATCTTATTTGCATTTCTCAATCCAGTTTAAGTATTGTTTGGATCTTTGAGATTTAAAGTTTTTGACTAAACTTCCAGTCATTATCAAGATCAGGGATTAAAAACTATAAATGTTATTTGTTTTCTTTTTGCATACGCATAATACATTTGAAATCAAGAGACTCTGTGCTAAATAAGACCTTCTGTTAGGATAGTAAGGTTTTTAAAATATTTGACAACTGAGAGATACATTTAGCCCAATGAAGAATTCGGTCAGGAGAAAGCAGTTAAGATATTCATTTGACTAAGTCAGGTGTAAGACCATGATATTGAAGTTCCCAGCAGAGATCAACCTGTCAGACATTGCTATATGATAGGTGCCTTATAGAAAAATGAAGGGCTGCTGTTTTGTCTCTACAGACAAAGGAATGTCTTCCCCAGGGCACATGCTTGGTTCAAGAGTATGGAGATCCATGTATGCCCAATCATCAGAGTCCCCCTCTCATCCTAACTGATGTCAACTGGAAAGTCTGGCATCAACTTAGCTGTAGGAGTTGCCAGAAAGACGTCAAGTTGGGCATCAAACCGCCTTCAGAGGGCCCCACTCCTAGCTTTGGAATAAGAGTTGTCCTTCTCCTAAACTGGTTGCCTTTCCAAGTCTAGAGAGACTAATCTGCCTGGCTATTATAACATTAGTTGGGACAGGGAGAAGTGATGGATTCATGCCTTTTCTGAGAGCATAAGTGCGAAGTGGACCCAACCGGAGTTTGAACTCGGGTCGCCAATCCCATTGTCGGGGTTGCTAGCGACTGCGCTAATCAAACCACCTATAGTAGAATGAGATATCACAAACTGAACTTTTGGGCCTTTTTTTTAATGTTTGTCTATGATTGAAGAAATCTCTCTATGTGTGCCTGTGTGTAATGGGTGTCTCTACACCGCGATTTCTTGACAACTGGTCATGGTACAAAGTTGACATTCTCCGGTTATATTAGTCAGCACACAAGGCAATGAATGAATTGTCGAATTTTGAATTTCTGGGATCGGAGATTCTCAGAGAGTCTAATCATCATCAGTCTTTTAACGTCTGTCATTGGACATAGATCTTCCCTAGGATTCGCCACACATCTCTATCATGGACGTCTGAATTTGTCTAGCTCGTCTCTCCATCTAATACTCTGCCAGCCTCAGTTGCACATGTGATCTCGGGAGATCCATGTCATGAGTCACGATGTCCATCGGTTGTCCGCCATTCTTGCAACATGGCCAGCCAACTGCTATTTGAGATTTTTAATGGATTCCATGATGTCCCTGAGTCTTGTCTCTTCCTGGATGAACTGTGCTGTCTTGAGGTCTCTCCATGTGAGGCCCAGCATAATTCTTTCATGCGCACGTTGCATGGTTCTCAATTTGTGGGTCTGTCTCTTGGTTAGGTTCCATGTTTCAGCTCGATAAGTGGCTATTGGGAGGATGCATTGGTTATACACCCTTCTTTTTAGGATTGATGAGATCTTCTTGTTTTTGAAAGTTGAGCTAAACTAAAGATCATCGATCTTTTTCATGGTTTCTATGAATCATCTCCTTTGACTTCTGCTAACCTTCAGGACCTTCAACTAATGCTAGACAAACTGAACAAAGAAAGAGGGAAAGTTGGTCTTCACACGAACTTCAGCAAAACAAAACAATTTGGAAATAAACACACAACAAGCAAAATCGAAAATGCAAAGCTTCAGAGAGTAGACCACTATATCTACCTAGGGCAAAGAATCTCCGTTGAATCTTCAAAAAAAGAAAAAATCACTCTAGGGTGGCAAGCCTTTGGTAGAGCAAGACCTTCAAGAACAAGAAAATCCTATTAGTTCTAGGAAGAAGGGTCTAAAACCAATGCATCCACTTATGGAGCTGAAATATAATATCTAATCAAGAGACTGCCCCTCAAGATGGGAACCATGAAATGTGCACATGAGGGACTCATGCTCAACATCACATGGAGTGACCACAAGACAGCACAATATATCGGAGAAAAAACAAGAATCAGAGACATGATAAAATCCATAAGGAAACTTGAATGGCCATGGGCGTATCATGTTACAAGAATGGTAAACAACTGAAGGACATCATGACTCACATCATGGATTCCCAGAGATCAAATGTGAAACTAAGGCCAACAGAGTATAAGATGGCTTGACAAACTAGGCAAGTTCAGAAAGTATTGGCTCCACAACACCCATGATAGAGAGGTCTGGCGAATCTTGGGGACGGTCTATGTCCAATGACGGACGATGAAAGACTGCTGCTGATGATAATGATGAAATTTTGATTGAAAATAAAAGACAACACTGAAGAGAAGTAACCGAAATATTTCAAAGCCATAGTTTGGATAGACAGAAAATCATTTGACATGACAATTATGGCAGGCTGCTCCCTACACCGTAAGGTCCGGCCCCTCCTGAACATGCAGCTATGGAATGGGTACTGCTTTAGTATAATTCAAATATAAAAACAATGCCAACATTTTACTGTGTCTAATATATCTATTAGTGTTGCCAACTACAAAAAAATTTTTCTCAAAAAAGGGTTAAAAAAAAGCCAAAAAGTGCTAAAAAGTATCACTATCCATTTTGTGGCTATTCCAATAGCTGAAAATGGTTGGATTTGTCTCCAAATGTCCGGAAAAATAGCTACAAATGGCTAAAATTGCCAGGAAAAAAAACTATAATAGGGCTAAAAATAGCGTTAGTTGTTGAATTTTCGTACTGCCAAAACAAGGAACAAGCTAAGTTTAGAGCAACAAGCCCCACGTTGGCAATATTGGCATCTACCAAATCCGATATGGAAGGTAATGGATCTTGGATGAGCTGCAGTGAACATTAGTCTTCCAAAAACCTTCGTAATCCATTTGTCTTTGATTCCAGCATGTACAGTAAACAAAAAAATGATTACAGATTCTTTTAGTAATTTTTGGTTTTCTCTATTTTTTATCGTTGTTTCTTTTTTATGCCAAAAGTAATTACTTGGCAATTTACTCAGAGATTCACAGACATTTGAAGATAGAGATATGTATGATTGCTGACTGGAATTAATTGGATTGTCAGGTTGCAGACAAAGTAGATAGGTATACTAAGTAAGTATCGCGGATTTAGTACAGGGCCGATCAAAAAGACCGAAGTTTTTCTCAAGTTAGTATGCCCGACTTCACTACTATGTGCTCAGTCTAATGAAATACCCTACCATTTTGGATATCTCCAGAACTGGTTGTGCAGCCTTGATGCAAAACCAATATTGATCAGAAGGGACCTTATTACACATGCTTCAATATACACTCTCTCAAGGAGGTATTTGGTCAGCAGTAAGACATTGTAATCACAATTACTTAGCCTGCTCATAATTCACGTCTCATACAGGGATTTTGCAAAATATTGTAGCACACAGGTCTGCCAGCTGCTATACAATCCAGATTTGACTTTTCCTGAAGAGGTTTCAGACGTTGGGCAAGATTAAGGAGAATGAGATTTGGCAGCTGATTGCAATTCTGGAAGACTCTTCTGACTGTTTTGAAAAGTGGAAGGGATGCTGGGGTAAGTCTGTAAGTTTTCAGGGGATGCCCCCCTCCCAATATTGGCAAATTTCTGATAGGGTTGCAAAATTAGCCATTTCTTGGCTAGACCTGGCTGATATTTTTCCAATTTAGTCAATAAAAATCCATGATAGTCAATTAAATCTGATAAGTTAGATAAAAGTAAATGTGTAATTCTTATTAAAGATTTGTTCTGAGGTCTTAGTATCAGAAGTTATTTTATTTGATGATTAACCATAGATAAAGCTTCAAGTCTCTTATGAGATGACCCCCAATGGAGTATGACCGGCAAGTGACAAAGTCCTGGTTTCTGCTGTATCATCAGCTTAGTGATCCTTGCAAGTCTGGTTGAGACCAAGACTTGATACCAACAAATTCTTATGAGCATCCCCTCGGCAGGATGCCAATCCACCAAAGAGATACCTCCACCCTAATCACACAGCTTAGAGTATACTCAATTAGCTGCTGAATGCACTGGGGAATTTGTCTTAATGAAGAGTCTTCCACATCCTTCGCTCATACTAGGAATCAAACTCGGGACCTTTGTGTGTGAGGCAAACATGCTAACCATTACACTATCCAAGTGGAAAAAAGGCCCCTGCCAAAATTTCCAAAGTTGCAGCCCTGAAGAGGTGACTCGGAGCATCTGGAGACAGACGCATAGACACAAACGTAGACACAGAAACTCAATGAGAGAAGAATCTATAGCCCACTTGGCTGGTTGGTAGGCTATTCGTTGGCTACAGTTCGATGTAAAACATCCGAAATATATAAAATTTAGCCAAATTTAGCTATTTTTAAAGACAGTTTTGGCTATGAATAACTAACCATGCTTGACTGCACTAATTTCTTTTCTTATTCAACCCGGACACTCACTTGGCAAATTAGAGGCCTGTCCCCACCTAAGATCATTAGGTCTGCCACAGGCCTCTTTTCTGTGAAGACAATGAATACGTATATTGATTCCTATGACAAAAGGCGAAAACCAATTTCGCTTAACAGATAGATAGGTAGATATTGGTGCCTCCTTGTTGAGCAGAGGTTAGCAAGATAGTCTCGTGGACTATTAGTACAGTAGAAAGTTTGATCTACATCGGAAAAAAAAAAGACAAAGAGAGGAAGAACTACCATTCTAAGGAAAATTATGAATCATCCCCACACGTATATGCTGGGTTGGGGGTGATCAATTAAAAATTTGGAAAAAGTGGATAAATTGCTTCTCTCACCTTTTGTTGGTCAGTGATCACTAAAAAAGTCTGAATAAACAAAGAAATATGAGCTAAGGGACCAACTTAACATAGATCTACACTAAAAATCAAACCCTCACAGTAAAAATCTATTTAGCTGTAAAAGTTGTAAGTGAAAGTCTGGTTACTGGAGGGAGCTCTCCCCTCAAGTTTGTTTTGGAAGTATCCAGCCATTCAATATCAATAGACTACCTAGGGAAATGGCGCCTTAATGTCCTTCAAAGTAATCCTCTTGGGACCCAACACACATACCCAAGCTTTTCTTCCATTTTTCAAAACAGCCTGCAATGTCCTCAGCTATCTCATCACATTCTCCTTAATCTTGTCCACAGTCGGAAATCTCTTTTATAAAAGCCAGATGTTTCAGGGAACCATATCTGGACTATAGTTTGGGTTTGGCTGACAAACCTAGGTGATTGTTTTTCCAAACAACTCTGACAAGAAGTGAAGAATGACTTGTTTGGTCATTGTGAATACAAGTCACACGATATACATGTTCACTCAATGACCTTTCACTACCAACTCACTTTATTTGAAATTTAATAGAAAGGGGTCTATTGATGAGATACTTCTTACTTCAAAAGAATCAGATGATGATGATATATATATATATATATATATATATATATATATATATATATATATATATTTATAATTAAAAGGATGTAGGTTGAGGTAATTAGACTTATAGATATAGGTAGAAGGTGGTTTATAAGATTTTGGTAATATTTGCCAAGAAAATAACATGAGAAGGTAAATATATCATGGATTAAAAACTATTTCACTCACAAAGTGTCTGAACAACCCTGACTATAACAAGCACATGCACACACTCACACACACACACACACACACACACACACATATCATAATTGGATATGTAATAAAAAGCATTAAAATGTATCAAAAGTTAGACAAAATCCATTGACAGCATATCATGTTGGGGATGATCAATTAAAAAATTGCAGAAGTTTTTGATCAATGAATTAGTTACTTCTCTTGCCTTTTGTTGGTTCACTAAAGAGTCAGAATTTTCAATGAAGAAACGTGAATGCAGCTTGGCACAAACCTGGGGCCAATTTAGCACAGACTTACACTATAAATCAAATGCCCAGATAAAAAAAAATTACACGGGGAGGGGCATTTCCAAAAAACAAAAAACGTTCCTTCTAGACATAACATGGAGTAAATGTTTGAATTTTCTGCCCTCTAGCTCCGTTGGTGTGGCCAGAACACATGATGCATAGCTAGCCAGCCAGACCAATATGGGAACTGAAGAAATCTATGTTGGCAATTTTAGTGACATGTTGGATTGATGGTTTTTTATTTATTGATCAAAAACATAAACATCTTTCTTTTATCTCTTGTTTTAAGAGTTTGTGAAGTCAGGATGAAACAAATTCTGATAGAGCTGAATTGTTCACACTATACTTTTAAAGTTTTTCCTGTGATCTGATAAAATGAACATTCTTATCTCTTTATATCATGTCTTGGTATTGCGAATGAAGATTTTGAGGGATTTTCCACATCTTTTGCAGGTCCCCAGGTGACCAGCCATGAAGATACAAACCCTTCAGTAGTGGTTGCAGGAGAAAGTCTGGTTGCCAGAGGGAGCTCTCACCTCAAGCTTGTCTTGAAACTACACAGCTATTTAATATTAATAGACTACCTAGGGAAATGGTGCCTTAATGCCCTTCAAATTAATCCTCTTGGGATCCCACTCACATATCCAGGCTTTCCTTCCATTTTTCAAAACAGCCAGCAAAATCCTCAGCTATCCTATTACATTCTCCTTAATCTTGTCCATAGTCTGAAATGCTCTTCAAAGTAATCCTCTTGGGATACCACTCACATATCCAGGCTTTCCTTCCAATTTTCAAAACAGCCAGCAAAATCCTCAGATATCTCATTACATTCTCTTTAATCTTGTCCTCAGTCTGAAATCTCTTTTAGAAACGCCTGAAGTTTTAGGGAGCCAAATCTAGACAATGGTTGGGGTTTGGCTGACAGACCTAGGTGATTTCTTTTCAAAAAAACCCTCACAAGACGTGGAGAATGACTTGTTTGGTCATTGTGAATGCAATAGTCACATGATACACAAGCTTACTCAATGAGCTCTCACTACCCACTGGGTAACCCCCACATGAGAGTGTCTGTTCATGTATGCACAATGAGGTGCTCTCTGATTTGTTGCCAAGTAACATCAAGACCACTCAGCCAGTTAAAGAGATATTCACTCTGGCTGGATATTTTACCAACGGACCTCATATATAGCTTGTAAATTAATTGTCTGTTTCAAACCAAGTCAAATAAATGATATTATTAGGCACCTTATTGAGGGATAACGATTAGTGAGTTAGTCTAATGAGCCATTACTACAGTGCAGAGAGTTTGCTCTCACTGGGTGTCTCATAATTTTGGCTTTGTGTGAGACTAAGCTAAGCTTCGTAAATATATATAAAAGTAAAAATTGTGATTGCAAATCATATTTCCCCTCCATAGCTCAAGAGGAGATGATAATCAATACAACAAACTGAATTGAATTATAGTGAAGGTGTCACAACAGCTACAAGCCTAGTTAGAAACTGTCAACCAAAACTGTCACCCCTTATCCAATTTTTCAATTGATCACCCCCAACATAGTATGCTGCTAAAAATATTAATCTCCTGACGGCTTCTATTGAGTGACTAACCAGATATGTTTAAGATATTGGATAGAGATAAAAACAACAAATATTTGCAAATGGCGTGAAAATATTGACGGTAAACTATTTTATGGACATTCCCCTTGAGGTGGAAATAGAAATGCCAATCAAATCGGAAGATACAAGATAACTCGGAAGATAATCAAGAAACAAACAGAACCAGGCAAAAATCACCTCATCATAAAATGATGATCTTATGCTTGATATACACAATGAATAATAATAACACATGTCATTGCAGTCAATAATTGGACAACCATAGCGTCAAATTTTGAAGACATGTAAATAAAAAAATTCAATTGAAGAATATACATGGTCTGAATATAAAACAGAGTAAAAAAAAAAAGATTTAGAAATCTGCATTTTGAAGAATCTAGATGTTATTAATCAACCCACCAAAATGAGGTCCCAAAATGGTCAAAGCAGGTTTTTTTTTCCAGAAATCGAAAAGGTATTTTTAGAAAGTGTTTAGTGGAGTACTGATGTCAATTGTCAAAACTGTAAACAAAACAGTATGGCCAGGAGTGCTGGAAAACACAAACAAATATGTAAACAAATGAACATCCGCACATATAATAAAAGGATAGAACCCTTCGCCATCTTTGATGGCTACGGTTATTCAATGTATAATATACAATACTTGAAAACTTGAAATACATAAAAATACATAGTATATAAAAGGTCTGGTTAGTCACTCACTAGAAATCATCATGTAATCAACATCTTTTTGCAGCATGTGGTTTTAGGGGTGATCAGTTAAAAAATCAGAAAAAGGGTGATTGATGAATAAATTTTGTTATGTCGTGATCAATGAAAAAAATCTCAATTTTCAAAAAAGACAAGCATGAATGCGGCTGGATACAAACTAGGGGATCAATTTAGCATAAACTTACATCATAAATTGAACCTGCCACTGAAAACCTATCTAGAGGCAAATTTTCTTGAAAACAAAAAGAACGTTTTTTTTTCTCTAGACGTATTAAAACGTAAAATGTCTACCCTCTAGTTGCATTAATACTGCCTGTATAGTGATGCATAGTAAGCCAGCCAGACTACTCTGAAAACTGAAGAATGACAGTCCGAACATAAAAGTGAGATGAAATACTTTTCAAGGTTGCACTTGTTTGATGACGAACATTATTTTGTCAGAAGTGACATCATTATCAAGTATATGTCTCGCAATGGTAGACCCATTCAGACTTATTGTTAAGCTCAATTGAGTTTTGACTTGATTTTTGTGTGTAACAACAATGACGGATGACAATGACCAGACAAAAAACCAGTGATGTTATGCAAGAATAATGGTGACACAATGACGTACGCAAAAACTGATGATGAATTCAGACCCACTTCTGGAGCCCAACTTGGGTCAGATACTTTTGCCAAAGTTTGCAAATCCCATTCAGAGGAAATGTTAATGAAGGAGATGAAAGGGGAAATGTAGATTTGGAATAATATTGTATGGAGAAATGAATTCTGTTTTGTTTAATTTTTAGATTTATTGAGGCAAGAGAGATTGACCTTAGTACAGCTAAGCTTGTGTTTCTAATATACACACACACATATGTACATATATATATATATATTGTTGTGTCATCCACAGACAGCTGTTTCGATGTATTACGTCTCTTCAGTGTGGCTTTAGACTTTCCATTATCCCATCCAGCACTGCGAGGCAGAATTGAAACCTTCACTTCAGGCTGATATCCTACCTCTGGACTATGGAACTGAACAGGTAGTAAGGCTGAATTTAAGCGATATATATTTCAATTACACAGAAATCCCTCATCCACAAGAGTGCTCAATTCCTATAGAAGAGCATTGCATAAGCTTATATATATATATATATATATATATATATGTATATATATATATATATATACATACATTAGAAAATGTCAACTAAATCTGTCAACAAATTTCCTTTCTGTTTCCAAGTTGGTCTGGCAGGTTATACACGCATGTATGTATCACGTGTACATTCCACACAAATGGAGCTAGAGGGCTGAAAATTCAAATTCACTCCCATTTACATCTTGGAAAACGTTATTGTTTTTTTTTTCCAAATTCCTGAATACTTTATTATAAAAAAGTTTCAGTTTACAATATAAGTTTATGCTAAATTGTTCCCTTTGACTGTGTCCACTTACTTTTGAAAATTCAAACTTTTTTAAAGATCACTGCTCAACATAAGGCAAGAGAAGTAACTCATTCACTGATCACCCAATTTTTTAATTGATTACCCCAAACATGGCATGCTGCTAATAGCCGTTGGTTGCCTGACGGTTTTTCATCGAGTAACTATTGAGTTAGTCACTGTAGTCCTGTTAAAACGTGGCTCAATATAACACAGAATTGCTTATATTGGAGCACGGAGCCTGATTTTCAAAACATCAAATTTGGCTCTCAAAATAATGGCTAAATGGCTAAATACAAAAATAATAAGACTGTAAATATAAGAAATGTTATGTACTACGCCTATCTATGTTAAATTTTGAATATTTCAACTGTTGAACAAGTCTTGTATATTTGCCTTACTTCCACCAAAGAGTGGCCAATCAAGTGATTTTATCGTTAAATTGTATTTGATCTGGATCTTTTTAACGACAGATGAGAGAGGAAAAATGAGTGATGAGTTTCGTTTATTGGGTACTGAGATGCTTTTTTCTCTCATTCATCTCTTTGGCCAATACTCCTTTTTTTTTTTCTTGCTTCCTCCTTTTCTCACTTCATTATAATTCACGATATATGTTTTGTCAATATGTAACCTTCTGGTGAGGTGCCATAATTTTAAAAAAATCTCATATTTATTACAGTCTTCCTGACAGTCTAGCCTCACTCCATACCAACCTCGAAGGTTTTTTCTCCATTCCTGCATGAATTAGGAGGGTTGGTCATGAAGAAGTTTGGGTGGGGCCTGGACCCCTTCCCCCTCACTCCACCAGTGTATGTTGTGTATTTACAGTAACTGATACTAACTGTCTGACTTAAACTCTATTTTCATTTGCTGTCGAGAAATGACACCCAGCATTCTTCATGCGGTGAAGAGGAAAACCTGGATCAAGTTTTATAAAAATGGAGAATTCTTTAAAACGCTGACTCACTTATAATGCCGCAGAAAATTATAGACTCCAATTTCCGCATTATAACGGGTCTACAGTGTAATATATGTATAGTCATTTATTTATGAATGCTTTATGTTATTTTGTAACTCTATCTGAAATGACCTCCCATTATTTCACAGTGAGTCACTCAGCCTAGACAGCATGAATAGAATAAACAATCTGCTGCAGGAGTCGAACTTGTGACCAATGAGGTAGTTTAATTATTGCAGTACCACTTTCATATATATTCTGAATGACTTGTACATAATTCTTATTCATCATCGTCATCAGTCTTTTATCGTTCATCTTTGGACATAGACTTCCCCCAGGATTTGCCAGACCACTCTATCATGGGTGTCACGGAGCCAATACTATCTGAACTTGTCTAGTTCATCTCTCCATCTTGTATTCTGCCTGCCTCAGTTGCGCATGTGATCTATGGGGATCTCTGTTGTGATTTGTGATTTATTATTACCTCGTTCTTATTCTGAATCGAAGACTGCTGTATGTTCTACTGTTAAATGCTTACTCATGATATACAAAAGCCAAAGAAAGTGGTTTGTTGTATTATAATCACTTTTTTGATTTGTTGAATTATTGTCTGTAGGTGGTCTATTTTTGAATAGCCGCTCCATGTGGTTTATTCTCATCTATTTTCAGTGTCTGTTGGTCTGTGGGTATTTTTATAAATAGTTTATGTATCTTAGGTAAGAGTTTAATAGGATGGTCGTTGCAGAGGTTACAATTGTCTCCTTTCTTGTGGAGTTGGATCATTCCTTTTTTATTAGACTACATAAAGATACAAAAAAGTTGAAGATTGGAAAAGGAGTAAGACAAGGGGATACAATATTGCCTAAACTATTCACAATGAGCCTTGAAAGCGTCTTTTGGAAAACTGACCAGAAGGGAATGGGAAAAGATATAAATGGAAAATATTTAAACCACTTCAGATTCGCTGATGACATTTTCATGGCATCACAAGCATTGGGAGAATTATAAAACATGTTGACTGATCTAAACATGGAAAGTATGAAAGTAGGCTTAAAGGCGAAAATAATGTTCAACGATAAAGTCTCCTGAAAGGCCATAAGAATAGGAGACAAGTCTCTAGAAATGATTGACAAAAACATCTACCTGGGACAAGTAATAAGCTTAGAGAAAGACCATCTTTGATTATGTCGCAAGTACAGACCACAAGTACACCCATGGAGCTAGAGTGTTGGAAATTTAAACATTTATTCCTTATTGTGTCTAGAAAAAAATTCCTTCTAAATTATAAGTTTTTAGTGACGGGTTTATTTTACAATGATAGTTTATGCTAAATTGGTCCCTTAGTTTGTGTTCGGCGAAGTTCACATTGTTTTTTGAGATTTCAGAGTCTTTAGTGATCAAAATAAATGGTAAGGGAAGTAACTTATCCATCGATCACCCTTTTTTTCAATTTTTAATTGATCACCCCCAACGCAGCGTGCTACCAAGAGACGTTGGTCACATGATTGTTTTCTATTGAGTGACTAACCAGACGACTAATCAAACGTTATAGATTGTGATGGAAATAGATTTTAGGGACCAGGGATACGCTAAGGTCCGTGTGGCTGAGGTTGGGAAGGAACAGGCATAGACGCTATAACCCCTGCCTCACTTGTAATAAACAATTAAGAGATTTGATCAGAATCAGCAAAGGTCTTTGGGCTTTTTCTCTTTTTTTTCTTTTTATCTGTTTTTTCATGTCCACCAACCAAGGTATGGCAATTATAATATCAATAAATAAAGGGGAAAAGTACATTCATGTATTGTAAACGATATTAAAGTGACAATTCATGAAAAACATATTTATTTCAATAGGCTGGTTTGCTGAAGATGTTTGGTAGAACTTGAAAAAAACAATAAAAGCAAATTTGATAGTGTAGTGCAGACTGTAATTTAGCTCCACTGGGGGCCCATGGTAACTTTTTATTATTGTACATCATGATGAAAATGATACCTTTCCAGTGGTCAGACAGTGGTAGACTTTTAGAATGTTGTTGAGTACTCTTGATACTGCAAAAAAACATTGAGAAACCTTTTATGATTTTTGGGAGAGTACGGTTGATTTATTTCACAAAGCCAACTAATTTGGTATTCACTTTTGATGCCATCTTGAAAAGTGTACCTTTCTAGTGGTTAGACTGAGGTAAACTTTTAGTATATCATTGAGAACACCTGATACTGCAAAAAAAAATTTTGAGAAATATATATATATATATATATATATATATATATATATATATATTTTTGGAGAAACAGAGACAGAGAGCATTATTTATGAAGCCTATTTTATATTATAGAGCTAGATAAGAAGAAATAAGGACTGGAAAAATGGTGGCATGCCAATCTTCAAAAAGAGTTGGGGCACTAATCTTGAAAATTAGTATTTTAAATTCTTGCTTCAAAAATGTTGTTCAGAAAATAATGACCTTTTTCTGTTGCTAATGGTTTTCGCTGAGTTAATATGGAACCCAATTATCAAGCTTTTTCACTTTAACAATTTGTCTTACATTAACCAATATTGTCACAGAGCCAACAACCAGTATCTGTGACATTTCACAGCCAGTTTTGCCTGGGGTTTGCTCAACCAACATCTTCAGTTTTTCATTTTCATTTGTGGATGGACGTCCTCTTTTCGTCTTCCCCCTTGGATCTCTATCACGAAACTTTTGTAACAAACACCGCAGTGTTCAATTGGAGGTAGTTCCCCCACCTCATTCTAGATTAATATTGGGAGCTGTTTGAAATGCTTGGTGACTAAGTTTATACTAAAGGACTAAACAGTACTCTTCTTTTTTCTTCTTTGAGTCTAAGGGTCTACATTGTCAACAGATAACTCTGAAAATAAACGGTAGATATCAGTGGGGGAAGGTAGACCACTATATCTACCGAGGACAACGAATCACCACAAAACCCATGAAAGAGGAAGAGATCAAGCGAAGAATCACTCTAGGATGGCAAGCCTTTGGCAGAGCAAGCTCAACCTTCAAGAACAAGTCGATCCTAATAATCCTAAAAAGAAGAGTTTACAACCAATACATCCTCCCAATAGTCACTTATGGAGCTGAAACATGGAACCTAACCAAGAGACAGACTTGCAAACTGAGAAGCATACAACGTGCACATGAGAGAATCATGCTTACTCTCAAATGGAGAGATCACAAGACAGCACAGTTTATCAGGAAGAAAACGGTCAGAGACATCATAGAATCTATTAGAAAACTTAAATGGCAAAGGGTAGGCCATGTTGCAAGAATTAAAGACAACTGATGGACATCATGACTCACAGCATGGATCCCCAGAGATCACATGCAAAACTGAGGCCAACAGAATACAAGATGGAAAGATGAACTGGATAAATTTAGAAAATACTGGCTCTGTGACGCCCACGATAGAGAAGTGTGGTGAATTCTGGGGAAGGTCTATGCCCAACAACGGACGTTAAAAGACTGAATATGATGATGAATTGTTAAATTGAGTTATATATATTGGTACAATATACCATAGTAATGCTTCAGGACACAACGAGAAATTGGTATCTAGAATTGACCAATATTTCCCAAACAGTCTAATACTCAGAAACAAACACCGACCACTGGTACTGGTGATAAGATACAACTACCTCAACCAGTATACAGGTCCAGAGCAAAATCAGCATATTGAGGAAGCCGTTCTTTTTAATCACAGGTAATGTTATCAAACGGTTATTGTTATCAAAATCAGTTGATTCCAACCACTTTATTACAATGAATTGAAAATTATAAACAAGCTTGGTTGAGGTAGGATCAAAATCTACCTTATTTCTATCCCGACTGAAGATGATTAATGCAACTATTGAATTTTGTATATAATAAATCAATTCATTCGTACATATCTGTCAGTTTGAGTTGATTGGTAAGAAAGCCACTCAGCCATCACTTAGATGTAATTTCAAATCACAGGAGAGAAATGTTGATTTTGTATATCAGTTTGTTTTACCATGAAGAGATAGACAAAGAGTGAAGAGTTCATTCCCTTTAATTTGATGAAGATTTCTCTAGTTACAGGAGGAAAATAAAGTCATTTCTAACTGATGGTGTCTGGCTGAATTCATGCTTTTTTTATTTTTAAATTCAGACTTTTTTAGTGATAACAGCCCAACAAAAGAGGCATTATATATCATTTCTCTTACTGATATCTGTGCTTATATATATATATATACATATGCACTAAGCTCCATTTTCTTCAATTGTTTATTCTATTTACTTCGTCTAGGGCAAGTGATATATTAACTGTGTGGCGACCGGAGATCATTGCAAATAAGTTTGTATACAATATAACGTAATTTATAATTCATATATATATATATATAGAGAGAAAGACACAGAGCATTCTTTATGAAGCATATTTTATATTACAGGGCTAAATGGGAAGAAACGGAGACCAGAAAGGTTGTGCTAGTCTTGCAATTGGAGTTCGACAATAAATTTCATACAAATTTTCATAACGTAAAGTCGTTTATAATATTGAGTTTATCAACATAATGGAGAATTCATAAGAATGAATATAAATTGGTCTAATTTTTATATTTTTTACTCAATGTTATCTGTTGGTTTTTGTCATCAAAGAGACCCTGTCCTAAGTGATCACAATAAGCAGATTCCTCTGTGCCATTATTCAAATTTTTACTAATAAAAGTATCGTTATGATATTACAGTGAGTCTGTCAGATTTTCTCCCTTTTAATTTTTTCTTCAATTGAATACCATGTTTTCTTCTTCCTTGGCAAACCTTTTGTAATTAATCTCCATTTCTGCTCAACATTTTCTGTTTCAATTTGTTTCCTTCATCTTCCCTCTATATTGTCTTTCAATTTGAGAAATCATCAACCAGAAGAGTCAACATGGGTCTCTTCAGTTTTCATGTTGGTCTGGCTCGCTGGCAACATGTGTGCATATATATATATATATATATATAATTTGAACTATAGAGAGTTAGACAGGCTCAGGAGTGAAAGTGTATGGAAATTAGGTTTATTTATCTGTGAATGTTTTCATTGATTGTCTAGATATGTTTTGGGGGTATTCCCTTCTTCAGTAGTGTGTGTACGATTTAATGGTTATAAGTTTGTTGTGGAACATAAGTCAGGAGTTTTGCTTTGTGAGCAAAAATATATATGCCACTATATATATATATATATATATATATATATATATATATATATATATAATTTGAACTATAGAGAGTGAAATGGACTTGGCAGTGAAAGTGTATGGAAGTTAGGTTTATTTATCTGTAAATGTTTTCTTTAATTGTCTAGACATGTTTCAGGAGGTATTCCCATCTTCAGTAGTGTGTGTATGTGTACTTTTTGAGGTTATAGGTTTGATGTGGAACCTAAGTCCACCATCAGGAGCTTTGCTTCGTGAACAAAAATGGTATATATATGTATTGTGCATACAGGCTGCACTAATGGTGCTAGAGGGCTGAAAATTTAAACATTTACTCCACACTATGTTTAGAAAAATCTGTATCTTTGGTTTTTCAAAATTCCCCACCAAAATAGGTTTTTCAGCAAGAGGTTCAATTTACAATGTGAATTTTGTCAAACAGATCCCTTAATTTGTGCCCAGCTGCATACACACTGTTTTTGTTTGTTTTTTTTTGTTTTTTGTTGAAAATTCAGACTTTCTAGTGATCCAACAAAAGGCAAGAGAAGTAACTTTGGTCGAAAAACTTTTCTTTCTCTTTTTCTCTCTCCCTTTCCATATTTCTCTCTCTCCTTTTCTTTCTTTCTTTCCTTCAATTCTTACTCTCCTTTCTGTGTTTTGTTTCTTCCCTTTCTTTCTATCTTCCCCCTTTCTATTTTTCCATCTTTTTTCCTTTTTCTTTCTTTCCTCCCTTTCCATCTTTCTCTCTTTTTTCTTTCTTTTCATTGTTCCTTTCTTCCCTGTCTTTCTTCCTCCCTTTCTCGATTTAATTCTTCCCTTCATTCCTACCTTCCATTCTTTCTTTCTGTCTCCCACCTTACTATCTTTCTTTCCTTTGTTTCTTTCTGTCTTATCTTTTCTCTTTCTCTCTTTACTTTTTTCTTTCCTTTCATCATTTCTCTCTTCCCTTTCATTCTCTCTCTCTTTCACTTTTTAATTACTCCCTTTCTACCAACCTTTCTTTCTTTCCTTCCTTCCTACTTTCCTCTCTTTCTTTCTTTCTTTCCTTCCTTCCTACTTTCCTCTCTTTCTTTCTTTCCTTCCTTCCTTCCTACTTTCCTCTCTTCCTTCCTTCCTACTTTCCTCTCTTTCTTTCTTTCTTTCCTTCCTACTTTCCTCTCTTTCTTTCTTTCCTTCCTTCCTTCCTACTTTCCTCTCTTTCTTTCTTTCCTTCCTTCCTTCCTACTTTCCTCTCTTCCTTCCTTCCTACTTTCCTCTCTTTCTTTCTTTCTTTCCTTCCTACTTTCCTCTCTTTCTTTCTTTCCTTCCTTCCTTCCTACTTTCCTCTCTTTCTTTCTTTCCTTCCTTCCTTCCTACTTTCCTCTCTTTCTTTCTTTCCTTCCTTCCTTCCTATTTTCCTCTCTTTCTTTCTTTCCTTCCTTCCTACTTTCCTCTCTTTCTTTCTTTCCTTCCTTCCTTCCTTCCTATTTTCCTCTCTTTCTTTCTTTCCTTCCTTCCTATTTTCCTCTCTTTCTTTCTTTCCTTCCTTCCTTCCTACTTTCCTCTCTTTCTTTCTTTCCTTCCTTCCTTCCTACTTTCCTCTCTTTCTTTCTTTCCTTCCTTCCTATTTTCCTCTCTTTCTTTCTTTCCTTCCTTCCTACTTTCCTCTCTTTCTTTCTTTCTTTCCTTCCTTCCTACTTTCCTCTCTTTCTTTCTTTCCTTCCTTCCTTCCTACTTTCCTCTCTTTCTTTCTTTCCTTCCTTCCTACTTTCCTCTCTTTCTTTCTTTTCTTCCTTCCTACTTTCCTCTCTTTCTTTCTTTCTTTCTTTCTTTCTATTGAACCATACATCAAATTTCTCCCTTAATACCTTCATTAATTCTCTTCTTCCCCCCAAAAACCTCTCCAAACAATAAAACCTCTGAATTCCCTTCTCATCTCTCCGCTCCTCCCCAAACCCTTTTCCTCCCCAATCCCATTTTTTTCCTTCTCCCCATTGTGTCAGCCATCCACCTGCTCACACATGCCTGATCATCAATTGTCCTTCTTTTTATTCTCTTTCTTCCGTCGGTTTTCAAGTTGGTTTGTCTGGCTTGGTATGTGGCTGACTACTTGTCCATGATACGTACAGATTGCACGAATGGAGTTAGAGGGCTGAAAATTTAAACAGTAATGCAAAACTGTGGCCATCAAAATATAAGATGGCATGACGAATTAGATAAATCCAGGAAGTATTGGCTCTGCGACACCCATGATAGAGAGATCTGTTGAATTCTGGGGAAAGTCTATGTCCAACGACCGACAATAAAAGGATGATGGTGATGATGATGTCCTGAAAAAATGTTTTTTATCCTTTTAAAATTGCCCCTTGAATAGTTTTCTTTATAGGGGAGGGGTTTAATTTGCAATCTAACTTTATGCTAAATTAATCCCTTAATTAGTGTAAGGCAGCATTCATACTTATTTTTCTGTATATTCAAATATTTTCAGCGATCACTACCCAACAAAAGGTGAAAGAACACTGCTCCCACAACTTCATGCCAAACTGATACCTTACTTTATGTCCAGCAGCATTCATGATTTTTTTAAAAAATTCAGCCTTTTTAGTGATCTTACTGAACGCAAAAGTAGTAACTCATTCATTGATCACTCCTTTTTCCAATTTTTTAATTGATTACCCCCACACAGAATGCTGTCAAAAGACATTCGTCATGTGACAGCTTCTACTGAATGACTAACCAGACCTGTTTTCTTCCCTTTTGTCTTCATTTTCATTCTCTATCTTTCATTGTGTTTTTCTATTTACTTTTTGTTTTATTCTCATTCTTTTTCTCATTCATTTTTCATATTTTTTTTCATTCCTTCAATTTTATTCATTTCTTTCTTTTCTTTTATTTTTTCAGTTTTTCATTTTTTTGTTTTTTTGCTTTTCATTTTTTCTCTCTTTCTTACTTTCTTCATTTGTTTCCTTCTTTCTTTGTTATTTTGTTCCTTTCTTTCTATGTCTCTTTCTTTCTCATTCCTTCCTTTCCTTCCTTTTTTTTGTGTTTTTTTTGTTTTATTCAAAATGTATCATTTAGCATATCTTTGTTTCTTTCTTTATTTGTCTCTTTTTCTTTGTTTTTTTTACTTCAATTTTTCTCTCTGTCTTTCCCTCTTTTTCTGTCTTTCTTGTTTGCTTGTTTCTTTCTTTCTTCCCACCATTCTTTCTTTCCTTTTTTTCTCTTAGTTTCTTTTTTTTGTTTCTTTTCTTGCCCCTTCCTTTCATTCTTTGTCCTCCTCTTTCTTCCATTCTTTCTTTTTTCTCTCGCTTTCTTTCTTTTTTGCTATCTTTCTTTGTCCCTTTCTTCCCTTCTTTCTTTTTTTATTCTTCCTTTCCCTCTCTCTCTGTCTTTTCTTTCTTTTCTTTCCACCTTTCTTTGTCTCTCTCTTTCTTCCTTTCTTTCTTTCTCTCTCTCTTTCTTTTCTTCCCTTTCTTTCCATCTTTCTTTGTCTCTTTCTTCCTTCCATTCTTTCTTTTTTCCCCTCTCTCTCTATTCCCCCTTTCTAAACATATATCAAATTTCTACTAATGCCTTCATCAATTCTCTCTCCCTCCCATTCCTCCCCTTCTCCGTCTCCCCATAGTCTTAACAGTCCACCTGGCCATTCATCCTTACTCATCAGTGGTGCCCCCCAAACAGCCATGTCCTTTACTACTGTCCTCCATTAATCTTCCATCCTTAAAGCTTCAAGGCGGCACATCCTTTCTGACCCTTCATTTTTCATGCGGAACCCTCAATCCATTCAGCTATTTTTTCTCGGGTTAATGGAGAAACATTGTTCTAAAGCATCTGGCAACAATGGAGTGATAGTGTTCCCCAATCTTACCACTTCAGGGTTTTTGTCATTTTTTTTTTCACCCTAAAGAATAAGACAATAAGAGGGGGAAGGAAGAGGAGGAGGAGACTGCAGAATTGACAGAGGGGGGGAGGTATCAACACAGGCAAGGGTGTGGCTTGAGATTTGGAGACCTCAGGGGCTTGGCTCCTCAAGGGGACCCCTCCAACATTTAGTGAGATTTGTATTTGTATGATATTAGCAAAAACACAGTAGATGAATTGCTGCCTGTAAAGCTTCTGGGGGACCCCCTTCGTTAGGGGGGGGCTCAGAAATCGACCACCTCCTTCCTCAGCCATGACCCTGAGCTTGGGGAGGAAAAGAATGAGGAGAGGGAGAAAACAAGAAAATAGAGAAAGAAATAAGAAAATAGCAGGAGGGGAGAGAAAAAGAATGAGAGAGAGGATAAAACTACATAATAGAAAGAGAGAAGCAAGAGGGAGAGGTGCAGGAGGAGATGAGAGTTACAGAGAAGGAATAGAGAAGATCAAAGGAGAAAGAAGGGGTGGAGTAAGAAATAAAAGGTGAAAGAGAAACCTTGTTGTAGAAAGAGGAAGAGAAAATAGCAGGTGGAGGAGAAGAATGAGGAGGAGAAAACTACTGAATAGAGTGAGAGAGGAGAAGACAGGAAGAGGAGAAGGCTATAGAATTTCAATGTCCAACTGAATTATGTTTTTCATTCTCTAGGACAGATTTTTGTGTGTATGTACCATTGGTTTGTATATTCAAACTAAACTTGCTTGCACAGTTCTCAGTGGATCACCCTACCCAGCCAGTCATGCCTGTTCTTGTATTCCTTCTGAGATAACTTAGTTGTCTAATCTTTATCTCCGTACAAACATTTACTGTTCTCCAGTGTTTTGTCTATCTTAACTGTTATATAGTTAGTTCCAATGGCATTGTTCTGGATAGCAATTAAGAAAAACTGAGTTGCTCTTTTTAAGTTTCCTCTGCATATCCTTGTCCGTGTTCATTGGTCTTATTCCATAATAGTCGTTTTTCTTCAAACCTTTGGATTCTTCTGAGAAACTGTCAACCAAAATTTTCAACATAGGTTTCTTCAGTTTTCAAGTTGGTCCGGCTGGCTGGTTATGTAAGTATGTATGTATGTATTGTGCATGCAGAATGCACAAATGGGGCTAGAGGGCTGAGAATTTGAATATTCAATTTTTATATTGTCTAGAAAAATATTTTCAGTTTTTTTGAAAATATCCCTCCCATAAGTTTTTTGTGTGAGATCAATTTGCAACATAAGTCTGTGCTGAATTGATCCCTTAGTTTGTGTCCAGCTGCATTAACACTTGTTTTGGGGAATTTCAAACTTTCTTAGTGATCACTTTTCAACCAAAGCCGAGAAAAAAAACCTCATCAATTGAACCTTTGATCACCATGTTTTCCAATTCTTTAATTGATCACTCCCAATACGTGTTGGCAAAATGGTTTCTGTTGAGCGACTAACCAGACCTTTTATTATCATTATTAGAATAAAATAAGGACCTGTAACAATGATAATCATATGTTGATGATGATGGTGATGATGATGATCATGGTAATGATTATGGTGGTGATGGAGATAATGATTATGGTGATGATGGTGATGATTATTGAAGTGATGATGGTGATAGTGATTATGATGATGATGATGAGAATAATGATTACTATCGAAGGAGAAAGAAAAAAAGACTTGAATTTTCTAAAAAATATGATACGATGAATCAAACAAAACAAAACTGAAAATGATCGATATATTGTATATCCTCTTCAGTCAAAATTCAAAACGTGAAAAAAATCTGAAAACGTTAATGGTGCGTTCAGCAAAGAGAAACAAAATAAAATTCGAACGTCACACACCACATCCAAAGTTCCAATAATGCACTGCTTTTTATCGTTAAAAACAAAAGCAATTCTATAAATAGACATTACTATCATCATCATCATCACCTCCACATTGTCGGAGTGGTTGTAGAAGTAGTAGTAGTAGTAGCACAACTGGATACAAGTAACAATAAGAACTATGATAATGCTGATGAGAACCGATAGGTCAGAGCCATGATGATGATTGTGATGATAAGACCACTGAATGGAATTATAATAATAATTAGAAGAAAAACTACTACTACTACTACAACTACTATTACTACTATTGTTGGTGTTGGATTAGCAAATTACTAGAAGAGGCCATTGGAAAAAGAAAACCCCATGTCTATTCATCACTCAGCCACCTCCTTACCCCTAACTTATTTCAATTCAAAACCCATTTTTCTCTCCCTCTCTTTGTTTTGCCACCTCTGCTCCTCAGGCAGAAAACCCCATTTATTCTTAGGGCCTGGTTCCCCTAACTACTATAAGGACCATACCAGTGACAGCCCAAAATAGCACAAGCCACAAGGTTTTGTTTTTTTTAAAAGATCTGAAAACAAGATGGCTCACCAGAGAAGTCATCATACGAATGTTAATTCTCTTTGACTCTTATGGTTTAAGTTTCAAAAACTGTCAACGAAGACTGATAACTCAGGTTTCTTCAGTTTCCAAATTGGTCTGGCTTGCTGGCTGTGTATATATGTATGTCTTGCACATACATCCCACACGAATAGAGGGTTGAGAGTTTGAACATTCACTCCTTATCATCTAAAAAAAAACCCCTCTTTTTTTTGTTTTTTTTGAAGATTTCCCCACTAACTAGCTTTTTAGTGGGGGATCAATTTACAATGCAAATTTATGCTAAATTGGTATTTAAGTTTTATGTCCTAGTGGCTTTTCACCTTGGTATTTGATGTCTTTGGGGCTCTCTTTTTCATTTCTTTTCTTAGGAACAACAATGGAAGGTTATTTCTATTATTATTCAGACCATCCTCATCTTGGTTGTTTTCCATACAATGTTTCGGCCGTTGTACTCTATGGCCTTCATCAGGTATCATCTGGTAGGTGTCCAAATAATAATAGAAATAATAATATTACCTCATCTCAAAAATTCAGAGATATACTAACAATGGGAGGGATTATTATTTCACTTGGGAGTGCTTCTTATGTTTTCTAATTCTTCCTCTTCTTTCCGAAGGTCACTGCTGATGATGGGTGCCCGTTATTGGAAGCAATTGATTATGCCTTTCTTAGCACAGAAGGGATGCTTTGAATCAAAATCTAGATACGGCCCTCTGTGTGTTGTTTGCCTTTTCACAACGGTGCTATATCCACTTTCGGTGGGGGTTGGGACATCCAAAAAAAGGAAGTTTATTGTTATCCTCTTTTTCCATCATGAACTGCGATGGTCTAATTATGTTCACATCGTACAACTGGACTTGTACATCAACTCAATGGGTCTAAAATATTGATAAGTCATCCATGTATCTAAGCCAGACTGAAAGTTTCAACAGAGATGCACGTAAGGCAAGATCTTCAAAAAAACACAATACAAATGTTTGAGATCACAAAGTAAAGTGGAAAACCCATAGCTAGGCCTTTTTTTTTTGTTGATATGTATCAGACATAAACTGAAAATGTGTCATCTGTATACAAAATATTAATTTTTCCAAAAAAGTATTAACAGAGATGCTGGTGGGGTTTTTGAGATGCTAATCATTTTCCAGCTTGTTTCATAGGATGAGCAAAGGTTCTTCCATCAAGACTTTTTAAAGGGGCTGATCACATAGAAATTCATCATCAATAATGATAGGATGAGTACCATTCTAATCAGTTACAAGGGTTAAATTCTTCAAGTAAGTTGGTGTCTTGACCGACAACAGTTTTAGGACATTAACCATGAAGCAGTTCAAAAGGTGACATGCTCAACAAAAGCAGTTGACTAAGGGCCTCAGTAATATGTTTTGTATATTTTATAAGGATATATAAACCCTATAGAAAGTAAGAAACTACAAGTATGACAAGCTATATATTAAGATCATATATGTTTTAATATATAGCTTATGTCATACTACATGTAGTTAGTTATTTTATATAGGGTATTGTGGACCAGACAACATCACCATTGACTTATTTAAAAAATTGAGTAAGATCATCACTAGAAAACTGGCCGTCCAATTCAACTTCTGCCTAAAACAAAGCAATGTCTGAGATGATTGGAACACTACAATGCTATTATATAAAAAAGGAAACCTCAACCTTCAAAAGCAAAAAGATCCCATTAATCCTAAAAAGAAGGGTAAACAACCAATGCATCCTCCCAATAGTCACTTGTGGAGCTGTAACATGGAACCTAACCAAGAGACAGATCCGCAAATTGAGAACCACGCAACATGCACAGGAAAGAATTATGCTCAATCTCACATGGAGAGATCAAAAGACAGCACAATACATCAGGGAAAAGACAGGAGTCAGGGACATCATAAAATCCATTAGAAAACTCAAATGGCAATGGGCTGGCTGGTTTGCCAGAATGGCAGACAACCGATGGACATCACGACTCATGGCATGGATCCCCACATATCACATGTGCAACCAAGGCTGGCAGAATATTAGATGGTGAGATGAGCTAGACAAACTCAGAAAGTACTGGCTCCGCGACACCCATGATAGAGAATTGTGGCGAAGGTTTACGTCCAACTATGGACGTTAAAAGACTGATGATGATGATAATGATGATTGTATATGGATGTTATTTTATACTACTCATAATTTACAGGGCTTACTTATGTAGGTTACACAAAAAACCTGTTTAATGATAAGGAGTCAGTATACATATATATATATATATATACATACATACATACATATGGAGTAGTTTGCTGTGGTGTTCCTAAGATGAAAGGGTGAATGAAAAAAGGGAGAGTGAAAATGAAAGGGAAAGAGAGACTGAGTGAAAAAAAGCGACAGTAAATCGGTACTGAGAAAGAGAAAGGGACAGAAAGAGAGAAGAAAGAGAGGAGAAGGATGAGATGGTGATAGAGAAAGAAACAGGGAGAGGATAAGAAAGAAGGAAAAAGAGAGAAAGAAAGTAAAGGTGAGAGAGAAAAGGGATAGAGAAAGAGAGAAATACTGACAGACATACAGAGAAAAAGAATGAGGTTGAAAAATAGAAAGAGAGGGGCTGATAAAAAGAGAGAGAGGCTGAGAGAGAGAGGGGCTGATAAAAAGTGGTAGAGGAGCTGAGAGAAAGAGAGAGAGGGGCTGATAGAAAGACGAAGGGGTTAAGAGAGTAAGAGAGTATATGAAAGAGAGAGGGTGAGAGAGAAGAGGGAGAAAGAGGGAGAGTTGAGTGAAAAAAGAGGGAAAGAAAGAATGAATGAGATAGTGGGAAGGAAAGAAAGAGAAGATGAATCAAAAAGAGAGAATGGGAGAAGATAAGAAGGAATCTGATATTTTCCATTGATCTGTAGTCCCTGGCGGGTTCCCTTTCTTATAAAGCTGATTGTTGAATAGATTATTCAGAAATGGAAGAAAGGGAAAAGAAGAAAAAAAAAAACCCAGATCTGGTTAGTCACTCGATAGAAACCATGATGTTACAAACATCTTTTGACAGCATGCCATGTTGGGGGCGATCAATTAAAAATTGGAAAAAAGGGTGATTAACAAAAAAAAAATTTTTTTAATTACTCCTCTCACCTTTAGCCAGTGATCTTCAAAAAGTTTTGATTTTCAAAAAAAACAAGCGTAAATGCTGCCAAACTCGGAATAAGTGACCAACTCAGCATAAACTTACATTGCAAATTGAGACTTTCTTACTTAAGGAGAGAATTTTCAAAGAACAACAAAAGTTTTTCTCCCGAAGTAATAAGGGGTAAAAGTTAGAATTTTCAGCCTTCTAGTTCCATTGGTGCAGCCTGTACTTGCAATACATGTATGAATAGCGAAGCCAGCCAAACCAGCTTCAAAACTGAGGAAACCTGTGTTGACAGTTTTGGTGTTAGTTTCAGTTGAGGGCTCCTAATAGGGAAAAGATAAGACAGGGAGATAAAGACAGAACAAGAAATAGGAGAAAGAGAGAAGGATGGGATGGAAAGAAAAGAAAAACAAAATTGTGTGTGAGAGAGAGAGAGAGAGAGAGAGAGAGAGAGAGAGATAGCGAAAGAGAAAGGGACAGAGTGAGGGATAATTAAAGAAGGATTTCTCATTGATTTACGTATCCCTGGGGTCCCTTTTCTCATAGAGTTGATTATTGAATAAACTACACTGAAATGTAAGGAAGAGGAAAAGAAGATAAAATCAGTAAAATAAGTATAAAAATGGTCGTCAGCTGTGTGAAGATTATTTTTACTTATTCAAAAAAAGGAGAGGAAAAAAAAAGCAACTTTTCCTGCTCTTCACAAACGGGAGAGTTCTCTTGATATTTTTAAGGCAAAGGATTCTTGAAAAATTTCAGCATTTCTTTTGTTCATTTCAAAGAGAGATTTGAAAGGGGGCATTTGAAATCTCCTTTCTCCATCTTGCTATATAAATTTTTTCCACGCTCTTCAAGGTTTTAACTCCTTTATTTAGTGCAAAAATAAATTAATAATGCTTGAGGTATTTGGCATATATATAGATAGATTAAACAGAAAAAAATGGGGCTGCTGCAGGAATCGAACCTGCGACCAATAGGGTTGATGCTTTAACATTGCATTGCTCTTACCATTGAGTTAAACAGTTGCCGGTAATGCAAAGGCTCAAATAACTACTTCAACTTCAAAGTCATGGTCTATATCTGTTCTGTTTGTTTCTTTCAACATGGACATTTTGTATTACTAAGAAATGGATATTACGATCCAACAGAAAGATTACGAATTGCATTATATTATATGGCAACTCTATTTGAAATGATCTCCTGTTATTACACAGTGAATGTATCATTTGGCCGAAACAATGTAAATAGAATAAACAAACAAAGAAAATGGGGCTGTTGCAGGGATCGAATCTGCGATCGATAGAGCAGTTATTTGGGCCTTATTTATATATATATATATATATATATATATATATATATATATATATATATATATATATATATATATATATAAATTTTTTTCATGAAATATAAGTTGAAGTTGGGAGCTGTATTGTTGAGAAGAAAATATACTTCAAAAAGAGTTTTTCAACATCCTGTGGCAGGAATTGAATCTGTGATTGATATATATATATATATATATATATGCAAATCAGTAATTCAATATACGATGTATAATGGGTTTATTCCATAAAGTGCTCAATATAAAAACGATGAATTAGATCTTAGAGGTTTAGACATGGTGAAATAATGGATTCGCTTCACAGACATATAATGTAGCGAATCCATCACTTCACAGTATATATATATATATATATATATATATATATATATATATATATAAGATAAATTAAAATCTTGATTCAAATTTAACCTGATTTTAACTGTAACATATATAAAATGAATACATGTAAAATAACTTTACTTTAACCTACATCCATACTAACAGAATTATCACAAAAGTAGATTTTTTTTACTTCAAAATGAATTAGAATTATGGAGTATTCATGGAGATATTGACTAGGAACCTGTCCTGTTTTTTAATACTTCCAAAACAGGGCTAAGGTAAAACAGCTGACAAACTCCATAATAAAGAATAAAATTGCAAATACAAATAAAACTGAATTACATGCAACAAAAAAACAAAAATTATAAAATTGATTAGTTATAAAACAACACACTGAAATAACACAGATTGGATTAAAAGTGGCTTGTATAACACATGGATACTTTGGGACTATTTATAGAAATTGACAGAAAAATTCTCTTTTTTTCAACATTACAACATGAAAAGTTTACATGACTATATATATATATATATATATATATATATATATATATATATATATATATATGATAAAAAATCAATGTTATTGATGAAAACAAAAAATAAATATCTCAATACTGTATTTCGATGTTATGTTCATTTTGCCATGAGAAGCAGGGTCATTTTTTTTAAATCAAAAAAGGGTTAACATTGTTTCTCCTGATGAGATGTAAATAACATCAAAATACAGTACTGAGAACATTTTGAAAAATTTTTTCTCAATAAGATTTGCTCTGACAAAAACTATATCAAAATTCTACTTTTATCAAACAGTCTGACCAATTATTTTCTACAAAATTATTATTACCAAAAACTACATAATTGATCTTTTGCAGAAATATTTACTTATTTCATTAATTATCTATATCTATATCTATCCATCTATATATATATATATATATATATATATATATATGTATATATAATATTATTTAGAAATGGATACATAATCAGATAGAAATAATTATAAATGCATTATATTACTTTGAAACTCTATTTGAAATGATATCCCATTATTACATGGTGGATGTATCATTAAGCCTAGATAGTATAAATAGAATAAACAATTAAAGGAAACAGGGCTGCTTCAGGAATCAAACCGGGGACTGATACGGTAGCCACTTCGATGTAGCGTTGCTTTTACCATTAAGTTAAACAGTTATTGGTAATGCAAAGGCCCAAATAACTGCTTCAACTCCAAATTCTCATTCTGCTCATTCACTGTCTCTATCTGCTCTATTTGTTTCTCTACACAAACAATTATATTATTAAGAAATGGATGTATAATCTGACAGAAATAATTGTAAATAACTCATATATATATATATATATATAGTAAAAAATCAGGAATTCAATATAATATAATGTTATACAATACAATATCTAATGTGTGATGGGTTTATTTGATACAATGCTCAATACATTCAGCATTTACCAACAAACAGCACATCCCAACTAAATAAAACAAGAAAACATAACAAGCGATTACCAACCACTAAACAAAAGAAAAACAAAGAAAAGATACATAAATAGAATAAAAGAAAGATCCTACAACCTAGAAAAATAGCCCCCCCCCACAGGAATCTAAAATAAACTGAATCAATCGCCTGAAGAAGCCCAAATAGGCAGAAACATAAACGTGTTTGTGTAGTGAATCCTCTACTCCATTATAATATACATTGTTTCAAAAAATGAACACAAAGTATAAAATAATGTCAATATACAATACACATAAAACCTTTTATAAAATGACAAACTACATGTATGGAAAAAACTATATAATTAATGGAGGTTGTGTTTGATTAACACTGCTGGAGTGCCATGTTAACATAACTGTTTTGTTTTTAAATCCCTGAAACGGTTACATGGTAAACAACTGATGATCCCAACAAGAGACAATTTATACATTTTACCATCATAACAAAGTATTTGTGAAACAAGGAAAAAACACTGAAGAAAATCACATAAATTGCATTGAAAGATATTTGGAAATAAATGACTGAAGTGACACAAAAGAAAAAAGTTTTTTAATGTTCAGTATTTAAACCTGTAAAACTTTCTTGACTATACATGTACGTATTTAGAAATGGAAATACATGGTCTGATAAAATGATTATAAATTGGTAAAAGCATTGCTATGTTGAAACAAAAATGCTGACCTCTGATATCATAACAGCTGGTAAAAAAAAATGATCAGAATAGATCTTCTTTTAATGACATCACAGCTCTTCTGACATGATGGCAGCTGGTAAATAAAACACAATAGCCCTTTTCTTCCTATTTCTGTTGTTTTAAGTAAACAGAACCAACCAAGTGATCCACCAACTGATCGACTAACGGACAGAAAAGAGTCTTATCACTATTTTGGCATGGTAACAGATATTACCTGTGAAAGAAACCATTCATTTTTTTTGGTAGCCGGTAAACCGAGGCAAAATGAATGATAGTATAATTGATTTGAATTCTTCCTGGAGAAAATAATGACAGAGGGAGGGGGTAATTGGGCGGGGGTGATCGTCAAGGTGAAAATGTGTCAGATGAGGAATTGTTGCTAAATGATGCTTATGGTATATGCAGGAGACAACAAACAAACAATCAGGTTGTTGATATAACTTACCTTGATAATTCAAAAACCTTAATAGAGCCAATGGAAAAACAGGTCTGGCTTGTCACTCAACAGAAACCAATGTCAACCTGGGTTTCTTCAGTTTTTGAGCTGGTTTTGCTTGGTGGGTACACATGTACATATCTTGCATACAAGCCGCACCAATGGAGCTACAGGGCTGAAAATTTCGACATTTACTCCTCAAGTCTTGGAGAAACAGTTTTTTTTGTTTTTTTTTTTAAATTCCTTCCCAAATAAGTTTTTACTAGGGGGTTCAATTTACAGTGTAAGTTTATGCTAAATTGGCCTCTCTGTTTTTGCTTGACTTCCCTCTTTTTTCTATCTTATCTTTCTTTGTTTCTCCTCTTTCTTTTTCTGTCGTTCTCTCCATGTCTAATCCTTTTCCCTGTTAGGAGCCATCAACCAAAACTAACACCAAAACAGTCAACATAGGTTTCTTCAGTTTTGAAGCTGGTCTGGTTGGCTTCACTATTTATGTACGCGTTGCACTTATAGGCTGCCCCAATGAAGCTAGAGAGCTGAAAATTTAAACATTTACTCCTTATTACTTTGAGAAAAAGTGTTTATTTTTTTCTTTGAAAATTCTCTCCCTGAATAGGGATTTATTGAGAGGTTTCAATTTGCAGTATAAGTTTATGCTAAATTGTTTACTTAGTTTGTATCCAGTTGCATTCACACTTGTTCTTTTGGAAATTCAGACTTTCAAGTGATGCAACAAAAGGCGAGAGGAGTAACATTCATTGATCCCCTTTTTTTTCCGATCTTTAATTGATCACCCCCAACATGGTATGCAGTCAGAAGATGTTTGCTACATGACAGTTTCTACTGAGTGACTAATCAGACATTTTTACTTTTTGTTGTCAATAGCTTGTGTCTCATGAAAAAAAACTTGGGAAACATGCAGAGAGCTGTGCTAACGTCATCGTCACTAAAGAGTGTTCGAAAATCAGTTCATAAATAGCTATGCTGCAAGGGAGGTAATTTACACTGGATAATGTCATTGACCGGATAATGCCAGCAGTCTTACAAACTTAAACAAATCCTGTGTCATTTTCTACCGTAACTAAGCATGTTATTATACTGAAAATTAGTAATTTGAGCAAGTCAAAATTGATCATAATGTTACAATACTTCACCCAAGAATAAATTTGAAAAAAAGAAAATTAAGAACATCTTTGTATTAAAAGATTACTAGGTTTCAATTGTGAACACCAATGAGCATTGAATATTGGTTGTAAGGAGTTAGGTTTAAGGTGTAAAATCAGCTCCAGTTTAACTATAGAGTCCCTGTGTCTGAATGGTTTATTGCAGCCAGGTGTATACTTGACCCTTTCTGACGAGAGAGTGAGAGTTTGATTCTCACTGTGGCTTCCAGATTGCACTGTTCAATTGGTCCGATTCAAAGTCATGATAAAAAGCAGCTGAAAGTTAGGATGAAGGTAAAAGCTAAGTCAAAATCAATAATCAAGTGATTTTTTGATATGAAAAAAATTATTTATTCAAGCCTTCAATCCAACTACATAAATATATCCAATATTCAAAAATAAAATTGAAAAAAAAGATGTTTTTTTTCAAGTTTGAAAGGTAATATTTAGTAATCAAATTCATTCCAACTAACTAAAATTGCTTGAAGACCTTTGAAAATTGTTTTATTCTCAAAACTGACAAATTGCTTACAAAACGTCTTTTTTTCTATTTTCTTTCAAATATCCAATTTGATCAAATCTTAACCAAAATATAGTTGGTAACAAATATATAATAACTTTGTACTATTTCATCATGATTAATTCACATGATTTTTTCTTTTCACCTTAGATACTTTTCCTGATGACATCGGTTTTCAATTCAGCTACATGAAAAAAATTGAATATGCTACGGTTGTTCAAATATAGACTGTGATGGCAAATATATAATCCAGGTTTTTTCATACATCAAACAAATGAATTCTTGAAAATAACTCGGATAACTTGAAAATATATTTTGTGTTCAAAATAAATTCAAAGATTCTTAACCATCTTCAAATAATCTGTTGATATCATCATCATCATCATCATCAGTCTTTTAGCATCCGTCGTTGGACATAGACCTTCTTTAGGATTTGCCACACTTCCCTATCATGGGCATCACGGAGCCAGTACTTCCTGAACTTGTCTAGCTCGTCTCTCCATCTAACACTTTGCCGGCCTCGGTTGCGCATGTAGTCTCGGGGAATCCATGCTGTGAGTCGTGATGTCCATCAATAGTCTGCCATTCTTGCAACATGGCCAGCCCACCGCCATTTGAGATTTTTTATGGATTTTATGATGTCTCTAACTCTTGTCTTTTCCCGGATGTACTGTGCTGTCTTGTGGTCTCTCCATGTGAGGCCCAGCATTATTCTTTCATGTGCACGTTGCATGGTTCTCAGCTTACGGGTCTGTCTCTTGGTTAAGTTCCATGTTTCAGCTCCATAAGTGACTATTGGGAGGATGTATTGGTTATACACCCTTCTCTTTTAGTCCTTAATTAAACATGTTTGAATCTTGTATGATACGTGTATTGTTGAAGTACTAACAATAACCACACAATGAACAAAAATGTTGACGGGGAAATTGACACCTGACACAAAAAAACGCCAAACTTGTATTAAAGTAAGTTTGATTGTCAAAATCTCATGTCAATAATAAAGAATTGCACTTATAAGAGGAATTGAAGAAGATAAAAAGTAATTTATCCTTTTCAACCTGGGCTGGATTAAACCAACTGGAGGCCCTGGACCAAGATAGAGCTTCTTGAAGTAGGGATCAGCCCCCCCCCCCACTCCAGATAGGTCACATGAGATGATTGACAGTCAAAGAAAATTTTTTTTTCATAACGAGTATTTTTTTTATTATATCTATGCAAAAAGGTACTCCTTCTGGTTCTTATTGTTTCAATGCTATTCAATAATTTAAATAAAAAAATTTTTATTTTTGTTACATTTTAGTGATTCATTTTCTTTAATTTTCTAATTTTTTTCTTATAATAAATACTGAAAAAAATTAATATATGCCGGTGGTTTTTATTGTTGCAAATGAAATAAAATCAATGGTAAATTTATTTTTCTTCTTGGTAGGACACCGAGGCTCCTTTTGATTATGAGGCTCCTGGCTGTAGCCCGCTTAGTCAACATGTAAACCCAGCACTACTTCCAGGTTTTATGCATTCTGTGTGAAACATAAACATTTTGATACATTCACTCACTTATATACATGAAAAGAAAATACTCACACATTTTTATAAAAAGTGTTAGTTTTATATAGGTGTATTAAATTGGTTTAGATTACTGATAAAAATCTTATCTCAGATGTAATATGGTTTAAATAGATTTCTAGACAACACTTAATTTCAGTAAGTGATGCAATATTAGCCAATCTTGGATACATGATTTTTGAAGTTTTCTGCAGGGGGAGCAGGCCAAGAAGCTTGAAAACTTTTTTTAGGGGGATTAGGGGAATTCACACTATTCTCTCTCATTTTCAATACTGAAGCTCGACAGCTATGGTATTTACTTTGATATAGATTTAAAAGTAAGTAAAAAAACAGATATATTTTTATCTTGACCTGATATTTTTATGATCTGTTTTTTTTTTTGGTCAGCTTTTTTTTTTTTGTGAACCTGATCTGGGGGTTTGCTTAAAATCTCATCGGTTAGTGCTGCTGTGGCCTTATGCCAGACTTCTAACCATTACTGTATGACATGTGAGTCAAACTGGAATTTATATTTTGTATTGAGCTTAGCTATGCATGGCACAAGGCCACAGTAATAGGACACCTAATGAGGATGGAGCTCACTCCGGTTCTGATTGAATCTTTGAGATGATTGTGCTAAACAATACTCGATGATAAGATGGTCTAATGGAAGTTTTCTTTTTCACTAAGCTTAGCTGCATCCATTCATATCTATCATGGTCTGTTCATGAGTCCTAAAAAGAAGAGTATACAACCTATGGAGATGAAACATAGAACCACTGGCATACTAACAGGGAAGGGGGCGGGTGTCATTATCCGAGGGATGGCATGATGTTTTAGAAGCGTACTGCTACTTTTAGCACTATTTTTTGGCAATTTTAGGCCAACCTCTAGCTATTTTCTAACCATTTTAGATTGATCTAGCCATTTTTTACTATTAAAAATGGCCATGAAAAGGCTGACAGTTTGACAATACAAGCTTACCCTGTTATATCACGGTTTGTGTTATAACGTGGGTGGATGTTTGATCCCAAAATATCAATCTTGCTTCAAAATAGCTAGATCTAGCTCCCAAATAGCTAGATTTAGCTCCTAAATCTAAATTGATGCCAATGTGGTTATGATGCAGTTGGCTTCCTTGGACCCCAACACTTGTTTCATAACGGGGAGAGGCCAGTATTCTTATAGTAATGAAATACACATCTCTCCCAATATCTAAAGGTAGAACTTTCCGATGAAAGGGTATTGTAAGTTGGATGAACATTAATTTTTACAGGGGAAAATTTTTGAGCATTCCCAGATCCCAAAAATAGCTATGATTGTATATTAGGTTGAGTTATCTGATGTTGGGTTTCAGGGAGATACAGGATACTTGGGTGTAGGATGAAGAAGAAGTGAGTGCATGCCGACTCTTTAACAGTATGCTGCAAAATAAACGCTAAATATTATTTACACTATTATCTATTTTTGTTGAAGCAAAAAAGTGGTGTAAAGTGAACTTCTGAAAAGCAGGAAGTAGTAGCACGTCTGGAACACTCATATGTACATCATTATTTGGTTATTATTTGGATTAGGTAAGATTTAACAAAATGCTGATATTTGGCAAGGGAGATAATCAATGGAGATGCTATGGCAGCTACTGGTGTTGAGAAAATTTTGAATTAATGATTTATGAATGGCTAAAAGTGGTTATATTGTGACTGTTGCTTATATAACATTATTTTTGTTGATATTTTTGATAGGGTTATGTAGGTAGGTTTTTGTTGGTAAGCTTGGAATTAGAGTTAGTAGGTAGGTTTGGAACTAAGATAAGTAGGTAGGCTTAGAATTAGGGTTAGTAGATAAGCTTGGAATTGAGGCTATTAGATAGGCTTAGAGTAAGTTGGTAGGCTTGGAATGAGGGTTATTAGATCAGTTTGGAATTAGGGCTAATAAGTAGGCTTGGAATTAAGGTTAGTAGGTAGGCTTGGAATTAAGGTTAGTAGGTAGGCTTGGAATTAGGGCTAGTAGGTAGGCTTGGAATGAGGGCTAGTTGGTAGGTTTGGAATTAGGCTTAGTAGGTAGGCTTGGAATAACAGTTTGTAGGTAGGCCTTGAATTAATGTTTGCAGGTAGGCTTTGAATTAGGGTTAGGTAGTCGGTAAGTTAAGAATTTGGGTTGGTTGTTTTCAGGTTAGGGTTAGTAGTAGGGATGTATATTTTTACTACATTATGTAAGGGAAATAAAGTAACTATTTGATAGCAACAAACTGTTATCTGATTTAATCAATTTGTTTCTTTTCATTCCAAATTTATTAAAATACAGTTTCAAGTATTTATATCGCTTCCTTTTCTTCTATAAATTTTCTTTAAAATCCAGCAACTTTTAGCCGTTTCGTCCATAAAAACTCTAGCAACTCTCAGCCATTGAAAATGGCCAAATTAAAGATTTGGCCGTTGGCAGTAGCAGCCATGATATCTCAATAGATTATCTCCCTTGCTGAATATTTTTTTCAAATCTGACCTAATCAAAATTTTTACCCATTAATTACAGGATTAAAAATTTATTCCTCTGACCTTCTGAACATGATTAATATGTAATGAAAATATTTTTCAGAAGTTTCGATGCAGAGCTATTTCATTTGATACAATGTAAATATTTTTGGCCGTTATATCTGACTCGTAAAATGACTATTCAGCTAGCTTAACTAAGACACGAGTTATCTGCGCTTAGTTTTGGTTATACATACTTGCGTTAGCTTCATTATAATAAGAAAGACACACGTTATCTACCAGGAAATTTGGTTACATATACTTACATTATCTCTATTATGATGAGGATTCAACGAAAATATGTTTAGTCACTATATCTAATTCAACGTAAACGTGTTTTAGCCACGTTGTTTGATTCAATAAAATACATAAATTCCGCCATTATATCAGATTAAATGCGAACACATTTAGCCATTATATCAGATTTATTGGAAATGTTTTTAGCCATTCAGTGAAAAAGTTATTCAGCCACTTTATTTGATTTAATAAAAAAATATTCAGATATTACAATGTGAAACACAATTTTAGTCCCTGGCTTGTAAGTGTTATTTTCTGATTGCTTATATTTAAAAAGCATAGAAAACGTTAATTATCCCCTTCGACTTCGTGGCCACGATAGTGATATTCATATTTGACTGTTTTTCTCACTTTATGTGAATAAAGATGAGCATTTTTGCCCGTTGTCCTATTGAAAAGAAATGGATTTCAAATTATCACTGTCCTGGTCACAAAAGAAAACTTTTAAGGGAATAATTGACAATTTCTATACTTTTTAGACGTAATCAATTCAGAATATAACATTTATTACCCGGTGAAAAACGGGGGGAAAAAAGTAGCACAGTGTTATAATGATTCCATGAAAACACATTTAGACATTGTATATGCTTTATTGAAAATGTTTTTAGCCATTTTGATTCAATGAAAAATGTATTTAGTCACTTCTAGCTGACTCAAGGAAAACACATTTAGCCATTACATCTGATTCAATGAAAGTCCACCAAACCATCAAGTCGTATTCAATAGGAATGTTTTTAGTCATTTCAATTCTGTAAAGTAAATGGGCTTGGCCATTTATTAGATACAATGAAAGTGCGTTTAGTCATTTTGATTCCATAAGAAATGCAGGCATAGCTGGGAGAGGGGACGATCTCAAAACGCCCCCGGTATCCAATTAGAGGGGGTACTTGCAAAAGCTTTTTAAATAGAAGTTCAACTACTGCATTTCTATTGACATTAAACAATAATAAATCTCACTAAAAGCTGGAGGGGGTTCTCAGGGATCCAAGCCCTAAGGCACCCCCCAAATCCCTAGCTACACTCCTGATAAGTATATATTTAGTCTTTTTATCTACTTATATTTCCAAGTTTTAAAATGTTTATGCCAAGAAATAGGAGAAGTTATCTGGAAAATGCTACATAAAATCAATGCAAATTTTCTGGATTAGATAGATGGACAGGCAGACAAATAGATAGGTAGATTGATAAATGAGTTGACAGACAGGAAGATTAACAGACAGATATATAAATAGATGGACTGATTAGACACACAGACAGAATTATTGATAGACAGACAGGTAAAGAGACCTACCGATAGAAAGACAAAAAGTTATACAGACAGACAAGAAGATAAACAGACATATTGACTGAAATAGGACAATAGACAGACAGGCAGATAAATTGAGAGAGACAGGTCTGGTTGGTCACTCTGTAGAAAATGTCAATGATCAATGTCTTTTGGTAGGTTGGGGGTGATTAATTAAAAAAAATCTGTCCTAAGGAAGAGTTTTCCATACTTTACATCCTTACCGGTAATTGAACCTGGATTCTTCTGTGTGTGAGACGGATGATGTAACCATTACACTTTCTGAACTGACGTACGTACGCACGCACACATGCACACATATGCATACACACACACAGATAGACACAGATACTCAAGAAGAGAATTAGTGGCCCACTGGTTAGACGGACCATTTGTTGAGCTTCAGGGATTCAATAAGTATATAGATAAATAGAATGAAATATATTTCATCAATTTGTTTGGAGCAAAAATCGTCCGGTAATTTATCTTGACTCTATTGTCACATGCATCAGGGATTTTTTGTTTTTAGAGTTGTATAGACGGACAACTTGACAAATACATTCTCTTATTTATCCAACAGATTACTGTATATTTATATCCTGGATGCCTGCCTAGAGCATTCATAATGAAACGATGATGCTAGACCCAAATTATTCATCATTCATTTCCGATGGTCATTAAACGTTGTAAATATTTACAGACGCATCTGCAGCGTCTAGGCAGACAGCCCTAATGAATATGAATGAATGGCTTCATTCCGTTAACAAAGATCGTTCCTAAGGATTTTCACAGCACCAGAACCATAGACAGCAGGGTCTGTGTGCAGAATAACCCTCCAGCCTGAGCAATGAATTTGTCGGGTGAGGCCAGCTTGCCTGGGGTCAACCCCAACCTTTGAACCAAGAGTTAGTATCTTATGGTCCAACAGGGTGGTAGGGATAGGAGTAAGATTCCTAAGTTGTGGGGTTACAGGAACGTCCTTCTCCTGGTAGATGCGAGCTAGCTATGGGTGTCTGCCACCCCTCTGTGGGAGTATTGTGACAGTAAGGCTGATCTTAGGTTATACCACAGGAAGTGAACGATCCACAGTCAGTAGATCCTGAGCTGGCTATAGAGTTCTATCAACCCTTTGAAATAGAATCGGGATAGTATGGCTGTCTGCAACTCTGAGAACAGAAGCTTTAACCAATTTTTAAGCACAGATACTCCAGATTGTACAGCTGCCTGACAGTTGGTAGATGCTGAGCTGGATATAGAGTTCTACCCACCCTTAGAAATAGAATCGGGATAGAACAGCTGTCTGCTACTCTGAGAACAAAATCTTCAACCAATCTTTAAGCATAGATACTCCAGATTGTACAGCTGTCTGCACTTCAGGTAGAGATCCCAGACAATCAAATACATGCTGACAATAGAGGTCTGCTACCCCTTGGAATTGTAACCTGACGTTGCAGTAGCCTGTTACTTAGATCCGAGAGTCATACCCCTAAAAAATAAAGTGGGGGGGGAATTATCTGTTTTCTGCTTTTTTTCACAGGGTAGGTCAATTGTTTGGTTGACGAAAGGCCCTTGATTTGATCTGTCGTTCCATTGTTCTGGCTTTCTCTTTATTTTCCAAAAAATTACAACTAAAAGCAAACTTATTAGTAGGCGGCTACAATTTTTCTTTTCATCACTTAAAACATTTAAAAATTGGTACCAACAGTAGTAGTAAAATCACAGAAACCATACAAGAATGAATACAAGGCTTCCCCGGTGAAGTACCAAAATACCATTTTCAAACGAAATACAATTTTTGAAAAAAGACAAGTTTCAAAAAAGTAACTTAGCCGTCTCAGGAGGATGAACGCTGAGTTTTTGCTGGCGTCGAGAGAGTGACCCCAATGCAGCATCTGCCAATGTCTTCGAACTCAACTCTTTAGAGACTTCCTACTAACCAAAACTGTCACTAAAACTTTCTGCATAGGTTTCTTCAATTTTCAAGTTAGTCTGGCTGGCTTCATACATATATATCACAAGTACAGACAGCCACAATAAAGATAAAGAACTGAAAATTTCAACATTTATTCCTTAGTATGTCTTGAAAAAAAAAAGGTTGTTTCACTTATTCAAAATTCACTTCTAAAATAGGTTTTAGTGTAGGGGTGAATTCACAAATCACCAGCATTAATCAAGCTATACCTAGATTTTTATCCTCAGAACCAGATATCAGAGGATATTAATTACTAGATTGATGGAAAAGGTCGTAGTAGTTGTAATAGTGTCAGGTCATTTCATAGTATCAGGGATCATTCTGAGAGCCTCGCTTTGGCGATTGTTCTTAATCCTTGTAGGAGGAGACCAATCTCTACACCACACTAAATAATGCAAGACAAAAGGCTGTATTATGAAAGCTCCCCACTGCCCTGAACACTTTGACTTGCCTGGCTTTGTTTTTAGAGTGACAAGATATAAATGGGATGAAACATTGTTATAATGTCATGATTATTAATTTTTGATGAGGTTTTCTTTTCATCTTATTTTTGTAATGCTTTATTGCTACACCAGGGGGTGTACCAGATGGAAGATGCTTTTTCTGTTGATAATATTTTTTCCCTTTGTAAGATGACTTATTAATGATTTATCTAAATCTAGTAAATTTGTAAGATCTTTGAAAAGGATCTTTGAAATAGATAATGGAGACCCCTGGTGTATGCGATATGAATTAATTTTCATCATAATTATGATGAAGCCCTTTCAGTGTTGTCAAAATAGCACTTTTCAATCTAAATTCAGCATCTTTCTTGTTTTGGTAGAGAAAAAAACCTTAATTAGTGCTGGCGGGCTTGAGAAATTTAGCCATTTTCATGTGTTTTGGCCATTTTATAACTTTTTTCGCTAATTTAAAAAAAAAACTTGGCATTTTATAGCAACACAAACCATTGCTATTCAGGGTGCCCCTCAGACTTGATTGATACCCTGTCCCCAACTTGCTGCTCCCCAGTGACGGGCCAGGAAATAAGGATGAATTTTCAAATACCTTCATAATCAATGTCCAATTTCTTCACTTTTTTTCAAGCTGAAGTATCGGTCTCTTGAAATATGTGCTTTTCAGTAAAATAAATTTTACTTATATGCTGGTAAGTTCTTGAAGCCTGTCCGTAGTCTCGAGTAGATGATGATTCTTATTTAATTAAATTCCTCTCCCAATCGGGATGGAACTGAAGTCTAGACATAAATTCATGCATATTTCATTTCATTGAGCACACACAAGTATATATTTACGGGTAAAGGTTTGTTACTGGTTCACAAACTAAAATATCAAAGGGAGGTAACAAATAATGTTGACTTATGCAGCTGCTGCTGCTACTAACAGATTAAGGAATAAATGAAAGCAGAAAACTTGACCATTTAAAACCTGAATTCATTAAATCTAATTATGAAGGATATATTTTAGTTTTAAGGTTAAGGCTAGTTTTAGGGTTAGAGTTAGGGGTCAGGGTTAGTGTTTGGTTTAGGATTGGTATTGCAAGTAACGACAAAAAAATGATTAAACATCGTTTTTCTTAATTACTAAATTAAAAAGAATATACAATATTTACTAATGATAAAAATTGATTGAACAACCCTAGAACTAACCCTAACCCTGAACCCTAAAATGCTTGTTGGAGTCTCCATGATCATTTTGGATTAACAATGCCTAAATCTGGTGTGGGTATTTTTTAGATGATTTTAGATAGAAGGTTTATTGTTTTCAGATAATTTTTTAGATAATTTTAGATAATCTTTTGGATAATTAGTTCTGGTACCTGCATGGGCTACTGTGATTCATTTATACAAGGTATAGATAATTTTATATAATGTATACCTAAATTCATATAATTTCACATTATATACGTATGTTTCTGTTATATCTATATAATTCAGATGTACAAGTATTTATGCTTTCATCCATTCCAATATCCACATGCACACTGAATTGCAAATGAGTAACTTTGATCACAAAATAAAAGAGAAAGTGGCTTATTATGATCATTTTGAGACAGTCATTCAGATAACAATAACCGGTTGATTACATTAAGCAGGGGATACATAAATTGAGACAATCTACATTTATTATAATGGATTTACATTCATTGTCATTTTATAAAATTCATATATTCAAGCAACTTTGCATTATATGAAATTAGGTCTTAAATCCATAAACCGCTTGAAACCGCTTGTAATTAACAGTTGAACTCTTCAATGAGTGAGATAAAAAATATCAAAATTCTTCTATGAATTGAAATTATAAAATTTTTTTAAAATAAATAAATAATCAAAGTTATTTCCTTTGAAATTGACAATGTATTTCTTTTATATGAATTCAAGTGTTAATATTAAATCAAAATTAATCTTTAATGTATTTTTCATAAAGTGTTTGGAACCGACCGATTTTGATTACAATGACTCTGATAACATTATCTGTGATTATAAAAAATGGCTTCTTCTGTATAAAACTTTTATAAAATAATGAAAAAGACATCAGGTCTGGTTAGTCACTCAATAGAAACTATCATGTGACCAACATCCTTTGGTAACATGCAGTATGGGGATGATCAATAAAAAAATTCAGAAAAAGGGGTGATCAATGAATAATTACTTTTCTCTTTTTTTGTTGGACGGTGATCACTAAAAAAGTCCAAATAGAAAAAAAAACAAGTATGAATACTGCCAGACACAATCTAAGGGATCAGTTTAGCATAAACTTACATTGCAAATGACCACCTCACACACACATACACCAAGAACCTATTTTGAAAGGAAATTTTGAAAAACACGTTCTTTCTAGACATAACAAGGAGTAAAAGTTTAGATTTTTAGCCCTCTAGCTCCCTTTGGTGCAGCCTGTCCATATCATGCATGCAACCAGAGCCAGCCAGACCAACTTGGAAACTGGAGACACCTATACTGGCAGTTTGGGTGACAGTTTTGGTTGGCATTTTTATAATTGAACCTCCATAGCCATCAAAGATGGCAAAGGTTTCTATCCTTTTTTCATATCTGCGTATGATTGTGTGTTTGTCTGTGTGTTTGTATGTTTCAGTACTACTGGTCATACCATATTGTCTACAGACTTGAAATTTGTTTTTCGAGTTTTGGAAAAATAAAGCTTTTTGATCTTGTTTGGGTTTTATTTACAACATCTTGATTTTCCAGATTCCAGATGTTTCTAGATGTTTCCTTTTTAATTTATTTCAGATGTTCTCCGATGGAAAAATGCCATTGATGTCATAAATAGAATTTATTCTGAGCAAATTCGTTCTTCATTGGAATCTTTTTTATATGACTTCAAATTCTAACGCTATGGTTGTTCAATAATTGACTGCAATGTCAAGTTACTTCAATTTTTACTTGTCAACCAAACAGGCTTAAAGTTCATTCTTTGTTCATCTTTCTTTTCCGTCACTTGACTAATCAGAACGATTTCTATTCTGAAGTTCTGTCTCCCCTGAATATAAATGTCCTTCGATAAGCTTTGATTCTATCAGTAAACATGAATTTGGGCTCCCTGTTCAAAATTTCGGTAAACACACATTTAAAATTCTTTCGGAATAATAAAGAGTGGAGAGGACAGATCTGGTTGGTCACTCAATAGAAACTGTCATGCAAGCAATGTCTCGTTTGGCAGCATGCAGTGTTGGAGGTGATCAATTAAAAAATTGGAAAAAAAAAGATGAGAGCAATGAGTTACTGCACTCTCTTCCTATTGGGCAGTGATCACTAAAAATGTCTTAATTTTCAAAACCGAGCATGAACACAGCTGGACACAAACTAAGAATTAATCTAGCAGGAACTTACATTACAAATCAACCCCCCTTTAAAAACCTATCAAGGGAGGGAATTGAAAAAAAAAGATGCTTTTTCTCGACATAATGAGTAAATGTTTAAATTTTCTGCACTCTAGCTCTATTGGTGCTGTCTGTGCTCATGATAGATACATACATAGCCAGTCAGCCAAACCAACTCAAAAACTGAAGAAACCCACGTTGAGAGTTTTGGTTGACGGTTTCTAATATTCTGACTGAGACCAGAGGAACTCTTCACTCTTTTCATTTTATTGTGGGAAAAAAAAAGACAAATAGATAAATCAGTTATTTTATGATAATGTCGGTTGTAAGGTCTATTGTTTGAATGTATGAGGTGAATTCTAAACACTACTTTGTTTAACAGGATTTATCCCCTAAATGCCAGTATGGAAAGAAGGTGTAACCCAACGTAATGTGGAAATAACCCTGAAAGGGGTAATAAGATAATAGCAATAATAGAGTGTTGTTTCTAGTTACGAAATAATAATTGAGTATTAGGATAAAAAGCAACAGTAATAAGATAAGTTTCAAAGGGTTTTTCAGCTGATTGAACTTCTTATTATCTATGTTGTTGACAGGATGGTTAGGCCCATCCATTCTACAGCCTTCTACAGGTTTACTATCTGAATGTGATGGTGGTAAAAAGAATTTTTCCAGTGTTAGCAATGCTATAATGCTGAATTTGGGTGATGTTTTTTTCCTTTCCCTGTAAGGCAGAATTTCCATACCTTGAGGAAGCCACATCGGGTTGACCTCTGCACTTGTCTGACCTACACTCAATTGACATGTCAATGTGGGCTGCCTCCTTAATCTTTCTCAGTTTTCAACAGCATTCTCTGTCTATGCTAGAAAATTTTTACCAAAGAGAAAAATGTTTGCCTTTCTCTCTCTAAATATGGTCAGCCATTCCAGAACTGTCTAATTAGCTTCTGATTATGGCTTTTTTGTGCGCTTTGAGTCAAACTTTGAGAGGTCTGCCAGTTTCTCCAGTATAGATCTTTCCACAATTTAAAGGAATAACATAAATACAGTCACTGGTCAGACTCTCCTCTCATGGAAGACTCACTTGAGTGAGCAAAGTTTTTTACCTGTCTCTTGGTAAATGTGGTCAGCTATTCTAGATTTTTCTATTTAGCCTTTGATTATGGCTTTTTTTGTGCATATTGGGTCAAACTTTGAGAGGTCTGCATGTTTCTCTTGTATAAACCTTTCCGCATTTAGAGGGAATAACATACAGTTACTGGTCGCACTCTTCTCTCGTGGAAGACTCACTTAAGTGAGCAAATTTCGAAGGGGGTAAAAACTGCTAAAAGTGAAAGGCAGGGTGTGGGTCCTACAGGCTTTCTGTATCTTTTCTGCAATCCCCTTACCGTAAGGAATGCAGATTTTTGGAACAATGGGTAATCTTATTTTTCATCCCAAGTATTATTATTTCATTATTATTAATCTTGACTAGTTTTCATCTTCAGCCTAACTTTCAGTCGCTTTTTATTATATCCTTGAATTGGACTGTAATTCTATGGTGACAAGGATGAAGGTTAAAACTAGTCAAAATTGATAATGTTGCAGTACTCTATCTAAAAATATAGAGGGTGTGAGTACGATTCACACTATAGGCTTGCTCTTTATTTTTTGATCACATGGTTAAATGGTTGCCGTAAGATTATGGTCCGATTCAAAGTTGGGAAGCAAGCAACTGAAAGTTAGGATGAAGGCAAAAACTTAACTCAAAATTAATTATAATGTTACAATGCTTTGTCCAAAAATAAATTGGAAAAAATTTCAAAATATTGCTGTATTAAAAAAGATTACTAGATTTCAATTGCAATCATTGACAAGTGTGGAATATCAGTTGTAAGGAATTAGATTTAAGGAGTGAAATTAACTTCCGTTTAACTATAAAGTCCCCATGACTATTAAAAGCGGCCAGGTGTATACTGGACCCCCTTTGGTTAGAGGGTATGAGTTTGATTCTCACTGTGGGTTGGCTCATTATTTTCCCGATTGCACTTTTTAATCATTGCCGTAGCATCACGGTCCGATTCAAAGTTGAGATAAAAAGCAACAGAAAGCTAGATGAAGGTAAAAACTAAACTCAAAATTGATAATAATGTTGCAATATTTCATCCAAGAATCAATCTTAATAAGAACAAAACAACAATTAAAAAAATATCATTATTCCATCGCTAGTTTGGCTCCATCTTATTATTGTTGCTTTTTATCACAACACTATAGTTTACAGCGTCCAATAAGGAAGCCAATGACTGAAGCTAGTTTTATCACATCATGGAATATTGCTTCAGCTAAACACTATATTCTGGAGGTGAATTTGTTAAGAAGGATAAAGCTGAAGTTATTGGCATGTTCAGACCAAATAACATAGGACTTCAGCGACCAATGGGAGAAACACTATTCTCACACCACACAACATTAATAAGATGAAGTTAAACTAGTAATAAAATATTAATTAGAAAATGCTTCATATCTTTTGGCAGCATGCCATGTCAGGGTGGATCAATTAAAAAATTGGAAAAAGGAATCATTGATAAATAAATTACTTCCCTTACCTTTTGTCGAACAGTGATCACTATGGAAGTCCAAATTTGAAAGAAAACGAGCATGAATGAACTCAAAATAAGGCACCAATTTAGCATAAACTTACAATGCAAACTGAATCCTCCACTAAAAACCAATTTAGGGAAGGAATTATCAAGACAAAATTTTTTTTTCTTAGACATAATAAAGGGTGAATGTTTAAATTTTCAGTCATCTAGCTCCACTAGTTGGGGGTGATGAATGAAAAAATTGGAAAAAGGGGTAATGAATACATAAGTTGCTTTTCTCACCTTTCGTTGGATGAAGTAAAAATTTGAATTTTCAAAAAACAAGCACAACCTAGTAACCAATTTAGCATAAACTCACATTGCAAATTGATCCTCAACTAAAAACCTTAATTATGGGAGAATTTTCAAAAAACAGAAAAATGTTTTTTTCCAAACATAATAAAGTGTAAATGTTGAAAATTTCAGCCCTCTAGCTCCATTGGTGTGACCTGTACACGTGACACAGATTCATACACAGCTAGCCAGATCAACGAAAAAACTGAAAGAAATGTTGACTGTTTTGATGGCAGTTTTGTTTGACGGTTTCTAATATTCGTAGATTTCGGAAAAAATTTTCGGAAGGCAATACAAGCCTACCCTGTTATAGTACGATTTGTGTTATAACATGGATGGATGCTGGATCCCAATATCAATCTTGCTCGTAGGCAGCCACACCAACTTGAAAACTGAAGAAACCTATACAGACAGTTTTGGTTGACGGTATCTAATAACTGAAGGATGTGCACCTATCATCTTTTCTCGCTTTCTCATTGATCTCACCGTGATATCATACGTGAAAGCGTGTAGATACAGAATAGCACTTCCCTTTGATACATTAATCTAGGCACAGGTGTCCAAGAAATGAGATCAGAGAAGACAAGCGGCAACATCTGCAAGTGTAAGTGGTGCTGGAAGCCATTCCGCAGGGCTGGGTTATAAGATGGAACAAATCCATCATAGAATGGCCTACAAGATTCATCTCAAAGAATTCTTCAAGATCTTTGACAAGATCACTCGCTGAAAAATATGTTGGGATATTCTGAGAGATCTATTACAGAGTTTTTATCACAGGACCTACTTTGCTATATTGATATTCACAAGACAAGGTCAGATGTTCGGGGTTAAGGGTGGCTAAGAAGAATGTGTTACACACACATATTTCAAATGGAGGAGACCTGTTAGACTAGAAAATCAGCATTCAAAATACTCACTGAGTTATATTCTTTCTGATACTAAAAAACTTATGTTAGAAATGATTGCAAAATATGCCATTGATGTCTGTAGATTTTTTTTTTTAAATGTTTTTTAAAGTGAGAGAATTATCACACAGGAATGAGTTAATGACCACTTTGCCTGAAAGGCTCCATTTCCATTTTTTTTTCTCTGGCAGTAACCTTCTCTTAGTTGGACTGCCTTACAAAGCTAAAGAGCTCCAAACATCCTGCTAGAAATGAATTCATGCCTCTCTCAAGGGCATTAGTGCTAAGTGAATACTAGCAGCTCCGTCTGGAACTCTGTGCCAATAATCACTACGCCAAGAGTGTTGCCAAATAAAAAACATTTTTCATGCTAAATCGACCTGAACAAAGCATTAAAAAATGCCAAAATGTGCTCAAAAGCTTAAAATGGCTAGATTTGTCTTTGAAGAAATTGCTAAAAAGTAGCTAAAATTGCTGACAAATAGTGCTGAATGTTTTAAACTGCCAAAACCAGAAAGGTGTGGAATTTAGAGTGATAAGCACTAAATCAGTGTCACTGTATGCACCCTCCTTACGAAATATAACGTGAGGTTTATCAATAGAAGGAGGATGAAATCCACATGCATGATTTTCAAAATATCTCTCTCAAAAGCAGATGCCATATATCTCCAATCGATATTTCACAATTCATCCATACAAGTATCCTTATCTTTGTTGTTTTTTTCATCAGATCATTTCGGCCAGTGTATTTTTAGGCCTTTTTTCAGGTGTGGGTTGCATCCAATGCAGCAACCATCAATATGTCGACCAAGTTTATTAGTCCTACAAGTGTGGAGTTCAACCTGACGTGGCTTCCACTAGTAAAAAAGGGACAAGGTATGGAAATCCGAACCCAACAAGGAAAGAAAAAGGTGTTACCCAAATCCTGCGTTATATGCGTTGCTACCGTAGAAGAGAAAAAAATCTGTTTATCACTATCACATCAAGATTGTACACCTGAAGAAGACCGTAGAATGGATCGGCTGAAGCATCATGTTAATATCTCAACAAGAATGAGTTAAATCATCTAAAAACTTCTTTGAATATCAAATATGACGTTGAAAAGTCAGGGAAGGATGTAGGATGTGTTTAAGAATGAGGTTTGATCATCAGCCAGCTATGAGGGCTTGAGTAGCTCAGTGGGTAGAACAGTGCTGTACATAAGCAGCTTCCCAGAGTATAAGAGACGTGATTTTAGCCTAGAGCTTTTTGTTTATTTTTCATTTCCAATCTGCGCCATTAACTCATTACTGTACATTGACAGTCTGTGTAATTTGTGATTGGTTGGTTTAATGGCATATTAACTCTTAATGGGTTATTTAATGCCAAAATCAATTGGTTGGTTGGTTGTTTAGTAAGGTTAATGGCATATCAACTCTTGATGAGTTATCTAATGCTGAATTCAATTATTTAGTGATGTTGGTTGGTTGCTTGGTTTAATGGCATATCAACTCTTAATGGGTTATTTAATGCCAAACTCAGTTGGTTGATTGGTTAGTTTAATGGCATATTAACTTTTAATGGATTATTTATTGCCTAATCAGTTGGTTAGTTGTTTGTTTGTTTGGTTTGTTAGTAGGTTTAATGGTATATCAACTCTTGGCGTTTTTTTAATGCTAAAATCAGTTGTTTGGTTGGTTGTTTGGTTTAATGGTATATCAGCTCTTGATGAGTTATTTAAAGCTGAATTCAATTATTTAGTTGTTATGATGGTTAGTTGGTTAGTTAGTTTAATGGTATATCAACTTTTAATGGGTTATTTAATGCTGAAATCAGTTGGTTGGTTGGTTTAATGGTATATCAACTCTTGATGGTTTATTTAATACTGATATCAGTTGTGAACAATGGAGTTCATATGTTTAGAGCTGTTTTTGTTTTTACATGGTTTTCTTTTTTTTTTTACAAAAATGAAATTGGGAATATAGTCGATTTTTTTCAGTGGAAGGTGTGAATAAGATTTGGTTGAGTTCCTTTCCTTTTGCACATCTGATCAGGTTGGATCTACTAGGAATTGAAGTCTCACCAGTTCAGCTCTCCCGGTCATTGAAATATGCAAGATTCTCCACTGTGCCAAGGTACTTATTTGCGTAGAGGTAAAGAGCAACTAAGAAACTCAAGTTCAAAAAAATACCACTCAAAAATTAACAATGGTTGGCAATGCTTTATTGATTAAAAATAGAATCAAGAAGATATTTCAACAAGTAAGCAGTGTTTATTATTTTGTATAAGAATGTGATATAAGGCCTTGCTTGATATTATTTGATATGAAAGCCAACAAAAAGTTATGACCTGAACTGCGATCTATTGAGCTATTTTGGAGCTAAATCAGGGTAACAATCTTGAGTGCTTACTTAACGGTCATAGATGTAAAAACGGCCAGAGAATTGCGATGAAGAGCAACATGAATAAGATGAGAGGATAAATAAGTCGCGAATAGGTAGTGAAAATGCTTCATCTAAGAAATTTGGACAATTTAAGACTATTACGTCAACTATTTCTATTGAGAGTAAACAAATGATATCATCATCAGTAATAGCAGCCATTATAAGTCCACTGTCGAACAAAGGCCTTTCCCATCTCCTTCCATGACAACTGTGACTGTACTGACCTCTGCCATGTCTCAACAGCAAACCTTTCTATCTCATCCCTCCATCTTACTTCTGGTCTTTTCCTACTGCGTTAACTGTCCCTTGAGCAGCAATTCATTAACCTTCGACTCCAACTGTTTTCATTTCTTCTTGTTAAGTATCCAACCCATCTCTATTTTATTTTTTCTTCTTCTTCAATCATTTGTATGATATTATTCACCTTGGTCCCCCTCAGATTGATGTTAATATTTTTATATTTCTTATCCCTCACATTGCTCTTTCCAAGGCTCTCTGTACAATTTCAAGTTGGTTCTCACTTCATCTTATTATTTCTCTGTTCTGCATCCATAAGTCATTGCTGGTATTATACATTCGTTGCATATTTCATACTCTAAACATCTTGGAAAGGTGCTCTTCAATAAGTCTGTGTTCATTCCTAAATTGGACAAAGACCATAAAAGCAAAACAAAACAATAGTATGAATAACAAAAAAACCCAACATCATCAGTCTTTTAACATCCATTGTTGGACGTAGACCTTTCCCAGGATTCACCACGCCTCTTTATCATGGGTATTGCGGAGCCAATACTTTCTGAATTTGTCTAGTCTGTCTCTCTATCTTGTATTCTGTCAGCTTCAGTTGCGGATGTGATATCTGGGGATCCATGTTATGAGTAGCGATGTCCATCAGTTGTCGGCCATACTTGAAACATGACCAGCCCATTGCCATTTTAGTTTTCTAATGGATTCCATAATGAACAAACAATATAGTAAGAAGTAAATGTAGCTACAAGAGTGGATTAATTAGTCAGTAGCTTGACACTTGAATTAGCTGAATTTTGATCTATAATTTTCACTGTATAATGTTTGATCCATGCAATTAATGGAGAAGTTTGGGTTAAGTGCATTCTTTTTTCAGCAGTTTGCTGTTAAAACCATAAACAAAAACTGTCACCAAAATTGTCACTATAGGTTTCTTTGGTTCCCTAGTTGGTCTGGCTGCCTGGCTATATATGTGTATGTGTCATGTGTTCAAGTCACACCAATAGAGCTAGAAGGCTGAAAATTTACACTTTCTCCTTATTACATCGACAAAGAATGTTTTTTGTTTTTTTTCAAAATTCTCCCCCTAATTAAGTTTTTAATGGAGAGTCCAATTCACAATATAAGTTCATACTAAATTGGTCCCTCATTTTGTGACTGCCAGCATCCAGGTGTTTGCTGTAGAGCGGTACCTCTTAACCTCGGATAAATCTACCCCAAGGGCATTGTTCGATTTACAATGTAAGTGTATGCTAAATTGATCCCTAGGTTTGTGACAGCCAGCACTCATACTTGTTTTTTCGAAAATTCAAACTTTTTTAGTGATCACTGCACAACAAGATACATTCCTTTTTCCAGTTTTTCATATTGATCATCCCGAACACTGAGTGCTGCCAGAAGACATTGGTTGCATGACAGTTTCTATTGAGTGATTAACCAGACCTGTCTTATGATGTTTGATCTCTGCAGATATCTCCCAGACATAGCATTTTCAGGCTGGCTGGGTGCAGAAATCACGTTTCCCTTCGTAATTACCGTGCTGTAAGGAGAATATCTTGGAAGAGCGCCAAGGTAATTGTAGCTAGAGTCAGTGAATCTAGGGATTCGGATTAATGCGCAGGGTTCAATCTGCGGTCAGTGGGATTCGAGGCAATTTCACACAGCAGGTAGAAGGGATGATTTCGATTGGCAAATGGCGCATGTCTCTCGGTTAAGTGCATAAAACGAATCGAATCCAAGGGAGGCAAAACCCCATTCCGAATATAGGGTATGATCTGAATCAGATTCCGAGATCTGAGTCAGTCGAATAGAATTCAATCATATTAACAGGAACTCTAATAATGCATTGGTACGGATTCTTTATTAACCCCGAAACTGCAATGCTAGTTTATGCAACCATAGCTCTGTGGTAAGGTACTCTGATCTTTTGCCCGATCAAATACTGAATCTAGACCTTAGAATTAGTTCAAGTCAAAAGAGCAAATTTTCAGATTACGACATAATCATAACAGATTTTATTAGTCACTCCATAGAAACCGACATGTGACTAACGTGTTTTTGGCAGCATACTGTGTTAAGGGTGATGAATTAGTAGTAACCGTTTTGAATCCAAATAACATACAAATTCAGTGACTGATAGAACTAACATCATTTTCACAACACACATTATTAGTAAAACGGAGTGAAACTAGTAGGAAAATAATAAGAAGAAAATGCTTCATCTAAAAAATAAAACAGGTATGGTTAGTCTCTCAGTAGAAACTCTTATGACAACCAACTTCTTTTGGCAGCATACCATGTTGGGGGTGATAAATGATGAGTTATCTGCAAGGATCAAACATTATAAGACAGGTCAGGTTAGTCATTCTTTCGTCTTTTTTATCTTATGGTAGCATGCTGTGTTGGGGATGATCAATAAAAAAAATTGGGATAAAAGGTGATCAATTAATAAGTTGCTTCTCTCACCTTTTGTTGGGCAGTGATCAGTAAAATGGTCCAAATTTTTAAAAAAAGCATGGATGCTGCCAGACACAAATGAAAGGATGAAATCATTTAATAGATTTACCCCAGATTGAGAAGTGCTGCTCTTCAGTAAACACCCAGATATTTCCAATGCTATGATATTGATTTTATCACTGCCTACTAGAAACTATCAACCAAAACTGTCAACATAGGTTTCTTCAGTTTTTAAGTTGGTCTGGCTGGTTCTGTATGTATATTTGTATCAAACGTGCAGCCTGTATCAATGTAACTACTAGGCAGATATTCATTTCTTATTATGTATTGAAAAAATTTTTTTTTGTTTAGGGGCTCAATTTGCAATGTAAATTTATGCTAAATATTTCATATAGTTTGGCCATGTCGCCAACGTATTTTGGCAGCATGCCATTTTGGAGGTATTCAAAAAGAAAAAAAGATTTGAAAAAGTGATGATCAATGGAAGTGTTCCTTCTGTTGCCTTGTGTTGGGCTGTGATCACAAAAAAAGTCTGAATTTTCAATTCATTAATATAGCATTGCAAATTTGAACTACCCAAAAAAAACTCTTTAGAGGGGAATTAAAATACAAAAAAAACAAGACAATAAGGGATAAATAAAATATCTAAATGTTTACCCTTTCAGCTCTGTAGACATACCCTGTACACATGATACCTGTATACATATACAGACCAACTTGAAAACTGAAGAAACCTATGCTAACAGTTATGGAGACAGTTTGGTTAACGGTTTCAAATTTACTTAAAAGTGCAAGCGAAGTGACTTTGATGTAAAGTTATTACATTTGATTTGAGATTTGAATTTTTTAATATGAATTCGAGAGATAAAGAGGTACGACCATATTTTCCACTGACGATATTGGTTCTGCCTCTACCTATTGGTTCTTTTGTAGAATGTTGTTATCCTCGCATAAATTCAGCGTTGCTCCATCGCAGCCTCATTTTTATCAGGCCCGTCGACTTCATTGAATATTTGACATAGCATACGAAAATCCTTTGTTTTCCTTATATATCTTTGGTTAGTTAACAATAAAAATTCAGAATAAAAAAATGTGTAGTCACATTTTTGCTGTATCCTCAAGCGAATCAATGTTTTATTTCTCAAGATGCTTCAACACTATACATTCCTGAAATTCTATTAATATGTACAAAATTTGAACCACTATTAGACAATGATTGGTCCTCGTCCCCATGAAAAAAAAGTTTCTCATTAATAGCAACTTATGTGGGGATATACTCTATAATAAAAAAACTAATGAAGTAACTGAAAAAAAAAACAAGTTGTTTCCAAATGATTATTGTTGTCAAACTCCAAGAGTTGACTTCATCATTGTAAATTTATCTGACTCTGGAATTTCTAATCTTAAAATTTCAGACATTTGAATTTAAGATTTTTGAATTTAAGACATGAATAGGAGAGTGATTGAAACAGAAAGAACGATATCATGATGTCATGTTGTATCAATTTGCGCTTACGAGTCTCTGTATATTTTTTAACCTTGAATTTCACTTATGAGAAATATTATTTTTATAAAATAGCAAGTATACATGTTCTATTTTTTTTTCTTTTTGGCGAAAAAATAACGTGCTACTAAGGATGTCGTTAAAATAGTGAATATAATAAACTTTAAAATGGCTGTATATTTGTCAGAGATTTTTTGCTATTCATCCAACCAAGATACATTGTTTATGATCACAAACAAATTTCAAATTAACCTTAATGTTTCTGTAGTTCAGTGGTTTAAAACATTCTGCTACACACCAGTAGAATTTGGGATGAAATCTTTTTTTTTTCTTTCTCCCTAGCTTTCAAGATCAGTGGTAGATTGACCATTAGGTTGAGTAGGCTTTCCTTTTCTTTCTTTCTTCCTTTCGAGGCTAAGTAGGCTGAGACTGAGTAGGCCTTTTCTTTCTTTCTTTTGTCAAACTCCTACTGTTGAGTTTTGATTTTATTTTTGTATGTAACAACAGTAACGGATGACAATGACCAGACCAAAAACAAGTGACACCAGACACAAATAACAGTGACACAGTGATGAGGAATTTATTTCCACTTCCAAAGCCCGACTCAGTTTGACTTGTTTTGCTTTAGTTTGCAAATCCTATTTATGGGTGTTACTAATAAAGAAGTTCAAATGGGAATCATAGTTTTCGAATAATATTGTATAGAAAAATGAATTCTGTTTTCTTTACCTTTTAGATTTTAATGAAGCAAAGGAGTTTGACCCTAGCACAGCCTAGCTTGTTCTCATTTCTATTCACTTTGGTCTGCAAGACATGAAAGCATTCCCAATCCGACCCACCTCAAATAAATAGTTTACAGGATAGGTGAAAAGAAACACTGAATTGGAAATTGGCAATAACTTCACTATATAATTCAAATCTCTTGACCTGGAGCTTTACAACTGTATGCTCCTTATAGGAGGTTATTACCGCCCTGGGCATGGGTATTTTCAGCTAGTTATAAACTAAACTTTCTATATATGCTTTAAGTATTTGCTATGTCATTTAATACTGCTTAGCTGAAAAGAAACTTCCACCTGAAAACTGGTAATGACTTTATCATATATTGGTTGATCTAAGTAAAACTAGCTTTACTGGTAGAAGAATTTGCCTGCTATGTTAAAATTCTACATAGTCCACCAAAGTGTTTTGGTATGGCCTCAACAGACCTTGGCAGGGAGTCTGGCAGCATGTTGACCATAACATGTTCCTGCAGTTGATCCAGAGTTTGTGGTTTGGTGCAGTATACCTCCTTCTTTGCCTTGTCCCGCAGGAAGAAGTCCCAACATGTAAGTTCTGCGCTTCATGTTGGTCATTCATTGCAAATACGGAGTTAATTCTCATACACCCTGTTCAAACGAAAGCAATGAAGAAGGTTGTTCTCTATCAACAGTTTTCAACCTCAGGCATTGTTCTGCCCTACACTTGACAGTTCATAATGACCGACAGGGTTAATGTTTAGGCTCATCTAGTACTAACATTTATTATTCTAGATTAAATGGGATGTTAGTTAAGGTTCAAGTCTGGTCAGTGACATTTTATGATACGCTTTTGGGGTTAATCTGAAATAAATCTGAAATATTTCTGTTTCAATCAGACAGTCATAGGAACCAACTTTTCAAACAAAGGTAGTTTATAAGACAAACTTATTTGTTAAATGCCAAGACTGGTTGATTCAAATTAACTGACATTTAAAAAGTACTTCTTGTTTTATGGTTTCTCGTGTGTGCGTATGTTATCTCGATCCCAATGCTAACTTGTCTACCTTAAAGGAAGTGGGGGCTATGGACTGTCTTGGATTAAGATTACATTTTCTTTACTTTGATTCCATAATCATCAATAAACTGTCATCCAAAACTCTTACCAAAGGTTTCTTCTGTTTGTAAGTTAGTCTAGCTGGCAATATATCTACTATACACACAGGCAGTACTGATGGAGATATAGGCCTGAAAATTTGAACATTTAATCCTTATTCTGTCTAGAGAGAACATTTTTCTTTTGTTCTTTGGAAATTCATCCCTCCTAATAGGGTTCAATTATCAATGTAAGTTAAATTGGTCCCTTTTCTGTATCCGACAGCATCCATGCTTGATTTTGACTTTTTAGTGATCACTGCCAAACAAAATACAAGAGAAGTAACTTATCCATTGATCATCCCCATTTTCAAATTTTTCAGTTGATCACCCCCAACACAGAATACTGTCAAAAGACATTGGTCTGCCAAATCTTGGGGAAGGTCTATTTCTAATGATGGATCCTTAAAGACAGATGATGATTCCTATTAGCTTTTTACAAATCTTAACTTTAATACACGATCTGTGATGGGTTCATTTCATGAAAGTGCTCAATACAAAAACGTTTAGTTAGAGTAGAGCTTTAAATATGGTGAAATAATAGATTTGTTACACAGGCACACTTATGTTTCTACCTTCCAGGCTTCTTCAGGCAAATGATTTGATTTATTTGGGTCCCTATATAAAAATGTTATTGGGTGGTATGTATTTTACCCCTGATTTTCCAGAGTGGAAACCCTCACCCTACTATATTTTTACTTCCTTTTTCCATATTTCTCATTCATTATTGTTCCATTTGTGGTATCTGAGGTTCTTGGTTTTGTTAATTGCATTTTTTTTTTAACTAATTTTTTTCATTTTTTTCATTTTTTTCAAATCTTAGTTTTTGCAATATTTTTTTTTAATAACATTAGCTTATGGGTTTTAAAATTTTTTTGGACATTATACTGATTGGTCTATATGTTAGTAAGTTGTGTGGTCTTTTACTCTTAATTCTTTTTACTTATTTGTTTATTTACCTCCCATAAGAGGGAGTGAGGTTTCAATCTCTGTGTTTATGGCTGGCCATTATAAATTATGTTTGTTGTTTAGGAGTGTTTCTGACACATTTTATCAGTAATATTGGTGATCCATCATTTAAGTGGGATGGGTTTAGTTACAAGGCATATATCATATTGTTAGCTGTCTACTACTTTTAGGGTGTGCCCTTACATGGCATTAGTTGTTTGTGTTTAATTTCCTTCACATTCTCAATGGGTTAACTTCTATATATCCAAGATAATTATGGAAAGATATTGTGATTCATCTTAGAGGATTAAATTGTGCTTATAGTGGTTCAAGGTATTATAATAAAGTAACTATGGTAATTGATTTTAGTATACCTGTTTGGGGGATATTTTGGATAAACATCATACTTGTTTTTTTAGTAGAAATTTTCGAGCAGTTCTGACATTTGACAGTTACTTCATTCTTTCTATTTAGTAAGTCTATCTTAGTAAAGGTGAAAATTTCAAATTTTTTGTTTAGACTTATGTAACACAGGATTTCAGTATTCTAGCATGTGTGTTTTTAAAAGATATTTTTCATTTTACGATGGGTGTTTTTAAGCCAACAGTAATGTGTTGATAGTGATGTATTGCTTTTGTGTTATTCATTTTTTTTTTTTTTATTGTTGGATAGCCGCTTCTGAAGCCTGCTCGTTCACGAGGGTGATTTTCATCCAGTGCATGTTAGTTTGTATGTAAGTATTTTCATGAGGAGTTAATGTATGTTACGTAATAATCTAATAAGTGATAGTCATCTTCCTTCTTCTGTAGTAGTATAACTATTCCTAGACAGAAGTTTTGTAGTACTTATCTTTCTCATGTGTACTGTGAGAATAACTGTGCCAGTCCTTTGTAAAAAACCTCTCCTGCATCTTCTGGAAGGTCTGTTGTTATTCCAATGTTGCCTGGAGGTTTTTGAGATTTATATTTTGCAGCGCAAACACTACTACATCTTCTGTTATGTCTGGGATATCACTAGTATTTTTTGGTGTATCGATTTGTGAGATGTATCTGTAAGTGGAATATACACAGCAAGTTGTATGTATTTATCCCAAATACTTTGAGTGGAGACAATACGTCGATTGAATGTGGAAATTTGGTCTATAAAAATGATTAACCTTTGCTATGTTAGCTTATAAGATAGACGATTCTATCTGATGAGCCAAAAGCGGACAGTTTTTTTCATCTGTTTTTATCCTATTTTTAAATGCAACTAAAGTGTTGTTTTCATGGGAGATTTTTCTTAGCGTTTCAGGATAATGTTTAGTTTTTATTTGTTTAATTTCAAAAAATTTTTTTCTGCCCGTGTGTTGGAGGGTTTGGGTTGGATGAAAGTGCGTTGTCCAGTGAGTGCTAAACAGTTTCTGGGTGGTAATATATATATATATATATATTTGTATATATATATATATATATATATATATATATTTGTATATATATATATATATATATATATATTTGTATATATATATATATATATATATATATTTGTATATATATATATATATATATATATATATATATTTGTATATATATATATATATATATATATATATTTGTGTATATAAATATATATATATATATATATATATATATATAGTGGTAATTTGATAATGTGGAAGTGTTTTTAAAGTTTTTCACATCCACATTGCCAAGTTACCACCATCATTTTGACAGATTACTTCACATCCACCCAATAAATCTATATATATTTCTATTAAGAAATGGATATATGACCCTATGCAATGATTATGAATTGCGTTATATTATATCAAAACTCTCATTTGAAATGATCTCCCTCATTACACGGTTAAAGTACCACTTGCCCTAGACAACATAAATAGAATAAACAATTAAAGAAATTCCTGCAGCAGCTCCATTTTCTTCGTTTGTTTATTTAACTTATGTTGTCTTGGCCAGATGATACATTTGGCGTGTAATGAGGGAGATCATTTCGAATAGGAATTGCAATATAATATAATGCAATTTATAATCATATATATATTTGCATTTGTCTAAGTGTGTGTTCACATATGTATATATCTCCATAAGAACTAGAAAAATTATATACATATATATACATATACATATATATTTATTTCTATGATAGTTGAATGGTATTATATACTGGTTCCGCAACACCCACAATAGAGAAGTGTGGCGAATCTTGGGGAAGTTCTATGTCCAACAATGGATGTTAAAAGACTGATTATGATGATGATGATTATATCCAATAAGATTTGAATTAATAACAAATTTGGGAAGTTTCGGTATGTGTTCCAATGAGTTATTTGTCATCCTCAGATGTTACTTTTAATATTGATAAGTACGATAGAAATTATAAACAGGGACCTGGGCTAAGATTCTACAAAGAAATTATCGATAAATGTCTTGGAATGAAACTGTGACAGAAGCAGTGTTGCATAGCCACCTGACAACATGGAACATTATTCAAATTCAAAATTAACATCTAACCAGACAAGGAAGATGAATAACTCATCAAAACACGTACCAAAATAAAACAGTTTAAAACAGAATATATAATTTTACGAATTGTCATTTATTTGAATTTATACAAATATGTATTAAGAAATGGATATATGATCTGACAGTATGATTATAAATTGCTTTATATTACACTGAAACTCTTATTTTACATTACACGCTTAATATATCACCTGGCCTACACGAAGTGGATAGAATGAATAATTAAAGAAAACGGGGCTGCTGCAGGTATCAAACCTGCAACTGATAGGGTAGCTGCTTCAACTGAGCCATGCTCTTACCATTGAGCCGCGGGTAATGCAAACTGCTTCCACTCAAAATTCTCATCTTGTTTATTATCAGTCTATTTGTTTCTTTCCAATGCAACAGTTATGTATTCAGAGATGGTATATACATATATGATCTGACAAAAATGATTATGAATTACGTAAAACTTTAAAGAAACTCCTATTTGAAATGATCACCTGTTATTACACAATGAATGTAGCATTCGGCCTAGACAATATAATAGAATAAACAACCCTATTGGTGGCAAGTTCGATTTTGGCAACAGTCCTATTTTCTTTGATTGTTTATTCTATTTATATTATTCATATTATATATATATATATATATATGATTTTTTGCTCCTAATCTAACCAGGAGACTGACCTGTAAACTGAGAAGCATGCAACATGCACATGAGAGAATTATGCTCAACCTCACATGGAGAGACCGCAATACAGCAAAATACATCCGGGCAATATAGATAGGAGTCCGAGACATCATAGAATCCACTAGAAAACACAAATGGCAATGGGCTGGCCATGTCACAAGAATGACGGACAACCAATGGACATTATGTCTCACAATATGGATCCCCAGAGATTACATGCGCAACCAAGGCCAGCAGAGTATTCGATGGAGAGATGAGCAAGATAAATTCAGAAAGTACTGGCCCATGATAGAGAAGTGTGGCGAATCCAGGGGAAGGTCTATATCCAACGACAGACGTTAAAAGACTGATGATGATGATGATCTGTACATATATATATATATATATATATATATATATATATGTATAATAAATATATATATATGAGTAAATATATATATGTGTGTGTGTGTGTGTGTGTGTGTGTGTAGATATATAGGTTTATCTATGAAGTCTATTGATGGATAAAGCATGTATCATACACAACAAATATTCATTTTCAACATAATCTCCTTCCTTCTCAGTGCAACTTACTGAACACTTCTTCTATAGATTGAATATTATACAATGAAAATTTAAGATCAAAATCCAGCTCCTAAATGCATGACCTTGTATTTCAAGTGTCCTAAGACGTTCTTATTCATAGACTGTAAGCTGTTAAACTGGCAATAATAAAAAGATTTGTTAAAAGAGGCAATTATTTATGAGTCAGGTGTATCAAAACAGTCAACCAAAACTGTCAACATAGGTTTCTCCAGTTTTCAGGTTGGTCTGGCTCTGTATGTAATGCATGTGCAGGCCCTACCAATGGAGCTAGAGGGCTGAAAATTTAAACATTCACTCCTTATTATGCCTAGTAAAAACGCCCTCCTCTAAATAGATTTTTTTCCTCGACAGATCAGTTTGCAATGTAAGGTTATGCTAAATTGGTCCCTCAGTTTGTGTTGAACAGTATACACACTTGTTTTTTGAAAATGTAGAGTTTTTTAGTGATCATTGCCCAACAAAATACAAAAGAAGTAACTTATTCATTGATCACTCCTTTCTCAATTTTTTTGATCACCCTGAACACAGCGAGCTGCCAAAACATGTTGGTCACGTGACAGCTTATATTGAGTAACCTGATCTTCGGAACCATGGACTTTTCAGGTATCCTACCAAAATACATCAGTCACATGATGATTTCTATTGAGTGACTAATAAGACCTGTTTTAGTTATGGTGTAATCTGAAATCTTAAGCTTATGACTTGAACCAATTTTGACATTCAGATTCTTGGGTCCAGAATCACCCTCAAGATGGCATGCTACCAAAAGATATTGATCACAAGATTGTTTCTTTTATTTTAGTTGAAGAAAGTTAGTCACAGTTACAGGAGGTGCAGAGAATGGAATCGGCAAACCAAGGCTGTTCAAGTTCACTTTGCACTAATGTCTTTGGGAAAGATATGAATTCACTTCTCTTCCCTGCTAGGGGTAAATAGCAGGGACATTTGAGCTCTTTAGCCCTGTAATACAGCTCATCTAAAAAAAGGTTGCTCTGTCAGGAACAAACTACAGCTTGGCAACCACCATAGCTAGTCCCAAGCCCAGGTCAAAGAGGAGTTTTGGGTGCAGGGCTAGCAACTTGATGCTGTAGAACCTAATTGCTATTGAAATACCAGAAGAGTTGTTACAGACCTACAAGGAGTCTTTAGGAATAGACAAACAGTAAAAGTGATAGCATTCAAAAGAGAGAGAGTCGTGAGTTTGATTCTCACCTGGAATTTATTCTCTAATCTGATACACACAGTTACTCACTGCTGAAGGGACCGATTTTACTTGTGATAAAAAGCAACAACAATCAAGACAAAGGTATATGGTACTGAAATTAATAGTAATGATTAACAACACTTCATCTGATAAGATGAATAAAAATAAATCAGATTAGATTACCAATACTGAATCACTTGTTAATAACAAATGTGGTGCATGAGAGATCGTGAAGGAGTTGAGTTTAAGGCTTTGATTTGGACTGGCCTTTGCCAGTGAGTTCCAGTAGCTCAGTGGTAAGAGTGGTCACGTGTTAAGCTAAGCCGCCCTCTGGTATAGAGTAGTATGAGTTCAATCCTCACCTGGAACTTTTTCTTTATTCACTCAGTTGATTTATTTGTTCGTTGCTGAAGGGAAACCAGTTTGAGTTTAGTTGTGAAAAATTGAGATAACAGAAGTCAATGATAAAAAATCCGAGTTGAGAGTTGCATTTTATAATTCTTATTTGCCGATAGACATTTTCTGAATTTAACAGAAGCAAATGAACAAAATAAAATTGACTGATGTTTTTTTTCTTCTCCAACATTTTGCATATGTAAAGGATTACCAGTAACTTTCCGCAACCACGGTTGCAGTTCCTGTTTTCATTGTGCGAGAACTGCACGCTAATTCTTTTCACCATAAAACACGTCACGGATAATCAAAGAAATACGGAGAAAGGTGATAGAGTGACAAGTCAAGACAGGAAGAAAATGTCAGCCATTTTTTTTTTTTTCCTACTTCATCTGCAGTCTGTATCACTTAACTGACATTTTCCGTTAGAGCAGACAACTGTGAAATGTCACCAATATTATCAAACACAATACTTTAGCTCTCAGTCAGATACATTTCCATGGAGAGAGTAAGGTGCGTTATGATAGTGACATCATTAGGAAAGCTGGAGGGTTGTTTGGCTGGTATATAGTGATAAAGACAACGAAGATGAGGAAACCGGTTTGAATAAATCTATGTATAATAGTAACAACGCCTCGTCTCAGGAATTCAGGGAGAAAGAAGGCCGGAGAGTAGAGCAACTAAATGGTTGTGGTAAAGACAACAAAGACAAGGATATTGATCGGAATGATTCAATGTATAATAGTAACACCATGAGGCAGGCCGAAGAGATGTCACTGTTAATCGAAGAATTGCAAAGAGAAGCGGAGGAGTGATTGTTTAGACAGGGAGAAAATGTCAGCCATTTGCTTTTTGCCTCATCAGTGATCTGGATCATTAAACTGACGTTTTCCATAAGAGCAAATGCTGTGAAATGTCACAAATAATAAGAAAGATAGGATTAGCCTACGCAGCTGAGCCATTTATATATATATATATATATATAATGATCATCAGCCGTTATAAGTCCACTGCTGGCGAAAAGCCTTTCCAATCTCCAAATGTAAAGTACTACCTTCATTTTCATTCCATTTGGACTGGACTATTTACATCGAGAGAGTATGTTGAGTGTTGTTGAGACTGCTCACGCTAAAAGAACATTGTGTATTTATGCACAACCTCTTTTAATCATGCTAAAACAAGCAAAATGATTGATTAGAATAATTTTATAATTTCATTAGATATATTTTTTTTATTGGCCAAATTTTTCAGATTTTGGCTATCATAGATTTTCATCGGTCAAATTGGAAAAAAAGTCTGTCAGATCTTGTCAAGAAATGGCCAATCAAACAACCCTGATATAATTCAATGCAGTAAAGGCCAAGCTGCATTCTGATTGGGTCATAATCACAGACCTCCTTATCCAACTACTGTTGATATTACTTGATCTAAATTTCATTAAATTATTTGACAATGTTTAATTGTCACATTATTCCCTTTCCTAATGTAATCAGAAAGATTTTATAAGATTCGATAAAGAGTTTAATGATAGCAAGAATATTTCCATTCTATGGGGAGCTCCAGAGATCCTCCATTGGCTGGAAATCTCATGAAATCTCGCTGATTTCTTTGATCAGTGTACTTCTAGTCATAAAGAGCCTCTGCTATGGCTTGGCTTTGTTATCAAACACAGCATTTTGGATCTCAGTGAGTTTAGTAGTATTTTTTCCCTCATCATTTCCAGTTAAAAAGTATCTTTGCACTCATTATTTTTCAAATTATTTATCTTTTAACAGGTCTGGCTAGTCACTCAATAGAAACTGTCATGTGACCAGTGTCTTTTGGCAGCATACAGTATTGGGGTGATAAATAAAAGAATTGATTAGAGGGGCAATCAATGAATGGATTATTTATCATGCCTTTTGTTGGACCACTAAAAATTCTAAATTTTCAGAAAACAATACTGCCAAGCGCAAACAATTTAGTATAAACTTGCATTGTAAAAACTTATTTAGGGAGGGAATTCTATAAAACAAAAAGAAAACATTTTTTCTAGAAGATCACCCTCAACACGATATGCTGCCAAAATAAATAGACAAATAAATAAGAATGGTTAGCCACTGAAAGGAAACTGTTACATACTAATGCTGTCTGGTAGCACGCTGTATTGGGGATGATCAATCAAATATTTAGAAAAACGGACAAACAATGAAAAAGTCACTTTTTTACATCGTCAGTAAGCCAGACCTAGTAAATAAAAAAATTCAAATTTGAAAAAAAAATAACATGTGAATACTGCCAGACACAAACTAAGGGATCAATTTAGCATAAACTTAAATAGCAAATTGAATACCACACTAAAAACCTTTGAAGGGGGGAATTTAAAGAAAAAAACAACGCAAAATGTTTTTCTAGATATAGTAAGGAGTACATGGTCAAATATCCAGTCCTCTTGCTCTAGCTGTACGTGTGATACATTAATACACAGCCAGCGAGCCAGACCAACTTGAAAACTGAAGAAACCTATGTTGACAGATTTGGTTGACGTTTTCTAATAAATAAGACAATACTATACTTCAAAGTGCGCCGAAGTTCAGCTTGCCTGGGGCGCCAGGAGGAACCCAAGGGCCGGCTCTTGATAACAATAAAATCAACAAAATGAATGGGATCAATAGACTAAACAGTTCTTTGAACAAATGTGTGCTCTGAGTGTTGTATACACGTCTCATTGGTAATTTACTCGATCCGCTGGAGATAAAGCTAGAGTAGAGCTTTAGCCACACCAAGAAATGTATCAATATTGACATTCTGGAACCTGGTGTGAACATAACGCATCTAGCGTACGCGACAGTTTGTTGAGAGCAGGCTAGGGTATAGATCTTACGCAGTGTTAGATGTCCTGAATGATGGATATCACGGGTTCTTCTCCTCTTTTTATGTGTACTATTTCATTAGCCCAGTTATTCTCAACCTATCTGACGCGGCGCACCAATTCATAGGTAGGTATGCTGCAAGAGTTTTAAGGAAGATAGATCCTCCCGTAAACAAAGGCCATGGGACAGTGTTTCAAGTATGGATACAAAAATAACACTCAAATTTGTTTTGGCATCTTCATCATCATCATCATCATCATCATCATCAGTCTTTTAATGTCCATCATTGACCATGGACCTTCCCCAGGATCTGCCACATTTCTCTATCATGGGTGTCACAGAGCCAGTATTTTCTAAATTTATCTAGTTCATCTCTCCATCTTGTATTCGGACAGCCTTGGTTTTGCATATGGTCTCTGGGGAGCCATGTTGTGAGTCGTGACGCACAGCGGTTGTCTGCCATTCTTGCAACATGGCCGGCCCATTGCCATTTAATTTCAATAGATTCTATGATGTCATGGACTCCTGTTTTCTTATATACTGTGCTGTCTTGTGATATCTCCATGTAAGGTTGAAGATGATTCTCTCATGTGCGCATTGCGTGCTTCTTAGTTTCTATGTTTTAGTTCCACAAGTGATTATCGGGAGGATGCATTGGTTGTATACTCTTCTTTTCAGGATTATTGGGATCGTCTTATTTTTGAAGGTTGAGCTTGCTCTGCCAAAGGCTTGCCATCCCAGGGTGATTCTTTGCTTGATTTCTTCTTTTGTGGGTTAGTATCACTGGTACTTTTATGGAGCGCATTAAACCCTTTTTTTTCAGTCATGCAATAAATAAATACATGTGTAGATCATTAAAGATCCAAATGACAGTTTTAAATTCTCTCCTGAGTTCTATAGTGTAGAGCCTCTAATTTCCATTGCCAGCAATAAATACTTGTTTTATAAAAATTCAGATTTTTTACTGATCACTGCCCAAGACAAGATGAGAGAAGGAACTTATTCATTGATCATTCTTTTTTCAATTTTTCAATTGATCACCCTGAAAATGGCAAGCTGCCAAAATACATTAGTAATGTGATAGTTTGTATTGAGTGACTAGCTAACCAACCTTGGAAACAATGGACTCTCCCATTGAAATGATTTTAGTCATTTGTTTTCTCAAAAAAAATCATCTCATAGAAATTCAGATATATCTATCAGTTTTTTCTGCAAAGATTAACGAATGTATGTCTTCACATGAACTTCAGTAAAAATAAACATAATGTACAATCGACATCGACAAGTCAAAACAGAAAACAAGTAGCTGAAGAGAGTTGACCACTACATCTACCTCGGACAACAAATCTCAAAAGACAAAGAGATCAGACAAACAATCACTTTTGGTTGACAAGTTTTCAGTTGAACCAGCTCAACTTTCAAGAACAAGAAATTCCCGTTAGTTCTTAAAGGAGAATATGCAACCAATACATCCTCCTGATAGTCACCTATGGAGCTGAAACATGGAACTTAACCAAAAAGATAACCGCACAAAATGCATAGGAGAGAATCGTGCACAACATCGCTTGAAGTGATCACAAAAAAGAATAGTAGAGAAAGAAACAGGAGTCAGAGTTATCATAGAATCTATTCAAAAGCTCAAATGGCAATGGGCTGGTAACTCTGCAAGAATATTTGACAACCACTAGGCATCATGACTCACAATGTGGATCCCCAAAGATTATATGTAAAACTCTAGTCAGCAAAGAAGAAGATGATGATGATAGTAGTAGTAGTAGTAAAAACACCTTGTGTTGAAAGTTCAGGCAAAAATAGCAAATTATTCCTTTATGCATAGATTTACTTAAATATATTAGTGTTCAGTCATCTTCTCAGCATACAGATATTCATCAGGTGCACAAGGAAAAGCTACACAATATTGGTTTTTCGAAGATTGATATATGATAGTAAGTAATAGAGATACTATTTTTGCTTCTGTGCTTCCATAGATTTCCATTTAGGAGAGAAAATTGATAGCCTGTTATTTTCTGAACTGTCTGCATATGGATGATGGCCATTACGTTGAGAACTGTCAAGTGAAACTGTCAACATAGGTTTCTTCAGTTTTTAAGGCAGTATGGCTGGTTGATTGGCCAATGAACAACCGTAGCCATCAAGGAAGGTAAAAAGTTCCATCATTTTTTTATATTTGCATGTGTTTGTGTTTGAATGTTCCAGCGCTCATGGCCTTACTGTTTTGTCTACAGACTTGAAAATTAGCATCAGTACTCTGCTGGACCCTTCCTAAAAATTTTGTTGACCTTTTTGGAGGCTTAATCAAATAGGTTTATTAAACAGGTTTATCTACATTCTGGAAGATCTAGATGTTGCTAGGTGTTTTTTTTAATTCTATTTTAAATGTTTTCCAGTGGGAAACGCCAGTGATGTTATCAATAGAATTTATTCACATTTTTCTAATTTTGAAGCTATGACTGTTCAAGAACTGACAGCGATGGCAAGTGTATGTATATATCGTATACACAATTTGATGTCATAGCCAAATCACATACGATCACCGAAGTTAAGCAACCTGGTAAGAACTTAGATGGGTGACTGTCTCAGAATACCATGTGCTGTAACCTCTTTTCGTAAATTCCAGTTGATAACCCCAAAACAGCATGCTGCCAAGAGACAATCACGTGACTGACCAGACATGTTATTCAGCAAGTTCAGATATTTTAAAGTTCCGTAGCGATTGGCAAAAAATCCAATGTTCTTTAGGAAAATGATAATGGTTGATGCAATCGAGGGAAGATACGCAGGTCAAATCAAAATTAATTTTTAGCAACTCACTTGAAACATGCACGTACTCAATAGTCTGCCACAGTGTTTCTCAACTTTTTTTCCTCCTCTGTCGGTTCTTCTTGGTTATTTTAAAAATCTATCGCTTCCCCACCTCAGCTCAACTTATGCCACCCTTGGGATGATGGTTATAATAATACTATCATTGGAGATGGCCTCTTGCACCAGGTTCGAACATATATCAATCGTTTTGTATTTTGTTCGGCGAGCCAATATTATTGCATAGAGATCTACATCAGGATCGTAAATAATGAGTCGTGATGTCCATCGATTGTCTGCCATTCTTGCAACATGGCCAGCCCACCGCCATTTGAGATTTTTTTTTTTTAGTGACCAATTTAACAGAAGCTTGGATTGCATATTGAACAGCCCCCTGTAAAACTTCTTTTGGAACGGAATTTAAAAAAAAAATAACAAACATTTCCCCTATTCCGATATTATTGCATAGAGATCTACATCGGGATCGTAAATAATTCCTTTTTGCTCCCACAGTCTGTTCAGGTGGATTTTGAATGCGTTTAGGCTCGGTGCTTCTATTATTACATCTGGAAGACTGTTTCACTGATTTGTGGCTGGACACTTTAAAGTAAAATCTTCTGACATCTTTTTTACAGCTCTCTTTGAATGCATTGACCTTGTGGGCTCTAAATCTGTGATTTCGCTAAGGACTAGATTGAAAATGAAGTTTTGCAAAGCAAAAACCAATAATGATATTGAGTAGTATTGAGAATGATTGCTATATATTATCATATGTCTTTAGTCAAATAAATACTCATATCAAGTAGCATTCCAAAAGGAAAATTATTTTCAATTATGTGATTCCTCATCTTGGCTTAGCCAAGTGAATTTCATTAATTGTTATCAATAGATATCTGGAGCTTCAGAATGATCTACGTGTGCTTGAATAATGAAATTGATTATTAAAACACTTGATATGAAAATACATTGTAATAATCAGACATATATATGTAAATTGCTTTTTTTTCTTTAAAGAAAAATTCCTTTATAAGTGGCAAATTGTCACCCTCCTCAACTTAAATTTCACCCTCTCAGAGGAAATATTAACCCCCTGAGAATGACAGGAGCACGCGGCCACAATAAACATGTAACTAGTGAGTCATATACAAACCAATCTGTTATCACACAATTCATTGTAGAGGTTGGATGATGGTGCCAAAAATATTGATATAGCTGGAAAATGTCTAGATTTAGTTCCAAAATAGCTAAATTGGTTGCAGTTAGGTTATAATGCGATTTGGCTGTGTTGGACCCCAACAACCATGTTATAACGAGGCCAGTGATAATAATATAAAATTCAATATGTAAAAGGAAGAAAGAAAGAATAAAAGGGGAAAAAAAAGCAAGCTTTCCAAGGGAAATTATGAATCACTGCCACCAATATATGCTTGGGGGTAATCAATTAAATAGTTGGAAAAAGGGGTGATCAATGAATAATGTTATTGTACTCACCTTTTGTTGGTCTGGAATCACTAAAATAGGTTGGAATTCTAAAAAAATACAAGTGGGCACAAACTAGTGACCAATTTAACAGAAGCTTGGATTGAATATTGAACAGCCCCCTGTAAAACCTCTTTTGGAATGGAATTTTCAAAAAAAATAACAAACATTTCCCCTATTCATTGAAAAATCAAGCAGACACTAATTAAGCGATCAATTTAGCATGAGTCTATATTGTAAATTGAACCCCGCACTAAAAATTTATTAAACGGTGAATTTTCAAAAAACAAAAACAACATATTTCCCAGACATAATAAGATGTAATTATTTGAATTTTCAACCCTGTAGCTCCATGTTATACAGACATAGCAAGCCATCCAGCCTGACCACTTAAAAACTGAAGAAACCTATGTTGACGGTTCTGGTAGACAGCTCCTAATACTGTAACTTTCTGTTTCTCTTTTTTATTAGAAATGGACTCTTCCACTTAAAGGCAACAATTTTGCAGATAAGAATCTATCCTACCCAACATTTAAAAATGGACTCTTCCAGTGACATGGGTTCCGAATTTTTTTTTCTGAAGAAATCATCTTATATACATTCAAGTACATCTGTGAATTTTCTCACAGAGATTACCTCCTTGAAAATAAAATAAAAAGATCTAGTTAGTCAATCAATAGAAACAGTCTTATCAACAACATCTTTTGGCAGCATGCTACATTGGGTGGATGATCAATTGAAAATTTGAAAAAAAGACTGGTCAATAGATAAGTTACTTCTCTTGTCTTTTGTTGGGTAGTGATCGCTAAAACGATCAAATTTTCAAAAACCAAGCATGAACACTGCCAGACACAAACTACGGGACTTATTTAGCATAAACTCACATTGTAAATTGAACCTCCAACTTAAACCTTATTTTGGGGTCGATTTTCAAAAAACAAAAAAATTGTTTATCGTAGACATATCAAGAAGTAAATGTTTAAATTTTCAGCCCTCTTGCTACATTGGTGCAGCCTGTGCACACAACATATTCTTAGTCAGCCAACCAGATTCACGAAAAAACTGTAGAGCCCTATGTTGATGCCAATAGTTCTGATTGACTGTTTTCTAATATCAATGAAGATATATATCAATCTTTTTTTATAGGGTTATTCTCTGGTTGTCATTCGTGACACAGGATCTCAGACTCCTTACATCATGCAGGTCAGAACACAACCGTACAACGTATCTAAACAACATATATAAAATAGGCAACAACATTATTGGTAATTGCAAATGTAGGAATGTTCTGATCAAAGGGACTGGTCACAAAAAAACTGATCAAAAGCTGTTAAAATTGTTTGAAATAGTTGCTCTCAGAAGTTTACAATAAAAATCTTGAAAACTATGCGAAAGAGATACTGAACCATGAGATCTTCAGATTGAAGTAGATATTGGGTGACACAACAAAACTGTAAGAGTTGACTAATCTGGAAGGGGAGATAATATAAATATCCTACATTCATGTATATAAAAAAGATATCTGATTCATTTTAAAGATTATGAAAAATATCACACTGCGTCTAATGCACAGATACTATGACTAAGGGATCATCTACTGATTAGGCTTGAATAAATTGCAGCTAGCATCTGTCAATTGTCCAAATTTGTCTCCCTGCAACTTCTAGCATTTTTAAAAGCTAAAATCACTATTGAAACACAGTGGACGAGATTGAAGAGAACGTGATGAGGTAGCTGATGGTGATCCAAAAAGAGGTCTTTGTGGACTATTTTAGAGAGTAGAAGGAAAGCCAGGAAAAGCATATGAGGTCCCAAGGGGAGTGTTTGAAGTGGACCAAGATGCCATTGCCAGAAGTACGCTATTCCATCATAAATTTTATAAATGGCTGAATACTTTCCACATAGACACTGCGTGTGTATGTGTGTGTGTGTGCACTTACGCTCAATTTAACCACAAATTATACGAAAATTTACCCAAGTGATTACAAAATAAAATTAAAAGTTACAAAATAGATGTCCGTTTTACATTTCACTCTACATAAATATCATCACTAAAGAGCCTTCATAAACAGTTAAAAAGATTGCTCCACAGTCTTATCTTAATATTCAGTATGAAAAAATCAGAAAGCCTATGATGAAACATAGTCTTGTCACTAGAAATCGACAATATTGATTTACCATACACCAAAACTAAGTCAAGAAGTATGTTGAACAACCATAGCCATCAAAGATGGCAAAGGGTTCAATCCTTCCTATATGGGCATGTGTTTGTTTTTGTGTCCATCTGTTTTTTTGTTTGTTTTTTTCTTGTGCTTACAGCCATACCGTTTTGTCTAATGACTTGAAAATTGGCATCAGTAATCCAAAGATTATAATCTCTGGAAAAAAAGCTTTCTTGACTTTTTTTTGGGTGGAGGATAGCCTTATTCTGACAGGTTTATTGATTTGTTTGTGTGTTCCAGTGCTCCTGGGCAAACTATTTTGTCTACAGACTTGAAAATTGGCATCAGTACTTCACTAGACGCCTGCAAAAAATGTTGTTTTTTTTGGAAAAAAAGCTTATTTTACCTTTTGGGGGCTTCAATTTGACAGTTTTATTATTAACATCTAGATTCTCTAGATGTTTCTAGATGTTTTTCTCACTCTATTCTAGATGTTTTCCAATGGAAAACGCTAGTGATGTTAATAATATTATTTATCTATTTATTTTAGTGTGGAAGAAGATGTAAGATTTGTATATAAAAGCTCATATCAAAAATTTTTGCAATATCAAAGTAATTAAACATTCTGGAAAATCTAGATGTTATTAATAAATCTGTCAGAACGAGGCCCCCAAAGTCATAAAGCTTTATGTTTCCGAAAATCAAAAATCTTGTTGAGTATTGACGTCAATTTTCATGTCTGTAGACAAAATGGTGTGGCCAGGAACACTGGAACATGCGAACAAAACCCGTCAGAATAATGTCCCCCCCAAAACACATAAATATCTACAATTGATATAGATACGAAGTCTCTAAAAGAAATCAAGCTTAGTGTGAAAAAAATGGAAAAATTTTGAGTTTATCGTCAACATAAATACTTTCATTTTACCTGTCTGAACACCTGCTACAAGCTTTTACAGTATACAAAATATAATAGTAAATAAAATTAGAAAGATGATTAGAAAAAAATGAAAAAACAACTGATTACCATATAACGAAAGGTGTTGATGAGAAATAAATAAACATTAAAGAAGTGTTTTATTATGAATGTTTGCAATAAGAATTGCCTTTTTGGTCTTTTTAACTGAAGAGTTCATCTCTTTGGTGTTCAGAAGTAATTATTACCTTGAAAGATACCAAGCAATTGTTGGCATCTGCTGCCTCTTTTCCAGGGCGTGTGTGCAAAGGATATATTTCTTGGTGATGCAAAGATGTTATATTTGGAATTTATCTTAGTAGCAACCCTGTTAACAGCAAAAAATGATATCATCTTTTTATAGAGGTACACTAGGTTTTGGTTACGTAAAACAATCGTACAGCACCATTATTCTTTATTGACTTTAAAGACTATAAAATGAGAAAGCCTGATTCAGGTAAGAGAAAAGTCTTGTTTGAACCCGCCAGTGCTAGATTTTGTAGACCCCCGAGGCCCCAGTGATATATTTTTTGAATGGAAAAGTTGAAGGAAAATTTAATTCATTTTTACAAGGCAAACAACATTTAAAATTCAAATATTCGTTTTGCATAATTTCTTAGAAACAAATTCCTCCAAAACTTGTACGTTCTTAGGAACATTGTTTTTTTAACTGCCTTGAGAGAGGAAGTTTGTCTTAGTCGTACTTAGACGTCTCAAATCGTCATACGATATATATATATATATATATATATAAAGTCTTTGGTTTCGCGACAGCATGTTTACTAGAAATATACATGCAATGTAATAATTGGACCTTTGTTCAAATAGATAATTTAGAGCACTTGTTCTTTGATCCTGAATTTAAAAATGGAATTTTCAATTAATTTCTGGAGGACCTCCAGCTGGCCTAGTATGTACTTCAAAATTCTTTGTAAGTAGAGAACCGTATTTATTTAATTAATATGCCGGTATCTGTTTAATTTATAACAATAAAATGTATAATCTATATTAATGTGTTTCATTTAACCATTAAATTCATATTGAACAACTGTGGCTATCAAAGATGGCAAAGGGTTTTATCCTTTTTTTTTATATGTGAGCATGTTTGTGTTTTTCGTCGTGAGTTTATGTGTTTGTTTGTTTGTTTATTGCAACAATCCTGGCCATACAGTTTTGTCTACAGACTTGAAAATTGGCATCAGTACTCCATTGTTTGTTTGTTTGTTTATTCCAACAATCCTGGCCATACAGTTTTGTCTACAGACTAGAAAATTGGTATCAGTACTCAATTGTTTAGTGGAGTACCGATGCCTATTTCCAAGTCTGTTTTTTTTTTCACTTTGGAACAAAAGCTTTTTTAACCTTTTTTTCAGGTCTTACTTTAACGAGTTTGATAACATCTGGATTCCCCTGAATCTAGATGTTTCTAGACATTTATTTAAGTCTATTTTAGATGTTTTCCAGTGGAAATAACATCTAGACTTTGAAGAATCTAGATGTTTACTTTATTTCAAATGTTCTTCAGTGTGAAATGCTTGTAATTTACGCTGAACATATTTTTTCTGAGATTGAATTCGTTTGTTTGTTTGTTCCAGCAATTCTGGCCGTACAGTTTTGACTACAGACTTGAAAATTGGCATCAGTACTCCATTGTTTAGTACTAGTGGAGTACTGATGCCAATTTTCAAATCTGATTTTTTTTCACTTTTGGAACAAAAAGCTTTTTTAACCCTTTTTATTCAGGCCTTACTCTGACGGGTTTGATGATAACATCTAGATTCCCCTGAATCTAGATGTTTCTAGATATTTATTTAACTCAATTCTAGATATTTTCCAGTGGAAGTAACATCTAGATTCTTCAGAATCTTGATGTTTACTTTATTTCAGATGTTCTGCACTGCGAAAAGTCTGTAATTTATTCTGAACATATTTTTTCTTCGATTGAATTTTTCTTACATGACTTCAAATTTTGACGCTGTGTTCATTCAATTATTGACTGTGATGGGAAGTTTAATATTTGTTTAATTTAAGTTTCTATCAATTCAAATGCTTTAAAGATATGAGGTGTGCATAACCCATAGGTCAGAGGTCAGTTATCAAATTATTATTATGTGACCTTTGTAGGAATGGGGAAATGGATGATTCCGTAGGTGGCGCTACTGTATAACAATTTATATCATACAATGTTTCAACGACAAAAAGAACCATTACAGCTTTCGATAGCAATGCTACAAATAGGTATGAAAATGATATGATAAATCATATGAAAAATAATTCCCACTAGTAATACAAGAGGAATTATGAATCACCATCTCCCATTTATGCATCTTTTTACCTTATAAATCAAGTAGTGGTAGTGGTAAAATTAAGTTACCTTGATGAATATTCAACCATTATAGTTTGAACTGTGAATTCATTACCAGACACAGACTAAGGGACCAATTAAGCATAAATCTTCATTGTAAATTGACCATCACTAAAACTGATTTTGGAGGTAATTCAAGAAAAAAAAAGAGGTTTTTTCGTGATCATTGAGAGGAGTGCGTGCGCAAAATTTCAAGCTTTTAATATTAACAGTCAGGGCTATTGCAAAAAAAAAATTCATTGATCCACTCCAAAATTTGATCAATTGTTCTGTGGTCCACGGCCCATCTTTCCATAAAATGACATCGGAATTCATTGAGAACCTTTGGGGGCATTGCGTGGAGAGTCAAACAAACAAATACAGAAAAACTTGAGTGAATATGTAACCTCTGTCCAACTTTTTCGGCAGCAGTAGATTTAAAAATAATGTCAAAGAAAAATTGTGATAATGATAAACCTATCAATAATTTTTTTTTTAATCGATAAAGCAGGTCTGGTTAGTCAGTCAGTAGAAACTGTCATGTCATTTGGCAGAATGGGAAAAGTTCTGATCAGTGAATAACTTACATCACTCTATTTGAATCTTAAGAATACAAGAGTGAATGCTGTCGGACACAAACTAAGAGACTGATTTAGCATAGATTTACATTATAAATTGGATCATCCACTAAAAACATATCTTAGGGTAAGAGCAAAAAAAGGTTTGTTTTATTTTTCCAGCAGCTGTTCAGCTCAATTGTAAGAGCTACACTACTGTGTAGTTGATACTCTATCGGTCGCAGGTTCAATTCCTGCAGCAGCCCCATTTTCTGTAATTGTTTATTCTATTTATGTTGTCAGGGCCAAATGATACGTTCAGCAGGTAATAACAGGAGATCAAATAGATTTTTAAAATAATATAATGCAATTCATAATTATATATTATGGTTAGGAAATATCTTAAATTTCATTCCTACTGCTCATTTAGTGCAGCCTGTATATGTATATACATACATAGCCATCCAACCAGCCAGATTAACTTGAAAACTGAAGAAACATATGTTGACAGTTTTTGTTTATGGTTTATAGTTATTTTTATGTCAACTGATAAGACAAGCTTGAAAGTCAGACCATAGATGTGCTAGTTAGATCTTTGTTGCCTTTAAAAGTCCCTTTCTTTAACAATTTATTCATTGATAATATGTTGTACATTATCTAGAATTTTAATATATATCTGACACACCTAGATGTTTCTATGTCTTTTGAGATGTTTTTTGATGGAATTTTTGATGTAAACTTGAAAATAAAGTTGGCCACACCGGGTGGGAGGTCCAGGAGATTAGCGTTCCGAATTGTGATGAAGAGGATGCTTGCTGCTGCCTTGTCGACCGGTCGCTGCAAAACAAATCCTGAATGCTGCTCTCTCTCTCTTCGCCTTCTTTGTAAAAAATTGTGGCTAACATAGGCAATTACTCTTATTTGCATCATGACAAGTGTTTATAGAAAAAATCCTGACAGATAAACACATATAATGTCTTCATTCCAAGAGTTTTTTTGGATGATTGAACCCCTTCTCATTGATTGTATTGTTAACACAATGACTGAAAGGAAAATACAACATTATAAGTGTTGCTACCATTGGAGAAAAAAGTCCATTTACCACCATCATATTCAGAGAGTATCCCTGAAGAAGGTCATAGGAAAGATTCGCAGAAACATCATGTGAATAACATAAACAACATGAAGTTTAATTGTCCAAAAACTCTTTAAATGTTAATGGCCCTGCTAAAAAAAATAAACATTGAAATTTGTCTTTTACCACTTGTTTCTATGGGTCGCTCGATTTACAATTATAATCCATAAACTTTTTCAGTGAAACTGAGAAGCATGCAATGTGCGCATGAGAGAATCATGCTCAACCTTACATGGAGAGATCAGAAGACAGCACAGTATATCAGGAAGAAAACGGGAGTCCGTGACATCATAGAAACTATTAAAAAACTCAAATGGCAATGAGCTGGCCATGTTGCAAGAATGTAAGATAACCATTGGACATCATGACTCACAACATGGATCCCCAGAGATCACATGTAGGACCGAGGTCGACTAAATACAAGATGGAGAGATGAACTAGACAAATTCAGAAAATACTGGCTCTGCGACGCCCATGATAGAGAAGTGTGGCAAATTCTGGGGAAAGTCTATGTCCAACGACAGATGTTCAAAGACTGATGATGATGACGTTCCAACAAAAAACAAAGAAGTCATTTATCCATTAATCACCTCTTTTCCTAATTATTTAATTGATCATCCCCAACACAGCATGTTGCCAAAAGACGCTGGTCACATGAAGGTTTCTATCGCATGATTATTTCTTTTTATTCATGCTGTTGGACAATTTTTAAAAACAGGTCTGATTAGTCACTCAATAGAAACCATCTCATATCCAATGTCTTTCGGCAGAATGTTTCATCAGGCGTGATCAATTAAAAGAATTGGAAAAAAGAGGTGATCCACGAGTAAGTTATTTGTCTTTTGCTGGGCAGTGATCACTAAAAAAAGTCTCAATTTTCAAAAAAAAAATAACTGTGAAGGCTGCCAGACACAAACTTATGGATTAATTCAAAATAAATTTAGATTACAAATTGACCCTCCCCCACTAGAAATCCAATGAGGGACATAATTTTGAAAAAACAATTTTTTTCTAGATATAACTAGTAATTGTTTAAATACTTAGTTCTCGAGCTTCATTGGTATGACCTCTGTGTATGATACATACCTACAGAGCCAGCCAGCTAGACCAACTTAAAAACAGAAGAAACCTTTGTTGACAGTCATGGTGACAGTTCAGATTGTTGGTTTCAAAAATGGTCTTTCTTCCTTTTTTTCTTCATTTCTTTACATCTTGAAAAATTGTGGTTAACATCGGCAATTATTCTTGTTTTCATAACGACAAGTATTTATAGAAAAAAAACTGCCAGATAAATATATGTAATGTCTGTTTACAAGCTTTCAATATAAGTAAACATCATCTGTTTACAATATAACTGCACATATTTTCTTTTTATTTATTTTGAGAGAGGAAAATGTTACCCTTTAAGTACATTCGCTACGGATTCTCATTTCTTGACATTTTTTTTTCTTATTTCTTGACATCTTTTTTTTCTTATGTCTCGAAATCTTTTTTCTTTACTTCTCGACATCATTTTTTTCTTTCTGTATCTTTTGGAATTATTTTTCTTTTATGATTGTTGATATTATAAGTACTGGGGTATTTTAGGCAGGGTTACCATTTTCCGGCTAGATCTGACTGTTCAATTTTCCAATTCAGCCAATAAAAATGTACGAAAAATTGCCAGATTTTGCCCCACCCAAATGTTAAAGTTGGAAGAATATTCAGTAGGATGAAAATAATTAGATAAAAATTAAGAAATAGAATTGAACTATGGATGTTAAAAGCATTATATATATTCGGATTAAAAAGACAATATATGTAATTGTATGTATGGAGAGTCCTCAAGAGCTGTAGGCATAATGGTTTCATATTTGACCAAAAATGATCTCTGCCCCTTTATATCGATATTTGAAGATGGTATCCAATTTTTGAATCTAGTTACAAGTCATCGACCAAAACTGTCACCAAAACTGTCTTCAGTTTTTAAGTTAGTTAGGCTGGCCACCTATAGATGTGAGAGTATTATGTCTTAATGAAATATTGCAGTAAAATGATATAAGGAAGAGAAGCATGTCTCAAAGGTATATATACTTATTCAAAAACTGTCCAATAAGGACAAGAACAACAGCAACTAAAACTACAACAACCAATCAATATTAAGCATTTATCAGCAGGTGTAACTGCCTGATGGGACACCTACCTTTTTAAGTTATTAGAACACAATCTTTATCATCAAAAATTTATCCCTTGATCTTTAAAAAATTTGTTTCTAATTGTTTTTTCTTTTCAAATTTAAACATAGTCCTTCAAATGTCCTGGTTTCCGGACTGTACAACCTTTCCTGGTTTAAGATCCACAGTACTTGATTTTACCATACAGTCCTTTTAAATCTGATTTTGAACTTGTACACACGACCTCCAACTAATGATAGATGAACTAAATGAAGAGAGCAAGAAAGTCGGCCTACACATGAACTTCAGCAAGACGAAGATCATGTGCAACAACCACATCGGGGATAAAAACACTAAGATCAAATTCAAGGACACACAACTGGAGGAAGTAGACCACTACATCTACCTAGGACAACGAATCTCCATGAGACCCTCAAAAGAAGAAGAAATCAAGCAAAGAATCACACTAGGATGGCAAGCCTTTGGCAGAGCTAGCTCAACCTTCAAAAATAATAAGATCCCATCAATCCTAAAGAGAAGGGTGTATAACCAATGCATCCTCCCAATAGTCACTTATGGAGCTGAAACATGGAACCTAACCAAGAGACAGACCCGTAAATTGAGAACCATGCAACGTGCACATGAAAGAATAATGCTGGGCCTCACTTGGAGAGACCACAAGACAGCACAGTACATCCAAGAAAAGACAAGAGTTAGGGACATCATAGAATCCATAAAAAATCTTTAATGGCGGTGGGCTGGCCATGTTGCAAGAATGAAAGACAACTGATGGACATCACAACTCACAACATGGGTCTCCCGAGACCACATGCGCAACCGAGGCCGGCAAAATGTTAGATGGAGAGACGAGCTAGATAAGTTCAGGAAGTACTGGCTCCGTGACGCCCATGATAGGGAAGTGTGGCAAATCCTGGGGAAGGTCAATGTCCAACGATGGATGTTAAAAGACTGATGAGGATGATGATGAATGAAATGCGTTTTCTATTTTGCTAGAGATTTCCATACCTCTTTTGCAAAATGTATGTTCTATTTCTTATATCAATCATTTTTATTACACCTGCAATGTCCCACAGTATTTCCAGATCAGTTTTGATTCTCACTTTATCACCAATTTTTGATTGTGAGTTGAGTGAACGAACGTCATAAGTTTTCTCATACTTCCTTTTCATCCTTGTATTTTATTCTTCAACCCTTTTCCTAACTTTCCTTAAGTCAGGCCATTTAGGTTTTAATTTGTCTAGATGATTAGGAAGAGTATTTCTTATTTCACTTCCCATTATTATTTCTACAGGACTGTGGATGATACTGGAGTACTTCTGTATGCCATCAGTGTAAGGAAAATATCAGGCTGTTTTAGGAGTCTTTTAGCTATTTTCACACCACTTTCTGCCTCTCCATTTGCTTGTGGAAAAAGAGGGCAGGCAGTGATGTGGATGAATCTATAATCTTCAAAAGCTGACAGCTCCATTAGGAATACCCAACCTGGCAAAAATGTTTTTTTAATTTTTCTATTACTTTGGCACTGGTTATGAAACTGATACATACTATTTCCAAGTACCGTGAAAAATAGTCTGTAATGACTAAATACTTCTGTCTCTTTCTCGTATCCAAATCACTGCCAATTCTTTGTCACGGTCTGTCAGGTTAGATTGTTAGTTTAAGAGGTTCATATTGATTTGCTGAGCAGTGTTGATGACAAAAAATGTTTTCACAATGTCCGCAATTACTTGTAATATTCTTGGTCACCACACTGAAGGAATTAGACCACTCTTTACACTTGTTCAGAACCATATGGCCACTGCATATTCAGCACTTAATTATAGGGGGATCACTTTTCTATTCTGATAGAACAATAATTCTTTACGTGTTAATAATACATTCCGATTAGAAAAATAAGGTTTAACCTATTCATTAATATTTTGTTCTTCTGTTGGCCATCCATCGAGCGTAAAATTAATAATTTTTTTTGCTAAATAGGGTTGGTAGGAATGACATCTTGATTTTCTTGGAGTTTTCTATCAACAGTAGGTGTAGTTTCAACAACACAATCTTTGTATAACCCTACCTTTTTCACCGTATCTCCGAGTTTCTCATTTATGGGACAATGAGAGAGAGTATTGGGAACCGTGACAATCTTTGACATCTCAGAGGTGATCTATATTATGTCTATGTTTTTATTTAGGGGACTGAAATCTTGTGGTCAGTAAGCAATCAAAAAGATTCAAGTTCCATGATTTGACAGATGAATTTTTCACAGGCCCTGACTGCTGCTAAGTACTCCTTTTCAATCTGAGCATAATTTTTTTCTATCAGTGACAAAGTATGTGAGGCAAAAGCTATGGGTTTTCTTTTTCCCTAAACGAGGAGTCAAACCCCAGTCCAATTTCTGTTCCAACCAAAATGATTACTGCAACTTTTGTATTGTATATATAACAAACAAAAATTATAAATATCTATTTTCTTGTATAAATATATTTATTTATTACAATGAAATAAAAATATGTATCTGTATGATAAATTTCCATAAATATGTAAGACTCGTTAATTTAGATTAATCAGTGAGACAGCATATGTTCTATAGCCAATTACATTCATATCTGCCCCAGTATTGATTCTAAATGCAACTAGCATATTACAGATTTGTTACTTTTTGTATCATGAATCCATCTGCCTTTTTGTCCTTGTTTTGTATCATGAGTCCGTCTGTCTTTTCGTCCTTGTTTTGTATCATGAATCCGTCTGTCTTTTTGTCCTTGTTTTGTATCATGAGTCCGTCTGTCTTTTCGACTTTGTTTTGTATCATGAATCCGTCTGTCTTTTCGTCCTTGTTTTGTATCATGAGTCCTTCTGTCTTTTCGTCCTTGTTTTGTATCATGAGTCCGTCTGTCTTTTTGTCCTTGTTTTACTAAACTAAACCTCAAGAATATTCACTCTTTCCTTACTGTATTTCACGGACATTTTTGATTTTCATTATGCAGCATACAGAGAAATGATTAATTTTCCGTATTTTTTCTATATTTCCCCTTCTGCTGGACAGTGATCTCTATCATAATATCTGTTACATCTCCCACAGCTCGAAAAACTTTGAAGTCTGCAACCAACTCCTTTCTTTTCAGGTGATTTTGGGTGTATTTTTCTGCTCAATTTTATTTAGTCGACATGCCGTTTTTATATTACTTCCATTCGTAAACTTACTTGTTCATGACCTCTGGCCATTTCAACTGCCTTTTCCAATTTTGAATCTGAAATAAGCCAATGTCTCTCAGACATTTCTCTGTTCTGGAGTCCTACAACCAACCCATTACTGATTCGGACATTTTTTTATTGTTAAATTCACAATCTTCTGCAAGTTCATGGAGTGATCTGACAAACATTTCAACGGATTCATCCGAGTGTTGAATTCTAATATGAAATTTGGCTCTTTCATTGATTATATTTCATGGGGATGGAAGTAAGTGTTGAGCTTTGCCAAAATCATTTCAAAATTTCTTTCATCTTCCTTTTTTTCCTTAAAGAGAAGGTTTTATAGATACTTTCAGAGTCATTTCCCACTCAATATAGCAGAGTATTTATTTGTACATTATAGCCTTCCTTGTATAGTTTAGATGCAACACAAAGTCTTTCAAACCTTTGGCACAAATTTTTTCAATTCACCATGTTGGTGAAGTCCAAAGATTCTAGCACGTTTGATTTGAACATTTTCTTTTTTTATTTTTTTAATGTAGAAACGAGTTTTTTCTCAAACAAAATAATCCCTTTACCTTTCTCCTATTTTAGCCTGGCAGGCATGGATTCAAGATCCCCATCTGACACCATGTTTTAAAATTATATACACAGTGAATGTCAACATTTTGTGCCTCACGCACTCTTCAGTGTTCGGCAATATATTTTGAATAATGCATTTTTCTAATATCCAATCAGATTTATAATGATATGTGTGTATGTGAGTTCCCTAAGCTGACTGTATTAAGTATCAGAAGATGAACAATTCATATCTGATAAAATGTGATAATTATAAAGACATTTAAGTCGGAACTTAATTTTTACGCAACAAAAAAAAATTTCAGTAGCGATTCGAGTGACCACAGATCAGGTAAATACTTTATATACTTATATGCACATACTACATTCTCACATCCAAACGGGGACACACAGACCATGTATGCATACACACACACTTACACACACATGCCGTATATGCTCACATACACATAAATATACACATGCCCACATGTATATGTTTCGTTTCTTGACAAAATATCACAGTAAAATAGTACAAAGAAGAAAATCATGTCTCATAGATATTCATATTTATTCAAAATCTGTCCATTAACAAACAACCAATCAATATTAAGCATCTATCAGCAGGTGTAAGTACCTGATGGAACAGAATTTATGTATGAATTATGTGCACAGGCCATACCAGAAGAGCTCAAAATTTGAACATTTGCTACTCATTACACCTACTCATGAACTTCAGTAAAACAAAAATCATGTGCAACAATCATGTTGAAAATAAGAACATAACTGTCAAGATGGAAGATTCAAAACTCGAAATGTTAGACCACTACATCTACTTAGGAAAATGAATCTCTATGAGACCCTCAAAAGAGGAGGAAATCAAGCGAAGAATCACTCTGGGATGACAAGCCTTCGGCAGAGCAAGCAAAACTTAAAAAAAACAGACAATCCCAATAATGCTAAAAAGAGTATACAACCAATGCATTCTCCCGATAGTCACTTATGGATCTGAAACATGGAACCTAACCAAGAGACAGACTTCAAACTGAGAAGCATGCAGCGCCCACATGAGAGAATTAACCTTAACCTTACATGGAGAGATCAAAAGACAGCACAGTATATAAGGAAGAGAATGGGAGTCCGAAACATCACAGAAACTATTAAAAAACTCAAATGGTTATTGGTAGGTCATGTTGCAAGAATGAAAGACAACCGATAGACATCACGACTCACAACATGGATCCCCAGAGATCATATGCGAAACTGAGTCTGTCAGAACACTAGATGGCGAGATGAACTTGACAAATTCAGGAAATACTGGCTCCGCGACGCCCATGATACAGAATTGTGGCATTCCTGGGAAAGGTCTATGTCCAATGACGGACATTAAAAGACTGATGATGATGATGATGATGATGATGATATGTAAAAAAAACAATTTTTTATTTTTTTCCAAATTTCTCCTCAGAGGTTCTTTGTGATCACCGCTCAACAAAGTAACTTCTATATTGATCAGCCCATTTTCCAATTTTTTAATTTATCACCCCTAACATGGTATGCTGCCAAAAGACATTGACCACGTGGCAGTTTTCTTTTTTGATTACTTTTATTATAACTACCAGTGGTGCCACAACATTCTATCAAAAATTATTGAAAATGCAAAATACACAATTATACATACACACCACAAACACTTACATATTCGCATCTACAAACACATACACATACTACGTACACAAAAATATGATAATTACAAAGACGTTTATGTAGGAGCTATAGTTTTGCTCAGCATCTGAATTCATCATTATCACCATCATCTTTTAGCGTCCGCCATTGGACATAGTCCTTCCCCAAGATTTGCAAGATGTCTCTATCATGGACATCACGGAGCCAGTACTCTCTGAACTTGTCTAGTTCATAATACCATCTTGGATTTTTTTAGTTTCGGTTCCGCATGTGATCTCTCGGGATCTATGTTCCGAGTCATGATGTCCAGCGGTTGTCTTGGACTCTTATTTTTCTTCAATATACTGCGCTGTCTTGTGATCTCTCTATCTGGGGTTGACCATGATTCTCTTTTGTGTACGTTGTATGGCTATCAGTTCTATAGATGTGTGTGCATCTTGCAAGGATTGAACCTACATCCACCAGGAAGCAGCCTGTATGCGACTCAAGTTTTACCAAACAACACTTTTGGGGAGGCAGGAGTTCAAAGAGCATATGTATTGATTGTAGGCATAAATGTTTATATATATATATATATATATATATATATATATATATATATATATATATATAAATATGATAAATTTTTAATTTGTAATAATACAAATAAAAAGAAATAGAAAACAGATTTTATCTTTTGTTGATCAATATTCAGCAAAGTTAATAGAGCTATTGATGTATAAAAATAAGATTTACAAGGAAATGTACCTGGTGAATATCAACATTTCGTGGCTAACATGCTCTTTAGTAATTGGCAATATGTTTTGAATAGTTCATTTTTCTATTAACCAATCAGATATATATTCATATATATATATATATATGTATGTATATATATGTATGTATGTATATGTATGTATGTATGTATGTATATATATGTATGTATATATGTATGTATGTATGTATATATGTATGCATGTATGTATATATATATGTATGCATGTATGTATATATATATGTATGTATGTATGTATGTATGTATATATATATGTATGTATGTATGTATATATATATATATATATATATATATAGTCTAGAAAGCTTTACAGCTTTAAATCCTAAACATTAAAAACTTTTTCAATAGATTTTTTTGTGTCACTTCAGTCACTCATTTCCCAATATCTGTCAATGCAATTCATGTAATCTTCAAAAATGTTTTTTCTCTGTTTCCCTTATACTTTGTTATCATTGTACAATGTATAAATTGTCTCTTGTTGGGATCATCGGTAGTTTACCATATAACCATTTCAGGTATTTTAAAAACGAAACAGTTATATTAACATGGTACCCCAGCAGTGTTGATCAAACATCACCTCTCTATCATATTATATAGATTATGCCATACATATTGTTTGTCATTTTATAAAAGGTTTTATGTGTATTGTATATTGATATTATTTCATACTACGTATTTATTTTTTGAAACAAGGTTTACTTATCTAGGTTACCCTAAAAAGGTTTCTAACGATGAGGGATCAGTAAATATAACAACAGACATGACTCGCTTTTCGTGCCATTTCCATCGAATTATATACATATTATATAGATTATGCCATACATATTGTTTGTCATTTTATAAAAGGTTTTATGTGTATTGTATATTGATATTATTTCATACTACGTATTTATTTTTTGAAACAAGGTTTACTTATCTAGGTTACCCTAAAAAGGTTTCTAACGATGAGGGATCAGTAAATATAACAACAGACATGACTCGCTTTTCGTGCCATTTCCATCGAATGTTCACCCATGTGAATATTAAATCCGTTGCGTAGGTTTTAATTTCAGACAGCATGTAAACTAACTTATGATATCATCTTTAAGAATACTAATTACCCAGTAAACACTTTTTCGAGTTGATTCTCTACCAGCATATTCAACCGAAGAATTTGATAAATATTTTCCACTAATTTCATCTGTGTGTGTGAGTTCCCCACACCGACTGTATTAAGTATAAAAAGGTGAACAATTCATATCTGACAAAATGTGATAATTATAATGACATTTGAGTTGAAACTTCATTTTTGCTTGGCAACAAAGTTTCTCAATGACAAATCAAGTGACTGCAAATCAAGTAAATATTTCGCTCTCAAAAATACACATACCATTTTCTCTCATGCAAACAGGCACACACAGGCCAAATATATATATACACGTACACCCATGCATACATGTCGTATATGCTCTCATACACATGCATACACATGTATATGTTAGTGTTTGTGGCGTGTATGGACACGTATTTTGTATTTTTCAGGAAACATCATTTGATAAAATGTCCTGCCATGCTACTTTGGTATTTTTGCATTGTACAAAAGTTTTCCCCCTGATATCTGACTTTGGTGCAAACCAAGCCTGTTGCCAGGGTACAGTGAGTACAGCAGCCATCTATTAAGTCTGGGGAGCATTATTAAAAGAGAGATGGCTTTATTTTTTAAATAGCATAAAAAACACCCAAAATAGCCAAAATACACCAAAAAAACCACTAAAAATAGACAAAATCACTCCATAGAGTGGCCAAAATGTTAAAACACATCCGTACTAATTTAGGGCTTTTTCCGCATCCACAAAACAAGAAACCCTCTGAATTTAGAGCCAAGAGGCCTAAATAGGTAATGATCAATTCACATTATATCACCCCAGGCGAGGGGAAGCGTATGATTTCCAGGATGGACTAGGCTCCACCCTATTCACTCATTGGTGACAGGCCTGGCATTGGTTGTGTTATTCCAGCAACTGTACAATTACTGTCACATCCATTCTACACACAGAACAGATTCTTTTACGAATACGCCGTTGTTCAAGTTGTACACAAGTTGACAGAAACTCCGCACCTATTTTTCTTCAATAAGTGCGTGTTTGTATTTGTGACGGGCACTCATGCCCATAGCAATTTTGTCGAAGCATTATTTCGATGAAAAGTCATACCATGTTACTGGGGTATTTCAGCACTCTTCCTGAACTCTCAAACTGATATCTGACTTGAGCGCTAACCAGGCTTGTTGCCAGTGTACAACAAATAGGGGGCCCCCATCCTTTAAGGCCCTCCCCCATGGTGCCAGTTTTGTTATTTTGACAACTGTACAATTACTGTGGCACATACTATACACTAGTTATTTTTCTACTCGTAGGTTGTTAGACCAATTGTAGATAAGTTGACAGACATTCCAGACTTATTCTTTACAGCTGCCGTCTTCGTTTACCTTTGTTAGAGACTGCTAACCAAAACTGTCGACATAGATTTCTTCATTTTTTAAGTTGGTCTGGCTGGCTATGTCTGTATAGTGTGTACGAGCCACACCAGAAGAGCAAGAGGGTAAAAAATCTAAAGATCTTATCATATCTAGAAAAAACTTCTTTCTTTTTTTTTTTAGAAATGGGTTTTCAGTGGAGGGGGGGTGTAATTTACAATGTGAGTTTATGGTAATTTGGTCCCTTGTGATCACAAAAGATGAGAAGAGTAATTTCTTCATTGATCATCCCTTTTCCCTAAGTTTTCAATTGATCACCCCAACACAGCATGCTACGAAAAGATGTTAGTCACGTGACAGTTTCTACTGACTGACTAACCAGACCAGTTTACCTTTCTTTTTGCTTTTATCCCTTATATCTTTAGAAATAAGATACCAAGACTATGAAATAAACCGGTTCAAACCATTCATACCATTCTCTAAATTTTTAATTGATCACCCCCAACATGGCATGTTATTAAAAGATGATGGTTATGCGAGAGTTTATATTGAGTTACTGTGGTCAAGCTTCACTTGTACACAGATTTGCAGCCCGTAGGGTTCTGCCGTTTGTAATTCAGAAACAAACATCTCTGTAATAAAGTGTTTGTGAATCTCTCAGCAAGGTGATAAAGGTTCTCATCAGAAAAGAAGAATGTGCGTTCAATTTTTTTCATATCTCTCTCTCTCTCTCTCTCTATATATATATATATATGTGTGTGTATATATATATATATATATATAGAGAGAGAGAGAGAGAGGGGGATATGAAAAAAAATATATATATATATACATTTTAATACACACTCACACAGCACACACCACTGAATATGGGAAGAATCCCGAAACATGTATGGACTATTTACTTATAAGGATTAATAAACCTTACCACCAAACACTCCACTCCCGAGTCTGTCTCACTCTCTACAGTACACATTATATATATATATATATATATATATATATATATGTATATATGTTGGGTGGGTGTGCAAGGTTCTCAAATTTCTTGTAACGTTGAATAGAGACCGTAGTTTATAAATATAGGGTTCCATTTACTATTGTTATATTAAAAACCTTCAACCAAAACTGTCAACATGGGTATCTTCGGATTTCAAGTTGGTCTGGCTGACTTTGTATCACGCACACAGGCTGCACTGATGGAGTTAAAGGGCTGAAAATTTAAACATTTACTCCTTATTATGTCTAGAAAAAAAATGTTTCATTCTTTCAAATCCCTACCCCATGGATAGGTTTTAAGAGCTGGGTTCAGTTTACAACGTAACTTAATGTTAAATTGATCCCTCAGTTGGAACATAGTAGCATTCACACTTATTTTAAAAATTCACTTATTTTTGGAAATCACTGCTCAACAAAAGGTGAAAGAAGTAACCTTCACTGATTGCCTCATTTTCAAATTTTTTTTAATTGATCACCCCATGCACAGCATGCTGCCAAAAGATTTTGGTCACATGACTGTTTCTATTGAGGTACTAACCAGACCTGTCTTTGTATTTTCTAAATTCTGGTTGCAACTCAATTATTGATTCGCTCTGCGTCTCTGGTGCCCCTTTCCTCAAGCTTCAACAAAATCTTTGTGGAAATTCCATTGACATCTTGAAGGTTTCAGTCTATGAGGGAATTAAACAAAACCAAACAGGAAATATATAGAAAAGGAAAATACAATAAATGTCATATTCAAATAATTATTCCTAACCTTCAAAATAGATTCTAATAGGGTTGTCGAATTAGCCATTTTTTAACTAGATTCGGCTGATTTTTTTCAGATAGAAATCTACAAAAATACCTTGATATTGCCTAACCTGAATGTTGGAACTAGCATAATATTAAGTGAAATAAGACTGGTCTACGACGTCTTTTGGCAGCCTGCTGTGGCGGGGGTGATCAATTAAAGAATTGGAAAAAGGGCGATCAATGAATAAGTTACTCCTCTCACTGTTCGTTGGGCAATGATCGCTGAAAATGTCTGAATTTTCAAAAAACAATCATAAATGCTGCTGGACACAAACTAAAGGACTAATTTAGTAAAGATTTATATTACAAATTGACCCCCCCCCAAGCCTATTTAGGGGAGGGATTTCAAAAAAATAAAAATGACATTTTTTTCTAGATATAATAAGGAGTAAATACTATCAATTTTCAGCCCTCTAGCTCCATTGGTTTGGCTTGTGCGCATGATACATACATACATATGTAGCCAGCTAGCCAATTTGAAGATGGAAGAAACTTATGTTGACAGTTTTTAGCGACAGTTTGGGTTGACGGTTTTGTATGTGATAAACATCCAATTCAAATAACTATCATCAAGTTTCAAATTAGCCTTCCATAAGGGGATAATTTGGCTCTTTCCTTGCTAAATTTTGCACACGCACTCCCCTCAATAGATAAATACATATATATAACTATCAGAACACATGAATAACTAAAAACCCTGCTTTTCACTCTAAAATTTTGCATGGGCTTGATTAAGAATTGTGATCATTTTTTGGCCATTTTTAGCATCTTTTGTGTGTGTTTTGGCTACTTTTGGCATTTTGGGCTATCAATTTTGCACTTATTGGCAGTCAGACATGTGCCAAAATTTTTCAACTTGGCAACACTGTTACCAATTTAGCCATCTTCCGGCTAGATTTGGCTGATGTTTTCCTAATTTAGCCAATAGAAATCTACAAAAATGGCTGGATATTGTTCCACTCAAATATTGAATTTGGAAGAAGATTCAGAGAGACAAAATTTGGACAGAATTGAGGAATAGAACAGAAGTAAAAATTCTAAAACCATGATTGGCTGTTAAATTTGAATTATGAAGACAATAAATGTAATATCTATAAAAAATCGTTAAAAGCTGTAGGCTTGATGACTTCATATTTAAGCAAAAATGATCACCGTCTCTCTACATTAATACTTGGAGATGACATCTAATCATCCAATGATTGAATCTGATAAGTTTAATATAAGTGAACGTACAATTCTTATCAATAATTTGTTCCGGGGTTTTAATAAAGTGGACTAATAATAGCTGACGATGGGGGATACTCATTTAATATTGCTGTCTGTAACTCTTCCGAGGAATCTTTGTTTGTGGAGCTATATATATATATATATATATATATATATATATATATATATATATATATTATTATGATAATTAAATAATTGTGTCATCCACAGACAGCTGTTTCGTTGTATTACTACTCTTCAGTGTGGCTATAGACTATCTACTATCCCATCCAGTGCCATGAGGTCGAACGAAACCTTCGCCTCAGACCCAGAGGCTGGCATCTTGTCCTACACAGAACTGGATGGTCAGTAAGATTGAATTTAAGCAATATATTAACTCACGCATAATTCCCCATCCAACAGAGTGTTCTATTCCTAAGTTGGAAGAACATATATATATATATATATATATTTATATATATATACTGCTGATCAACACTGTTGGGGTACCATGTTATTGCATAATTGTTTTGGTTTAAAATCCCCCAAATGGTTACATGTTGAATGACTGATTATCCCAACAAGAGACAATTTATACATTATACCATAATAATAAAGTATATGTGAAGTAGGGGAAAAACACTAAAAAAAATTTCATAAATCGCATTGATAGATTTTGGGAAATAAGTGACTGAAGTGACACAAAAAATCTTTTGAAAAAGTCTTTTTTTTTTATCTCGTGTTTAAAGCTGTAAAGCTTTCTTGACTATGTTCTTATATGTAGTTGATCATAAATTTTCAGTAATTCAGGAAGAAACAGAATTTTTGATTCGTTGTTGATGAAATTTAATTAAAATTGATTATGTTCAATATTTAACAAAAGTATATAACATGTTTACTCATAAAGTTAGCTGAAAATTAAGAAAATATGGCCGATGTTGGCCATTTTAGGAAGTAGTTTTAGCTATAAATAACAAGCCATACTTGGCCACACAGGCTTTTCATCATCATTTCACTTATATCTTTCTTTCTAAATCAATTCTCTGTCGGTATCTATTCATAATAATCGTGCTAAATTTCGAGACGATCAAATTTTTCTCCCCTTTTTCCATTTACAAGGAAACTGTCAAAATATTTGTTCGGGAAATTATTAGGCTATCATGGAATACACTCAACACTGTTATTTGTTGGTAATTGTAGTGTGCGTGAATAACTGGCTTGATTTCCGATAAACACTGTTCAGAGTATATTAACTCTCAAACTCATACTAGGGAATTCAAAGAGTGATTCAAGAGGAGTAACCTTTGATTAAAGTCACTGTGCTGTCAACTGAATTTTTATAACCATAGATTTCTTCTCTATCCATCCATACATATAAAAATAACCCATTGTGCGGATGTGTCCCGTCATGCTAAGGGGTGTAATTGACGTAGTATAGTCACATTCGTGTAACTAACATAGTCAAGTAGACTATCACTTGTGTAACTGACATGGTAAAATATAATTACATATGTGTAACTGACATAGTAAACATAATTTCGTTCATATAACTGATGTAGTGCAATAGAATTTAATTCATGTGCTACTGATGTAATAAAAATGCCAGATTTGAAGAATGATTATAAATTGCGTTATATTATATTGACACTCTATTTGGAATCATCTCCTGTTACTGCATGGTGAATGTATCATTTGGCCCAGACAACATAAATAAAATTAACATCTAGAGAAAATAGGGCTGCTGCAGGAAACTATGCAATGTGTATACACATATTTCATATATGCTGTTATTTTAGACGGCACAATATATGTAGTGCATAATAATTGCACTAAATTCAAGACAATCATAGTTTTTTTTCCTCTTTTTCAATTTATTGGGGAACTGTCAAAATATTTCTTTGAGAAATTTTAAGACTCTCAGGGGAAGCGGTCGAGACTGTTATTTGTTGCTAATTGTTCTGTGTGTGACTGACTGGTTTGATTTCCAGTAAACAATGTTCAGAGTATATCAACGCTCAAATTCATATCAGAGAATTCAAAAGCTAATTAAAGGGGAGTAACTTCTGATTGAAGTTAGTTCTCCAGCGTTTTTTTGTAATTTTTTTCTTCATTAGAAACTGTCTATCATAGCTGTTAACATGATTTTTCTTCAGTTTTCAAGTTGGTCCGACTGGCTATTTATCATGAACACAGGCTGCATCAATGGAGCTAAGGGGACGAAAATGTAAACAGATGCTCCTTATTATGTAAAGAAAAAACTTTTTTTGTTTTTCAAAATCCACTGCCTGTACGTAGGTTTCTGAATTGGTTATGTGAGTTCCTTCTAAATTGATCTCTTATTTTGTGTCCAGCAGCATTCACGCTTGTTTTCTGGAAAATTCAGACTTTTTCTAAATAATCACTGCCCAACAAAAGGCTGAAGAACTTATTCATTGATCACCCCTTTTTTCCTATTTTTTAATTGATCACCATCAGCACAACCTGCTATAGTTTTCATCGAGTGACTAACCAGACCTGTAAGGAGAAAGAATTGTCTGCATTCTGATGTTTGATTTGAGAATAACTAAATGTGCGACAATCTTCCTCCAGTCAGGGTATCTGGATCACAAAACTAGGGCTTTCACGAAATCCCTGGACATTTCAGTCATTTCATTATATCCCTAGTTTAATTATCAGTGTGGTGATGGTAACGAGCTTGTGATTCAGACCAATTACTATTGTAACAAATTCAATCCTAACAGGGTACCCCACTTCTGTGGCCTTGTGTCAGACTAAGCTTAACTGTAGTGTATAAGCACAGTAAATAATGAAGCAGAATATACTTGATATTTATTAGATTAGGTTAGTTTGACAGAAGGCCTGTATTGCAGGGTACCAAGTCAGGATCAAATTCATTACAATCATAATCGTCAGCATCACAAGCTTGTTAACCATTACTAAACTGATTGCAAAAGTAGAAATTTCATGAAATTATTGGTGATTTCACGAAATGGTAATATTATCAATTTTGATGAGTTTTTACCTTCATTTTGATTTTCAATTACTTCTTGTCACAACCTTGAATCAGACCGTAATCCTATGGCAACGATCAAACAGCACAATCGGGAAATAAAGAGCCAGCCCATAGTAAGATTAAAATCGAACCCACACCCTCTAGTCAGAGTTAGCCACTTTTAACCATTCAAAATTAGGGTGATGGTAAAAACCAGTCAAATTTTATAATAATGTGGCAATACTTCATCCTAAAATAAAATTCAAAAGAATCTACTTCGTAATATTCTTATTTATAGCGACATACATATGGTATACCATAATTAATTTTTGACTTGTATATGAAACCGTCGACCAAAATATTACAATTTATATTGCATATGTATATACATATGCATGACGGACACAATTTACAATGTAAGTTTGTGCTAAATTAGTCCCTTACTTTGCCGGGTACCATTCATGCCTGGACTTTTTAGTGATCACCGTCCAACAAAAACAATTTATGAAGAGCGCCTCCGTAGACTAAAGCTACCAACTCTTAGCTATAAGAGAGTAAAAGAAGACATGGTAGAAGCTTATAAGATCATGAATGGAAAAAATCACGAGTGGGTTGGTAGCTTCATCAAGTGGGCAGAAAAGGTACAGAGAACGGGGGGGGGGGGGTAACCAGAAAATATACCAACGAAGAGCCAGGCTGGATATACAATGATATAGTTTCAATATCCGCATAGTGCTAATATGGAATAGTCTACCTAATGAAATAATGTGCTCCAAAAATATGAATTCTTTTAAGAACAGGCTTGATAAATATTAAGGTAAACAGGAGATTCTGTACAACTGCCAATCCACAATGAACTTTTGGAAGTTTGGAAATCTAAAATTATTACAGGAGTCTGGAGAAGAGGATTTAACGTAAAACCTGTTCCAGGAAACATCAATAAGCCAAGCTAATCTGAAAGCCAAGAGAAGTAACTTATTCATTGATCACCATTTTTTTCTAATTTTTGATTGATCATCCCGATTAATCTTAAATTAATCATGCTGCCAAAAAGATGTTGATCACATGACGGTTTCTTTTGAAACATCCTGATTTATTTTTTGTCAACTGATATTATTTTTTGGTTAGTCGAGAGCAATTAGCAGGTTAATCTCACAAGCCATTGCCGTTGATTTGATGCCCACTGGGTACTCTACTTTTGCAGCCTTGTGTCAGACTAAGCTTAGCTTGGTAAATATTGAACAAATGTAACCATTAAAGATAGCAAAGTGTTCTATCTTTTTTCATTGGCGCATGTGTGTGTTTTTTGTATCTAAGTGGTCATAGGTTTGTTTGTTTGTTTGTTTGTTCCAACACTCCTGGGCATACCATTTTGTCTACAAATCTGAAAATTGGCATCAGTACTCCACTATATCCTTTTAAAAAGGATTTTAGAATACTTGAAGAAAAAAAGCTTTTTTGACTTTTCGGGGGTCTTGTTTTGACGGGTCTATTTGTTTGCGTGCCCCAGTGCTCCTGGCTGTACTATTTTGTCTACAGACCTGTAAATTGACGTCAGTACTCCACTAAACCTCTTCTAAAAATTTCTGTTTTTGATTTTTGTGGAAAAAAGCTTTTTTAGCTTTTTGGGGAGCCTTATTCTGATAGAGATATTTCTAGATGTTTTTGTTCTTTTTTAGATATTTTTTGTGGAAAACGCCAGTTGTAATAAATAAAAGTGAATAGAATTTATTCTGACCATATTTATTCTTCGGTCAAACATTTTTACATGACTTCAAATTCTGACACTACAGTTGTTCAATTATTGACTGTGAGTCTACACATATATCAATGGAGATCACCTGCCATTATGTGATGGTTTGGAAGCTCATCTTGCAGGTAATTCATTGCTTGTGAGTTTGGTCCTCAACCAATGCATCCTCCCAATAGTCACTTATGGAGCTGAAACATGGAATCTAACCAAGAGACAGACCCGTAAATTGAGAACCATGCAACGTGCACATGAAAGAATAATGCTGGGCCTCACTTGGAGAGACCACAAGACAGCACAGTACATTCGAGAAAAGACAAGACTTAGGGACATCATAGAATCCATTAAAAATCTCAAATGGCGGTGGGCTGGCCATGTTGCAAGAATGGCAGACAACCGATGGACATCGCAACTCACAACATGGATCCCCCGAGACCACATATGCAACCGAGGCCGGCAAAGTGTTAGATGGAGAGACGAACTAGACAAGTTTAGGAAATACTGACTCCGTGACGCCCATGATTGGTAAGTGTGGCAAATCCTGGGGAAGGTCTACGTCCAACGACGAACGCTAAAAGACTGATGATGATGAGTGCCAGACTAAACCAAGTTGAGTAAATAAACTAATTATGATAGTACAAGAAACGTGTTCTGTACATGATTAGGAGTAAATGTATCAATTTTCAGCCCTCGAGCTCTGTGGAAACTTAGAAAACTCAAGAACCCTTATCTATAAAGAAAATATCCTGGTGGACTTCTACTTTTAGCCTCTATTCTTTGGACAGTATGTAATGAAGGAACTACAATCATAAGCAATGTCACACCATTAAAATTGTTTTTATATTAAATGGTTGACCTTTATCAAATTCTGTGGTATATGTCCGAGTACAATTATTATTATTTCTATTGATATTCGGACCATCCTCATCTTTGTTGTTTTTCATACAACGTTTCGGCCGTTGCACTCTACGGCCTTTGTCAGGTATGAAAAACAACAAAGATGAGGATGGTCCGAATATCAATAGAAATAATAATAATACCTCATCTCAAAAATTCCGAGATATACAATTATTATGTTTTCCAATAGTTGTACAATGGATGATATCATTTCTCCTATACAATCTTTGCAATGTATGGTTTGATATTTAACATTATCTATCATGTTAGGTTCAACATTCAGTCGGTTTCTTTGTTTGTTTTTCCAGAGAAAACCCCTAACCAAAGGTAAATTGTGCGAAAATAGTTCAGTTATCCTGAATTTTAAATTCGTAATATTAATTCAAATTTTTAACTGCAGACCCCTGACCATCATCCATGGACCACAGTTTCAAAACTACTGCTCTAGTTCCATTGCTGCGGCCTGTACACATGATAGATAGATAGATAGATAGATAGATGGCCTGCCAGCCAGCCAGAGTCACTTAAAAATTAGTTGAAAGTGAGGATTCAAATCAAATAAGCAACAGGAAATGACTGCAAAGATCAGTAGCTCGAAATCCACTCAGACACTCTCTTCCTCTGTCTCCTTTGTTCTTTCTTTCTCTCCTTTCTTTCTTCTTTCTTCCTCTTTCTTTGTCTTCTGAGATCGTGACGTACATCAGCAACTGTAACTTTCGACAGACTAGTGTAAGTCAACACTGACTTGTCGCAGCTACCCGTTTTTATAGCCATGCTCTCCGCACAGCCGTGTTCATCTTCTGCTTCCTACTTACAAGTCCTTCCACATACGTTGACAACCCGCAATATCATGTGCACCTTTGCGAGTGGATGCACACGCACACTCGGGGGCTACTTTCGACGAGGTAAGTCACTGTCATTTTCTCCGTTACGCCTATGTTGACAGATTTGGTTGATGTTTGCAAATAGATAGATAGATAGATAGATAGATAAACAAACTCATTTGAAAATTGAAGAAGCCTAATATAGATAGACGTAAAGTTCCTTTTTGCTATTTCTCATTTTGTCCTTATACTTCTAACATTAGCACCTTCACTTTCTAATTTTTTCTTCTTCTCGTTCCTCCATCCTTCTCTGTTCATTTTTTTCTTTCTTAACGTTCCTTCCAGCAACTTCCAGAGAAAGTCCTTTCATCTCCATCAATTCTAATGCCACCAGTTACCAAAAAAAGAAAATAATCTAAAGAAGCGTTGCCAAGATGTATTGCATTCTTCATGACCAAAGAATCCTTTGAAGGCAGTTATAGGAAATGATCTTCTATAGACCTTCAGCAAAAAAAAAAAAGAAATAGTTATTTGCTATTTACAGCATCAGACGAAAATGGCTTCCACAACTTCATTCTTTTTCAGAAAGAAATTCATCAAGAATCATTTGTTACCTCTTTTATGGTAACTAATCATAAAGTTGATATTTTACTCAACCCACTTTAGTCTGGTACAAGGAGAGATGGATTCATACCTTTCCCAATGAAATTAATGCAAACTAAAAATCCATCAGAAAACTCAAATGGTAATGGGCTGGCCGTGTCACGAAAATATCAGACAACTGCTAGACATTATGACTCACTATGTTGATTCCCGGAGATCATATGCGAAACTGTGGACGGCAAAAAAAATAAGAGATGATCCAGATGAGTTCAGAAAGTATTGGCACTGTGACACCCATGATAGAGGACTCAGGCTAATCTTGGGGAAAGTGTATGTCCAACGACGGAGGCTAAAAGGCTGATGATGATAACGAGCTTATTCAAGCATAAGGAAGTATGGATTCAAGCCTTTCCCAATGGTATTAACATGAAGTGAATGCAAACTCTTAGCTCAAGTTTGAACTTGGTTCACAAATTCCATTTTCTTTGCTACTAATTGTAAGGCCACCTGTACCTCAAGATGACAGATCAAGTGACCATCAGCATTTTCACTTATTTTTTGAAAATATTTTCTGTGATTACAACCCAACCAGAAGTCAAGAAAAGTAATATATTCATTCATAACCCCATTTTCCGATTTTTTTAATTGATCGCTCCCAACACAGCAGACATTGGTTACCTGACAGTTTTTGTTGAGTGACTAATCAGATCTATCTATCTATTTCAGGATATGGTATCGTAGGATGATTTGGAGGACTGTTCACATTAACTTAGTACAATGGATTCTAAATGTTACATAAAGTTCTTCAGTCAATAGTGATGGCCTCACATTACTAACTCTACTGCTATAACTTCTAAATGTCTATCAAAAAGTTAAATGAAGTGTTTAAATACATATTGGATCAACTTTAAGATTTTGATACACAGCTCTACTCAAGAAACTCTCAGGCATACCTTAGGTCTTCGGACCCCAGGGTGATGCATTGGTTATACCCCCACTGCTTATATGCACCCTGACATTTCTTCCTTTGGGAAAAAAATAGTTATGCACAAAGTTCATCCACAAAGTATCCATCTGCAAGAAATCAATTTTACGATATCAGTCTGGAAAGTGACCAGCCATTTTGAATATCTCAGGGATTTGGTTGTGCAACTTTGATGTCACTTTGCAACCAATCAGAGGGGATCATAATCCACATGTGTGAACAGGCACTCTACCGTGGGGTTACTCAGTTGGTAAGGAGATGCTGTCTTTATGCATCTGTTGTTGGACAAAGACCTTCCCCAGGATCCGCCACATTTCTCTATCATGGGCATTGCGGAGCCAGTACTTTCTGAATTTTTCTAGTTTGTCTTTCCATCTTGTATTCTGCTGGCCTTGGTTTCCATGTTGTGAGTCGCAATGTCCATCAGTTGTCTGTCATTCTTGCTACATGACCTGCCCATTGCCATTTAAGTTTTCTTATAAATTCATATGACGTTGAGCATGATGATACTTCCATGTGCACATTGCATGCTTCTCAGTCTGAGGGTCACTCTCTTGGTTAGGTTCCATATTTTGGCTCTTCAGATACCGATCGAGAGGATGCATTGGTTATATACTCTTCTTTTTAGGTTTAATGGGATTTTCTTGTTTTTGAAGGTTGAGCTTGCTCTGCCAAAGGCTTGCTATCCTAGAATGGTTCTTCACTTGATTTCTTCTTCTTTCGTGGGTTTCTTCAATTTATTTAGATTGCTTACTTGTAAAAAATATAGAAAACGGTTATTATTCCCTTCAAACTTTGCTTTTGTGGCCAGGACATTGATATTCATTGGTAATTGTTTTTCTTACTTTAAGTAATTAAAAATGTGCAAATTTGCTTGTTGCCCAGTTGAAAATGGGCAGATTTCAAATTATCAATGTCTTGGTTGCAAAATCAAAGTTTGAAGGGAACAATTAACATTTTCTATACTTTTTAGACAAAATCAATCAGAAAATAACACTTATTACCCAGTAACAAAAAAAAAAAAGAAGTTGGGGAAAAAAATATTGCTCAGTATTTTAGTCAATTTTGCTCCTATTGTTTACCCCCTCCTCCCGTTTTTTTTTCAGCAGGTTGGGAGTGGGGGTCATTCCACGTTTATGCTTAATCGATCCCTTAGTTTGCGCCCATCAACATTAATGCTTGTTTTTTTTTCTTCTAAATTCAGACTTCTTAATGCTCACTGCCCAACGTTCATTGATCACCCTTTCTTTCATTTTTTAATCGATCAACACCCAACACGACAAAGACGGTTTCTATTGAGTGACTAACCAGACCTCTTTTGATTTTTTTTTTGTGGGGGATATTTTTGTTAATATTCATCTCCCTCGTTTTTTACGTTACCATTCATCTTTTATCCTCGTTATCGTATAATTACACCATGCAATGCAAATTTTGTCCCTACGTGGTGTTATTTCCTGGTTACTTGGGTGTAAAAAGTATAGAAATTGCTCCCATTACCATCAAACGTGTTGCAGTTGTGGTCAAGACAATGTTATTCAGATGTAATTATTCTTCTTCACTCTATGAGACTAAAAAGGTGCAAATTCATCCAATTGAAAAATATAATAGATTCCAAACTAACAATGTCCTGGTCGCAAAAGCAAATTTCGAAGGGAATAATTGACATTTTCTATTCTTTTTTGACTTAATCAATTTGAAAATAACACTTATTACCCAGGAACAAAAACGTTTTTTTTTTTTAAATTGCTGAGTATAATTGCTCATCAGACCAGTGGTTCCCAACCCGGGGGTGGCGGATAAGGCTATTCAGGTAATAATGAAAACCAAGGTGAATGTTTTGGGCTTAAAGTTATTAAGGATGTATGATATAAGATGGAGTATAACTGAAAAAACTGAAACCAAATGTCTGAATTTTCCTTACAAGTGTTGATTATTAGAATTAACTTAAATTTAGTTATAGAGTTAGATTTTTGTAGTTGTGTTTAATTAGTTTTATTAACTCAAATAAATATTTTTGATTTTTGTAAAAGACTGCAATATTCACTTCCTACTATTGATTTTAAGGCAATCCTATTTTAATATAATTAGTAATGACTAACACAGACTTTTAGCAATAGGTGACATTTGTCGATAAAAATGTCTGAAACTTGAATTCTATTAATTTTATCATAACGATCTTGGTGTTATTAATAAAAGAGAAATTGTAGAAAATTCTCTGTTAAAAATTATTTCAGTAGACAATATAGATCCAAGAATAATTGTGGTTAAAAACTTGTTTACACCTATGAACTGGTAAACTTATTTCTACTAACTTAAATTGATGAGGGGAAATAGTGATTTTATTGACAAAAGTGAAGGATAATCTTGAAACAACTGACTTAGACAATTACTTGCTTTCTGTCTGCTTATGATTCTGAATCAATTATAGATTGTTCGATATATCCCTTGATTGATTAATTAATTTCATTTTCCAGGAAAAAAATTTTTTTTTGGTAAATCTTTGGTGCAAATCTGTTTGCACATGTGAACAGTAAGGTCTCCTCTAATTGGTTGCCAAGTTAAATCAGGGCCGTGAAAATGGTTTTCAAAATACTTAAAATAAGTTTCAGAGTGGATAAAAAATTTTTAGTGGTAGGTCCAGATAAAAAAGTTTTTTTATAAATAAATACGCGAAAAATAAAAATTATTTTCAACATCAAACATAAAAAAAAACATAATGTGTTATCCAGTATTTTCCCCTTACATAAAAATTTATTAAGAATACAATGGAAGACATCTTATTTTTTTGGATTCAAAACAAAATAATTGATATTTGTTTATCATGTTTAATTTATGATTACAGGGGATTTTATTCGTAAAATTTCTGGCAAAGTTTAACAAGCTTAGCCATCAAAAATAGATTGCAGCATTGGGACTGATTTAACAGATCACCTCTAAATAAGCTAACGTTCATTAGTTTTGTACTCACCGTATTTTGCTGCTAAAAATCAGAAATGCATCATAATATGTTATCATTTTTTCCTCACTTGAGTCTAATGTTACCCACCCACCAAGTTTGAACCTGGGAAAATGTGCAAAAAGGCAAGCACATTCATTATAGGCTTATATAAGAGATTATTTCATCATCATCAGTTTTTTTATCATCCGTCGTTGGACATAGACCTTCCCCAGGGTCCGCCACATTTCTCTATCATGGGCGTCGCGGAGCCAGTATTTTCTGAATTTGTCTAGTTTATCTCTCCATCTTGTATTCTGTCAGCTTCTATTGCATATGTGATCTCTGGTTTTCCTCCTCTTTTATGTGGATGATTTCATTAGACCAGTTATTCTCAACCTATCTGATGCAGCACACTAACGTATGCTTAGGTGTACTGCTAAAGATTTAAGGAAGATGGATCTTTCCATGAACAAGGGCCGTGGGACAGTGTTTCAAGTATGGATACAAAAATAACATTTGAATTAGTTATGGTATCATCATCGTTATCATCATCAGTCTTTTAATGTCCATCATTGGACATAGACCTTCCCCAGGATCCGCCACATTTTTCTATTATGGTCATTGCGGAGCCAGTATTTTCTAAATTTGTCTAGTTCATCACTCCATCTTGTATTCTGTCAGTCTCGGTTGCGCATGTCATCTCTGGGGATCCATGTTGTGATGTCAACGGTTGCTGGCCATTCTTACAACATGATCTACCCATTACCATTTGAGTTTTCTAATAGATTCTATGATGTCTCGGATTCCTGTTTTCTTCCTGATATACTGTGTTGTCCTGTGATCTCTCCATGTGAGGTTGTGCATGATTCTTTCATGTGCAAGTTGCATGCTTGTCTCTTGGTCTGTCTGTCTCTTTTCTAGGATTATTGGGATTGTCTATTTTTTGAAAGTTGAGATTGCTCTGCCGAAGGCTTGCCATCCCAAAGCGATTCTTCACTTAATTTCCTCTTCTTTTGTGGATTTCATGGAGATTCATTGTCCTAGGTAGATGTAGTGGCCTACCTTCCCCAGTTTTGCATCTTCAATCTTGACAATTATGTCCTTATTCTCAATATGATTATTGCACATGATTTTCATTTTACTTCAGTTCATGTGCAGGATCCATATATCTCATATTTGCCCTCCTTTTTGATGGCAGGGTTGGCTAGCATTGGTTGTGTACTCTTCTTTTCTGGATTATTGGGATCGTCTTATTTTTGAAGGTTGTGCTTGCTCTGTTAAATACTACATTATTCATAAAATTATCATAATTTCACAGAACTGGGAATGAAACTGAAACATTTTTAATTTTCAAATATCATATAATGACAATAAACAAATGCATAGAAAAGACTGATCGTTAAAAATGATAAAACCAATTGAGTATGTGAGAAAAATTTTCCGAAGTGAAATATCTACTAACAAATATTCTACCATCAGTAACATATACTCTACCATTAAAGAAGGGCCCAACTTAAATGTGAGATGTTTCATGATATCCTGGGGTGGAGCCAGTCTTCCGCTGACATAAAACTGCAGTCCATATCGAATCGAAAGAATTTTGAATGGCTATTGAAACTTGATATTCGTGTCTTCTTTTGAAAGTTGCATGACAAGTATAACATAGGTTCTTCGAAAATGTGAAAAGGCCTGAAAATACAACCATAGATGCATTAGTTCGATCTTGCACCTTTTAAGCTATTTTATTCAGAAGCCCTTTCATTCAAAAGCAATCATCTTTCAAAGCTCTTTCCTCTGGAAGAACCGTCATTAAACACTAATATCATACCAAAATAGAATTTCATTCATGCAACTGATGCAGGTTTGTCTTCTGATGCAGTAAAATAGAATCCCATGAAGCAGTGAAAGGGAATGCTTCATGGAGATAATGTGAGGCGTTTGTTATGTCGATTTGTCAGTCAGTGACAGCAATTGATACTATAGATGCTAGCGTATCCAAGAGTAAAGGAGCCAAATATTGAGATTCCACGTACATGAAAATTACACAGAGTAAATGAACATGAGGAAAAAATGGGAGATGGTACAATTGATGAGCTTTATTAAGTGAGGATTGGATCATTAATTTGGCAAGGCTGAAAAAACGTGCCGCCAGAATATTACTGTTCTTTTAATCAATCAATGATTATCTATCAATATATGTATATCTATCTAACTAACTCTTTTCATAACTATCCATTTATCTAGCTAGCTATTTCACTCGTTTCATGTATATATATATATATATATATATATATATATCTGTCTATTTGTCTATCTCAGTCATTTCACATCTATCAACCTATGTTTGTTCATATCTTTCTACGTATATTATCTCTGTCTGTTCAAATCTATCTATCCATCAATCTATTCTTATCTGTGTTCATATCTATCAATCTATTTCTATTCATTATCTATCCATCCATCTATCTCAGTCTGTTCATATCTATCTATCTATCTATCTATCTCAGTCTGTTCATATCTATCTATCTATTTATCTATCTATCTCAGTCTGTTCATATCTATCTATCTATTTATCTATCTATCTCAGTCTGTTCATATCTATCTATCTATCTATCTATCTTTCTATCTATCGATCTCAGTCTGTTCATATCTATCTATCTATCTATCTTTCTATCTATCGATCTCAGTCTGTTCATATCTATCTATCTATCTATCTATCTATCTATCTATCTATCTATCAATCTCAGTCTGTTCATATCTATCTATCTATCTATCTATCTATCTCAGTCTGTTCATATCTATCTATCTATCGATCTCAGTCTGTTCATATCTATCTATCTATCTCAGTCTGTTCATATCTATCTATCTATCTATCTATCTCAGTCTGTTCATATCTATCTATCTATCTATCTATCTCAGTCTGTTCATATCTATCTATCTATCTATCTATCTATCTCAGTCTGTTCATATCTATCCATCTATCTATCTATCTCAGTCTGTTCGTATCTATCTATCTATCTATCTCAGTCTGTTCATATCTATCTATCTATCTATCTCAGTCTGTTCATATCTATCTATCTATCTATCTATCTCAGTCTGTTCATATCTATCTATCTATCTATCTATCTCAGTCTGTTCATATCTATCTATCTATCTCAGTCTGTTCATATCTATCTATCTATCTATCGATCTCAGTCTGTTCATATCTATCTATCTATCTATCGATCTCAGTCTGTTCATATCTATCTATCTATCTCAGTCTGTTCATATCTATCTATCTATCTCAGTCTGTTCATATCTATCTATCTATCACAGTTTGTTCATATCTATCTATCTATCTATCTATCGATCTCAGTCTGTTCATATCTATCTATCTCAGTCTGTTCATATCTATCTATCTATCTATCTATCTATCCCAGTCTGTTCAAATCTATCTATCTATCTATCTATCTATCTATTCTTATCTACCTCTCTCTGTTCAGGTTTATTTATCAATTTATCTCTCAGTCTGTTAGTATCTATCTGTCTATCTATTTTGTTTATTCAAATGTATTCATTTATCTATCTATCTCAGTCTGTTCATATCTATCTATCTATCTATCTCTCTATCTATCTGCTCGTATCTATCTCTGCTTGTATCTATGTATCTGCCCCAGTCTGTTCATATCTATCCATCTTGTTTGCTCATGTGTATCTATTTGTCTATCTATCCGTTCTCACTTATCTATCTCTGTTCATATCTATCTATCAATCAGTTCTTATCTAAATCTATCTATCTCAGTCTGGTCCTATCTCTCTATCTATCTATCTATCTTCGTCTGTTCATAGGTATGTTCTACTTTTCCAATTCCACTTGAATTATTTGAAAATATAAGGTATTGTCAGTGGTCAGGTAGAAATGAATGCAATCCTTACTGACAGAATCGGGCTATTATATGAAAAACGTAAATGCTTTGTCAACAAGTTTGCAATAAAAATGTATTGAAAATTGGCAAGGAAGGGGCTATCGGTGGTCAAGAATTTATATAATTCTTACTGACAGAATAGGGTTATTATAACAGTAACGTAAAAGCTTTGCTAATGATTTTTCTATGGAAATACATAAAAAATCCCAAAGAAAGGGATTGTCGATGGTCAGGAAATAATTCCAGCATTACTGATGTAAATGCTTTGCTATTGAGAATTTTCGAAATGCATTGAAAATTTTAGAAGAAGGGTCACTGGTCAGCAATTGATATAAGCATTACTGGGCCAGCCTTGGGAGTTGCAGGGGCCAATTGGAAATATTTTTTGCGGGGCCCCTGATCAAACCACTTTAAAGAGGCTCCACTACTTGACTTTGAATCATTTGCCTTCCAAGGCTAGAGAGCCCTATTATTTTACTCAAAAAATTGGGCAAGAACAGAAGATCCATGCCTTTCCTAAGGGCATTAGTGCAAAGTGAACATAACCAGTTCTGACCGGAGTTTGAACTTGGATCGCTGATTCCAGTATCTGTACTGTTACCGCCAATTGTACTGCCACATATATATTACTGACAAAATATGTACTTAATTTAGCATTGTTAATCTACCAGAAAATCAGACTTCATTCAAATTTGGGTTGCTATTTTAAACATCACTTAAAAACAGGTCTAGTTTATCACTCAATCGAGACCTTCATGTCACCAACATCTCTTGGCTACAAAAAAAAATTGTTTAAAAATGATTGTGAGAAACTGTTGCCAAAACAATCAACGTAGGTTTCTTCAGTTTTTAAGTGAATCTGGCTGGTAGACTACCTATTTTATCTGTCGCCACATCACTGAAACGCATCATTATCATTATCCATTGTTGGACACAGACCTTCAACAAGATTCACCTGACCTCTCTATCATGGACATTGTAGAACCTTTTTAAACTTAGTATATCTCTGAATTTTTGAGATGAGGTATTATTATTATTTCTATTAATATTCTGATGGTTCTAGGTTCAATCCTAGTGTGAGACAATGATAATACTACTAATGCTAAGAGGGGAGTGCGGTCAATATACCCCCGTCGGATAAATAAAGGGTTCGGTCCGTTACTTCCCCACACCTACCAGATGATACCCGATGAAGGCCGTAGAGTGCAACGGCCAAAACGTTGTAAGAAAAACAACCAAGATGAGGATGGTCCAAATATTAATAGAAATAACTTTTTAAACTTGTTCAGTTCGTCACACCATCTTATTTTTTTTCAGTCAAAGTTTTGCAAATGCTGGGAATCCACATTGTGAGTCATGATGTCCAGTGGTTGTTTGACATTCTTGCAACATGACTAGCCCACTGCCATTTGGCAATAGAGCTAGTGGGCTGAAACTTTTTTTTGTTTTTTTTTTGAAAATTCCCCCAAATAGATTTTTCGTGAAGTGTTTTATTTACGATGTAAGTTTATATTAAATTGGTCCCTTTGTTTATGTCCAGCAGCATGCATGCTTGTTTTTTGAAAATTCAGGCTTTTTTTAGTGATCACCAACCAACAAAAGTTGAGCAAAGTAATTTATCCATAGATCACCTGTTATTCCAGTTTTTTAATTGATCACTCCTAACATGCTGCCGAAAGACATTGGTCTCATGCCGGTTTCTATTGAGCCACTAACTAGACCTGTAAATAATTTTAATCTCTATATCTCTCTCTATCCCTCCCCTCTCTCTCTCTCTCTCTCTCTATATATATATATATATATATATATATATATATAAATGAAGAGAGCAAGAAAGTCGGCCTACACATGAACTTCAGCAAGACGAAGATCATGTGCAACAACCATATTGGAGATAAAAACACTAAGATCAAAATCGAAGACACAGAACTCGAGAAAGTAGACCACTACATCTACCTAGGACAACGAATCTCCATGAGACCCTTAAAAGAAGAAGAAATCAAGCGAAGAATCACACTAGGATGGCAAGCCTTTGGCAGAGCTAGCTCAACCTTAAAAAATAATAAGATCCCATTAATCCTAAAGAGAAGGGTGTATAACCAATGCATCCTCCCAATAGTCACTTATGGAGCTGAAACATGGAACTTAACCAAGAGACAGACCCGTAAGCTGAGAACCATGCAACGTGCACATGAAAGAGTAATGCTGGGCCTCACATGGAGAGACCACAAGACAGCACAGTACATCCGAGAAAAGACAAGAGTTAGAGACATCATAGAATCCATTAAAAATCTCAAATGGCGGTGGGCTGGCCATGTTGCAAGAATGGCAGACAACCGATGGACATCACGACTCACGGTATGGATCCCCCGAGATCACATGCACAACTGAGGCTGGCAAAATGTTAGATGGGGAGACGACCTAGACAAGTTCAGGAAGTACTAGCTCCGTGACGCCCTTGATACAGAAGTGTGGCAAATCCTGGGGAAAGTCTATGTCCAACGAGGGACGCTAAAAGACTGACGACGATGATGATGATGATGATGATGATATGTACAACTGATGATCCCAACAAGAGACAATTTATACACTGTACCATATTAACAAAGTACAAGGGAAACGGAAAAAAAACACTGAAAAAAATCACATAAATTGCATTGACAGATATTGGGAAATTGGTGACTGAACTGACACAAAAAATCAATTGAAAAGTTTTTTAATGTTTTGTATATAAAACTGTAAAGCTTTCTAGGCTACTTATATATATATATGTGTATACATAGAGAAACTGAACTTTTAAAGCACTGCGACAAGACATTTAACCATGATATTGAATGAAATGTTATATAGTAATTACATTGACCTTTTGTGTAGAAAAAACTGCATTAAGCTATGTTGGTTAGTTTTTGAGCTACACGTCCCAGAAGGGTTCAGTATGTAGAGCATCTAGCATTTTTTCTCAAAGTCGAACAATGAACTGCAACGTGTTTGTCTCGCATCTGCTAACAGATGAACAAAATTTTTGGCAAAGCATAAGACAACTCTTGTTCTCCAGCCAACTATCACTGGATTTAGCCCCTGCCGACTTTTTTTGGTTTTGTAGAAGGTCAAGTCACTGCTACATAAGATTCCAGTCGCTGGCATGGTAAAACATATCACTCACACATTGCTTCAAAAGTTTGGTTTCTTTATGGACGCACGTTTCATATATATATACATTAGGTAGTTGCACATGAAATAGCCTTTCATGAACGAAGAAATAAAAACAACTAAAAATGCAAACAAGTACGGTTCATTAATGAAAATGAAAAGTGCAAGAAGGAGCTAAAAGGGACAAACTCTCTTTGCTTCAATAATTTATTTCCATTAGATTCAAAGTGTAGAGATCCCTCTTTTATAGAAATTATTGTCTTTCAAAGCTAAAAATTGATAAAATTCTGTCATTACTGCTTTTTTTGTTTAAGTACTTACTATTGCAAAGTAAAAACCGAAGGTACCGGAATAGATGAAAATCTGTTGGAGATAAGTCTGGTGAATATGTATGATATAAGTTATCATAATCAAGTTGAAGCAACCTTGTCTTGGTTGGATTTCCAATGTAAGGTCTGACATTATCATTCAATAAAATGGGCTTGTGCCAGTTTACTAATGGTGGATATCTTCTGGCTAATTTTGAAAGTATTTCATCAATTTGTTGGCAGTATAAGAAATATTGGTGATTCCTAAATTGTTATTGGGGGGCATCAGTTATAGGAAGGAATAAATATTTTAGGGGACACATGACATAACGGGTCTAATGTCGTTTGGTTCATCTTGCGAATGGAACCTGATTAGTAGTGCCTGTTATAATGGGTGGTATTGTTGACCAAGCGAGATTATAAAAAAGCGATTAGTTCAGGTTAGGTGCAAGAAGGAACTAAAAGGGACAAAATGATTAGTCCAGTTTAGACATTGTCATCAAAAATATACTGAGTGAAGTAGTTGCAGTATTAGCATTTAGTAGCAAAAAAGTTCTTGCAAATTCTGGTATTGAGGAAGATTAATGACAAAAGACAATATATATAGTGACAGTCAAAGATTAGACACTAGGTTGGCTGCGAGTGGCAACAAATCTCCATGAGACCCTCAAAAGAAGAAATCAAGCAAAGAATCACACAAGGATGGCAAGCCTTTGGCAGAGCAAGCTCAACTTGCAAAAATTAGAAGATCCCATTAATCCTAAAAAGAAGAGTATACAATCAATGCATCCTCCCAATAGTCACTTATGGAGCTGAAACATGGAACCTAACCAAGTGACAGATCCGCAAATTGAGAACCATGGAACGTGCACATGAAAGAATTATGCTAAACCTCACATGGAGAGACCATTACACAGCACAATACATCCAGAAGAAGACAGGAGTCAGGGACATCATAGAATCCATTAAAAATCTCAAATGGTAATTGGCTGGCCATGTTGCGAGAATGGCTGACAACCGATGGACATCGCGACTCACGACATGGATCCCCAGAGATCACACACGCAACTGAGGCTGGCAGAGTATTAGATGGAGAGACAAGCTAGACAAATCCAGAAAGTACTGGCTCTGCAACGCCCATGATAGAAAAGTGCGGCGACTCCTGGGCAAGGTCTATATCCAACAACGGATGTTAAAAGACAGATGATGATGATGAAAGAAAGAAGATAACCGGCCAGAAGACTGGGGCAAATAAGCAATTGAACATGTGTGTTCTGGGGTTTTATAGGGAGTCATCATCAGAAGTGACATTTTAGATATTTAGCTAAAAGAAGGGTTTCATATTGAACTCTCAACTAAAAGTAAAGTGGACACCGCAGCAGTATGTTTGAGCTTCTGAATGTGAAATTGATGTTGTTGAGAGTTTGAACAGTATTTTTACTGAGTTCGGATTCATACAAAAACAATAGTTTGATTTTCTTTGAGGACTGTACCTTCAAGAGTGAGAGATTATCATAACAAATTTAATTCATTAATAAATATGATGAATGATAAATTGAATACTTGAAAGGAAATTAAGATGATATAATCAGTTAACTATGTAAAACTATATTTTCTGCTTCAGAATTCGTTGAAATTGAAATCAAAGAGAAATACAAAAAACGGACATTACATGCGGGACAACCTAACCTTGTGTGTTTGTCAACCTTAAAATATATATATATATGTATTTATTTATCTCAAATATATAAGTGTCTGTTTGTGTGTTTGTCAAACCTATTATATATATATATATATATATATATATATATATATTTGTTTATCTTGATTATATAAGCGTCTGTTTGTGTGTTTGTCAAACCTAATATAAATATATACATCTTGAATGTATAAGTGTCTGTTCATATGTTAGTCAACCTTAATATATACATATTCATTTATCTTAAATATATAAGTGTCTGGTTGTGTGTTTGTCAAACCTAATATATATATAATATATATATATATATATATATATATATATATATATATATATATATTTATTTATCTCAAACATATAAGTGCCCATTTGTGTGTTAGTCAACCTTGATATATATATGTTTGTTTATCTTAAATATATAAGTGTCTGTTTGTGAGTTTGCCAACCCTTATATATACACACATACATATGTATATATATATATATATATATATATATATATTTATTCATTTATTCATTTTTAATTTATAAGTGTCTGTTTGTATGTTTGTCAACTTATATATATATATATATATTTATATATATATTTAATCATCTTAAATGTATAAGTGTCTGTTTGTATGTTCGTTTGTCACACTATAAAAAGTATCTGAACATGATTGTAGTCCAACCAAATTTGGCATGTCTTCTCAATGACCCTAAGAGAAAGTTTTGAAATATGAAGTTTTGAGAAAAACAAGTTTTTTGAGGGTTGCAAAGAAGGGGGCTTCTGTTTACTATGTAAATACAATGCTGAAGTTGGAACTTACTTTTCACCCATGTACATAATTTTTTATTTCATGTGTTCATGCATAAATTCTTTAAAAGGTCTGAAGTGAAAAGAAATTAGTCCCCTTAGTGGTGTCAAGGGTTAATGGATACTTTTTCCTCCCTGCGAAGGGTCAAAAGTCACGCAAGATTTCTGGCTCTGTTAATATTCTCTCTCTCTCTCTCTCTCTCTCATATAGATATATATATCATCATTATATATTATTATATATTATATATATATCTTAGATATGAGAAGTGTCTTATGACAGTACCGTCACACCATAAAAAAAAGCTATAACATAGGTGTAGCTCAACCAAATTTGCCACACAAACACAAAAAACATTGAGGAAGTTTTTGAAAAAGAATTATAACTAGATGATAGAGCTTCTGCTTTTTTAAAGTGTCAAAAATGAAGGGAAACTTTTCCCCCTTCTAAAGAATCAAAAATGAAGGGAGACCTTTGCACCCTTCAAGTTGTCAAAAGTGAACTGTGGACTTTTTAACCCAGTTTTAATTGGTCAGAAGATAAGGGATACTTTTTCACAGTTTCAGGGGTCAAAAGAATAGGGGAACTTTTCCCTCCTTCAAAGTGTCAAAGGTGAAGATGGACTTTTCCTCCCTTTAAGGAGCGAGTATTAATGGGAGATAACCCCGACCCACCCTTATAGGATCAAAAGAGAAAGGAGACATATTCCCCCTCTCTCAGGGATTGAAACTGAAACTAAACTTTTCGAGGGGACAGAAGTGAAGGAAAGCTTTTCTCTCCAATAAGGGGTCAAACGTGAAGGGAAATTTTTTCTTACATGTCTGAAAGATTAAGTATTTTTTTTACACCTGAAATATTTTACCCGGGATAGACAGACGCTACTAGTATCTTTATATGAAGAATTTAAGGGTTTTATTTACAATGTAATTATAACACTAAAGTGGAACCTTTCTTTCCATCTAATATTGATAACTCCTTATTTTATGTTTATATATGAATATTTAAGGAGTCTAAAGTAATGGGGACACCCCTCCTTCAAGGGGTCTAAATTGAAAGGGATCCCCCTTCAAGGGTAAAAAATGAGGGGAGATTTTTTCTTAACAGGAGGGTTTTCTACCTACCCAAAAGAGTCAAAAGTGAAGGGAGACTTAAATCTCTGACTTGGATGGTTTGTTGGCTGGACTTAGAAGTAGCCAATTGATCACACCTTTTCCCCATTTTTTAATTGATCACCCCAACACTGCATGCTGCTAAAAACAGTTTCTATTGATTGACTAATCAGACCTGACTTTTATACTCATTCTTGTGTTTATTCAATGGAATGTTTTTCAGGGTGAAAAACAATATTGATGATCCATTAAATTACTTTTCTTGCCTTCAGTGGTTAATATTAATCACATAAATCAAACAAGTAATCTATGGTTCTAGGTTCAATCCCAGTGTGAGATAACAATAATTCAAAAATACTACTACTGCTAAGAGGGGAGTGCGGTCTATATACCCCCGTCAGTTAAATAAAGGGTTCTGTTCGTTACTTACCCCACAACTACCAGATGATGCCTGATGAATGCTGTGGAGTAAAACGGCCAAAACGTTGTATGAAAAACAACCAAGATGAGGATAGTCAAAATAATAATAGAAATAGATCAAACAATATACAATGAAAATTTCAGATCCCAAATCAACTAATAGCTATGTACCAGGCTACAAACTTATTGTTCTACCCTTGTAATCTTTAAGAGAACAAAATTTCTGCCGCTCAATAATTTAATTAAATTCTTACGATCTTTTCTTTCGTTTCATATAATTTGGGTGGAGGGCGAGTTCCATAAAAACCTAATTTTGTAGAATTTGTTCTGGTATCAAAAGCAAAGTTATTTTTTGTGAAATTCCTACTATTGATTGAATTTTGACTTTATTTTCCAATGTAACAACAATCATGGATGACAATGACCAGACTAAAAACCATTGACATCATGCATGAATAACAGGGACATAAGCAAAAACTTATGTCTAATTCATTCCCACTTCTACAGCCCGACTCAGGTCAACTTATTTTGCTATAATTTGCAAATCCCATCTATCACCATCAGCGTTTTAGCTTCTGTCATTGGACATATACCTTCCCCAAGATTTGCTGGACCTCTCTATCATGGGCTTTGCGGAGACAAAGCTTTCTGAATTTGTCTAGTTCGTCACGCCATCTTACTTTCCATTGGCCATAATATCATATATGATCTCTGGGGATCCATGTTGTGAGTTGTGATGACAGGTGGTTGTCTGACATTCTTGCAACATTTCCAGCCCATTGTCATTTGAGTTTCCTAATGATTTCTATGATACTCCTGTCTTTTTCTCTAATATGCTGTGCTGTCTTGTGATCTCCCCATAGGAACCACTAATGAAGGAGTTGAAATGTGAAAAACAAAATGATACCCATATACACATGTATATGTGTGTGTATATATATATATATATATATATATATATAATTTCTCGCTCTGATGATAACCAAAAGGTCAAAAAACCCATTTTTTCTCTCACTCTCTTTTATTTATCTCTATCTAAACTGTCTCCTCAAACCTCTCTCTCTCTCTCTTTCTTCCATTCTTTTTCTATCTGTACCTTCTCCCTGTCCTCTCTCTTGCTCTCAATCTCCCCCTCTCAGTCTTTCCATGCGCCTTCTCTTCTACTCTTTCTTTTTCATTCTTTCTTTATATCTTCTCACTCTCACTCTCTTCCTTTCATTCTTTGTCTATCTATACTTTCTCCTCCAACCACTCTCTCTTTCTTTCCTTCTTTGTCTATCTATACCTTCTCCTCCAACCACTCTCTCTCTTTCTTTTCTTCTTTGTCTATCAATACCTTCTCCTCCAACCACTCTCTCTTCCTTTCATTCTTTGTCTATCTATACCTTCTCCTCCAACCTCTCTCTCTTTCTTTTCTTCTTTGTCTATCTATACCTTCTCCTCCAACCACTCTCTCTTTCTTTCATTCTTTCCCATATATACCTTCTCCTCCAACCTCTCTCTCTTTCTTCTATTCTTTCTCTATCTACGCCTTCTCCTCCAACTTCTCCCACTATCTCTCTCTTTCAGTCTCATACCAACTTCTTCTGCCGAAATTAAGAAAATCTCATTTACAAGAACTACTACGAAAAGGAGTTGAAATTGGACTCATAGTTTTGGAATGATATTGTACGGAGAAATGAATTCTGTTTTTTTTTTTTTCCTTTTAGATTTTAATGAAGCAAGGGAGTTTTGACCCCAGCACAAACAATCTCATTTTATGTTTTTTTCCAAAACTTATGAATAGATAGATATCCAACTTACCAATGAATGAAATCAAGAAGCCATCTTTATTCACAGACTAAAAAATGAGATCTCTACCACTTTCTGGCAGTCCAAGTATTTTCATCATTTTCTCAAACAGATTTTCTTATTTGAACCTAGAAAAAAAACCCAACAGGTTTGGTTAGTTACACAATAGAAACCATCATATGATCAATGCCTATTGGCAGCGTGTTGTTATGGGGGTGATCAATTTAAAAACTCGAAAAAGAGGTGGTTAATGAATCAGTAACATATCTTGCCTTTTGATAATCAGTGATCTCTAAAAATAATGTCTGAATCTTAAAAAAAAAAAGCATGAATGCTGCTGGACACAAAGTGAGGGATTGATTTAAATGAAACTTACATTACAAATTGAATGCACCACTAAATATTTTTTCAGCAAGGAGGTTAAAAAAAAAAAATTTTTTTCTAAACACAATGAGAAGCAAATGTTTAGATTTTCAGCTCTCTGACCCCATCTGTGCAGCCTGCAGACATGATATATATACATATATATATATATAGACATAGCCAGCTAGATAGACCAACTTAAAAACTGAGAAAACCTATGTAGACGGCTTTGGTGACAGTTTGTTTGATAGTTTCTTATAAACTTATTTTTTTATCTTGTTCAAGAGAATCTTTTTCACTTCATCCTCTTAAACGTGGACTAAACAATTCTTAGACATTTTCTGTATCCTTGTGGAAACCTATCTTACTTTAAAAAGCATTTAGACCTTCAATTAATTTAATAGGACAAAATTATTTACAAACTGCTTCAATATTCTGTAATGGAAAAGGGGTCTTGGAACTAAGTAAATGGTAAGGCTTGATTTTGGGAACTAGATATAGGGTAAGGCTTGGTTTTGGGAACTAGGTACATGGTAAGGCTGGGTTTTAGAGCATAGGTATATGGTAAGGATTGGTTTTCATATCTAAGTATATGGTAAGACTTGGTTTTGGTAACAAGATATATAGTAAGGTTTGATTCCAGAAACTTGATATATGGTAAGGCTTGGTTTAGGTAACTGGATAAATGGTAAGACTGGGTTTTGAAAACTTGGTATATGGTAAGGATGGGTTTGGGGAACTAGGTATATGGTAAGGTTTGGTTCTTGGAAACTAGATATATGGTAAGGCTGGTTTTTCAATTGAATTTCCCATTGATTAAATAGCATAGACCAAGGTTTTAATATTATTATCATTATTGACACTCCCTTATTCAGGGTTGAGCACTATTTAAGTGAGGTAACTTGTTCATTATAAGCTTATGCAATGCTCTTCCAACTTAGGAATAGAGCACTCTGGTGGATGGGGAATTGTGCGTGAGTAAATATATTGCTTAAATTCAACCTGTGTTGGGCAGAGATAAGATGCTAGCCTCTGGGTCTGAAGCGAAGGTTTCAATCCGATATCGTGGCACTAGATAGGATAATGGATAGTCTATAACCACACTGAAGAGTTGTAATACGACGAAACAGCTGTCTGTTTAATTGTTTTATATACATATATATATAGTCCAAAGCTGCTTATGGCACCTAGTTTTCTGACACAGTCACCCATCCAAGTACTGACCGAGCTCAAATCGTGGTGGAAATAACATCTAGTTTCTCGATTTAAAAAAGATCATATTTTTGATGATTTGTGGTTGAAAATGACATTTATTCTGGTCTTATATATTCTTTGATTGAATTTTTTTTCATGACTCCTAATTTTGACGCTATGGTTGTTCAATTATTCACTGTAATGGACAGTTTGTTCTTTTCTCTTGCTTTTATTTTGTCATTAAAAGATGCTCTAGAAAACTGTTTTCTGGCTTATAATTCGATCGGAAGGAAAAGAAGACGTATTTTGTAATGTAATCACTTCGGGTTTTCCAAGATTTGATTCCCAGAAGAATTGAATAGACGATAATTCAGAAATAAAGGAAATTCTATTTAAAGGGAAAATGTTATCCGTTTTTTTTTTTTAAAACCACATCACATAATGCAAATACAGTAATTTTCACACCATTATTAAAAACCATCAACCAAGACTGTCACCAAAACAATCCACATAGGTTTCTTCAGTCTTCAAGTTGGTTTGGCTGGCTATGTATATATGTATGTATCGTGTGTATGGGCCAGACCGATGGATCTAGAGGGATGAAGATCTAAACATTTACTCCTTACTTTTTTTTGGGGGGGGGGTTCTCTATAAATAGGTTTATAGCGTGGGAGTCCAATTTGCAATGTAAATTTATGCTAACTTGATTCCTTAGTCTGTGCAAAACAGCATTGATGTGTGGTTTTTGAACATTCAGACTTATTTAGTCATCACGGCCCCCAAAAAAGGCAAGAGGAGTTACTTATTCGCTCAACTAAAAAATTGGGAAAAAGGAGGCCATTTTCTAATTTCCAAATCGCGGCATGCTGCCAAAAGTTGTTGGTCGCATGACAGTTTCTATCGAGTGACTAACCAGATTTTTTTTTTTTTAATGCAATTTCTCCAGATTTCCAAGGCTTTGATTTCCAGAGAATTGAATCGAGGATAGCTCGGAAGTAGTGGAAATTTTATTTAAAACGAAAATGATATTTTTTTTTTTTTAATCACATCTCATACTGCAAATACAACAATTTTTACATCATTATTGGTCATTCTGAGTTCATATGAACTGAGTAGAAACCGTCAGAATGTCATGTTGGGATGATCAATTAAAAAATTGGAAAAAGAGGTGATTAATGGATAAGTTACTTCTCTGACCTTTTGTTCAGCAGTGATCACTGAAAAAATATCAATTTTAAAAAAACAAGTGTGAACGCTGCTGAACACAAACAAAGGGACCAATTTACCATGAAGTTACATCGTAAATCGGACCCTCAATAAAAACCTATTATGAGGTGAATTTTGAAAAAAAAAAACGTTTTTTAGACATAAGGAGTGAATGTTTGAAATTTCAGCCCTCTAGCTCCACGAAACCTGTACATGTGATACATAGATATATACATAGCCTGCCAAACCAAATTGAAAACTGGAGAAAACTATGTTGACAATTTTGGTCACAGTTTGGATTGATGGTTTCTAATAGATTAAAATCAGATTTATTATTATTGTCATTACTGAGATTTGTTTCTCCCAGTAAGAGCAAAATGATATAGTGGATTCTTACACGGTGGCTACAAATAGGAAATTAGCTTGGTTGTGACTCTAGCACAGCTGAACTGCCTCTTGACAACTGCATCTTCTTCCACCGATCTCTACCATCAATGCTTTCTCAACACTCAATTAGCGGAAGAATCTCCGAGCTCTAAATGGAGGTGCTGGAGAGCCAAACTGTTAAATGTACAGAAAATGGAACTGGTTTACTGAGTTCAAATTCCAGCTGAGGTACTTTGCAATCACTCTGAGCTAATACCCTAGAGGAAAGCACAAATCCACATCTCCATCCCCAGCTATGTATAAAAAAGCAGGATACCAAGAGAAGGTAACTCTGACAAAAAACCTATGGCGTGGGAGTCGCCTTAGCTTTGTCAGATCACCAGGTTAGTGAGGGAGGGCATCAATCCTAAAGAGTAATTGGAGCTGGAATCCATTTTTAAAAAGAAAAAAAAAACCCAGCACAGACAGGATGCAGAGAGTATTCCCCTGATTCTCTCAAGTAAGGAATAAGTTAACAGCCGGTAGTTTTCAGTGGAGATCCAACAACAACAAATGTCCCTGATACTCCAGCACTCTTCTCAGTATTCTTGCTGATTTTAGCAATGCTGTCATCTGGATGGTTTCAATTCTTCAAACCCTTTTTCAAGGCTCTTTTGGATGTTCTAATGGTTCCAGTAATAATAGGTATACCAGCTGTATTAGTAATACATAGTTAGTATCAACGTAGGTTTCTTCAGTTTTCAAGTTGGTGTGGCTGACTGACTATGTATCTATTTTATGTGCTGGCCACGCCAATGGAGCTAGAAGCTGAAAATTTAAACATTCACTCCTTATTATATCAAGAAAGAAGAATTTTTTTAGGGGAGGGGAATTGTATCTTTCCCAAGGGCATTAGTTTGGAGTGTATATAAACAGCCCCAACCAGAGTCTAAACTTGAACTGACAATTCCATTGTTGATGTTGTTTCATCTGATAAAATATAAATCTAGATAATTTTACTACTACCTGAGAAATATTGATTAAAACTCCAAAACAATGAAAAAATTTGGAGAAATACCCTTTGGCAAATATGCCACTTTGGGGGTGATCAATCAAAAAATTAGAAAAAGGGGTGATCAATGAATTTTTGAGTCAAAAATCAAATCTAGAACCGACATGAACTCATATTTTCTTTTCTTTGAAACTACAATTGAGTCACCATCACAAATTATAATTGATCAACCATAACGTCAAAATTTGAAGTCATGTCAAAAATTTGAAAAAAAAAAGAAACGTGGTCAAAATAGATTCTATTTTTGACACCGCTAGCGTTTTCTACAGGAAAACATCTAAAATAGAGTAACAAAAATACCTAGAAACTTCCAGATTCTCTAGAATCAGGATGTTATTTATAAACCCATCAAAATTAAGCCCCAAAAAAGCTTTATCTCCAAAAATCCAGAAAAAAAATTAATTTTCAAAAAAAGATCTTGAGGAGCACTGATGCTAATTTTCAAGTCTGTTGACAAAATAGTATGGCCAGGAGTGCTGGAGAACACAACAATCAAGCACACAAGCACATGCACACATAAAAATGGATAGAACGCCTTGACGTTTGGCTACGGTTATTCAATGGTAATATGGTCTTCAAGTACAGGACCACTTTTCTTGGATTAAGAACTATGACACACGCAGACTTTCCGAGGGGTAAAAACTCAGTTGAAAAAAAGGCGCTCCCCAAACATTCTTGAAAATGAAATCCACAATGTCATGTAAGCTTTGTATATGCAGACACACATAGGAAAATGTTAAAATTGGTAATGACGGAACTATTAGCTGAAAACCAAGTCCTCTGTTCGAATACATTTTTGAATTTTGATTAAAAAGGCGCTTGTGATATAAAGACGAAAAGATCAGGGGATCTAGCACCCCAAGTACACTTTTCCCCCTGTGAACATGCATGATTAAGAGGATAAACAATTCTTGGATTTTGCTAGTCAGAGTCCGAGGTACCATAAATTGAAGTGTCGGAATTTGAGTCAGAGTTGAAATGCTTTACGTACTTACTTCACTGTCATTCTTCAAAATGATCAGAAATAACGACTTTCTTTCGCAGAAATGAGAGAAAGTCACCATATCTATCTATTTCTTTATTTAGAATTGACTCAGGATCAATTCTATAACGTCTATTCTGGTTTGTAAACAGCAGGAATATTTAGAAGACACGGTTGTTGTTGACAATTTTAGACTTTTCTCTGTGAATTATCTGCCCTTGGGTAGCTAAAGGACTTCTGGTCATAAATCTTACCCGAGGATATTGATTGTTAGATAAAAATGGTGAAAACTGCCAAGAGGCAACTATGAGGTCGGTCAGGAAAGTATCCAGCCATTTTGAATATCTCGAGAACCAGTTGCATGAATCTGATGTAACTTGGCAACCGGTCAGAGGAGACTTTATTACGCACGTGTTAATGGACACTCTATCATGGGGTTACTCAGTCAGTAAGATAACCATGAATCCTGTATGTTGTGTGACCATGGTCTCCTCAATGACCAATGGAATCATTTTTGGTGTCTTGTGCAAGATTTTGGCAAAACGTTGCATTGTCCAGGTATTTTAGCCTTGCTTCCATCTGGCTCCCTGCTGACAGTTTTGGATTCTAATTACACACACACATACACACACACATATATATATATATATAGAGAGAGAGAGAGAGATAGGGTTAGTTTCTGTCAAGGGTTGGCAATGGAGCTAACAGCTTTTGGCTGCTACTGCATAGGCAGGTAAGGTAATTATAGGAGAGTGGTTTGCCTGCCTCTCACACACCAATTCTATTATCTATCAACTTAGATAGCAATTTTATCTAAGACTTCTAGCAAACAACGGAAAAAACGTTTTCAGTGTAAATAAATACTTACATATTTATATCCACTGAAACAAGAGATCCATTCACTTGTGCAAATAGAAGAAAAGATTAGTAAAAAAAATAAGAAAGATTCTCTTTGTCCATCATTTTTAATGGAAGATTTATTAAGGATAATATGATGTCAAATTATGCACATACATATATATATGTTCATAAAAAGTCCATGAACAACAGATATTTCTGCCTAATCTCTTAGTCAATGCATTTATGGTTTTTATCTGTGTGGGTTTCGATGTAGTACAGTTTAGAAGTTGTTGTACAAATTGATGTAAGAAAGTACAAACCAAAAGAAAAAAAAATCAAATTATTCTGAACGATTCGTTTTTATGAGTTCTTCTTTGAATTATTATCACTACCGGTTAATACCTACGTAACTTGATGGGCTTTTTCTTAGATTGGACAAGTCAGAAACACGCCTGTTCAGCTCATAACTTTTATTTGAACTACATATGTACAAACGTTATTGACAACAACAATAATAATCAAGGGGCAGTAACTCTGCTCGGTACACTGTAATGTTTATAAAACAGGTTGCTATTAGATTAGAGATTCTTGAACAGTCCAGTTTCGAAAAGTATGGAGAATTTGGGAAAAAATTCACCTCATTAATCAAGGTATACATGTACCACTAAAACTCTCATTTTGTTCATCAGTTTGTGTTTTTAACTGGAACGGTGCACAACGGCCATTTACATTGAATCAAGGCACCCCTAAAATGCACTTCACTCTCCTTGAACGACCTAACTATCGAGGCTTGCTTTGTTTAGCGGATCACCACGTTTGCAAGAGCAGGTATCATTGTGCTCCTTGCTTCTTTTCCTTGGCACCACACGACTGATAATATATTTATATCGAATTATATCATACAAAGCTTCAGTTGGGTGTCTATTGAGAAAAGTATTTCAGATCATCAGTGCCTGAGACGAATGCAAATTGAACAACCGTAGCCATCAAAGATGGTAAAGGGTTCTATCCCTTTTTATACGTGTTTGCATGTCTGTTTCTTTGTTTGTGGGTTTGTTTCTTTGTTTGTTTGTGACAGGATATCTGGTTGCTTGTTGGTGTGTTCCAGCACTTCTGACCAAACTGTTTTATCTACAGATTTGAAAACTGGCATCAGTACTCAACTAATGCTTTTTCAACCTTTTGGAGGCCTCATTCTGACAGGTATATTAATGATATCTAGATTCTAGATGTTTGTTTTTTTACTCTTTCTTAGATGTTTTCCAACTGAAGACGCTAGTGATGTCATACAAAGAATTTATTCTGACCATATTTATTCTTCGATGGAATTTTTCTACAAGACTTGAAATTTCGGCTGTTCAATTATTGACTGTAATGGTGTGTATACATCAGGTATCAAAATACATGCACATATTAGTCTGTCTAATTTTGTTCATTTATCTCAGTATTCATCTAAAATTCCACATGATTTAACGTGAAAAGAGGATTTCAAAGACATCAGGGAAGGGGAAAAGATAAACGGGAGAAAAAAAATAGAGCTTCCTCCCTTCATGACCAAATTAGGGAAACAACGCCAATTTGATTAGGGTAAGAACGGAAGATATCAATAGGAATGAAGTGGTTTGGGAATTGGTAACAAGGGTCATTAATCGGCTTCAGCTAAGTCAAAAATTGTTAATTCTCAAGCTGTCCGAAACACAAAAAGCCAAGGCCCCGAAATTCACTAAAATTTATACGGTGGCTCTCACTGTGGCTGTACCAACGCTTGAAATATTGGTCTTCAAGTTATTTTCGTTGGTAAATTGTTTATTATTCCGCCTGAAACGGTACTTGGAATTGTATTTTTTTAAAAAACGTTTATTTCCATCTGCTAAAAACATACCCCTATTCTACAAACTAGTTCTCAAAATTCCACAGGTCTGGTTAGTCAATCAATAGAAACTGTCCCTTGACCAATGTCTTTTGACATCATACCATGTGAGGGGGTGATCAATTAGAAAATTGGAAGAAGGGTTGGTTGATGAATAAGTAACTTCTTTGGCCTTTTGTTGGATCACTAAGAGGTCCAAATCTTTAAAAAAAAAACAAGTGTGAACAATGCCTGACACAAACCAAGGGACCAATTTAGTATAAACTTACATTGCTAATTCAACTGCCCCACACCCAAAATTGAAAACCTATTTTCAGGATGAATTATCAAAGACAAAAAAAACTTTATCATGAAAAGAAATTAGCATAGTCAGAGGATCTCTATTTCAGTTTGTCTATATCTACCTCAGTCTGTTTCAGCATTTCATAGTAACTCTGAGTTTCGTGATGCTGCGATCTTCAAACCATGTACTACTCCCAAGATGGAGGACCCCTACATATAGATTATTCAATACCCAACAAATGCTCTAATGGCTACATATATGTATGCATTCCAAGGCCAAATCCACATCAGCACCTGGTGACTGCTACTTAGTTGGCCATAGTAGTGGAGAGTGGATGTTTGCAGCCTTGGCAAGAGTTCAGTGTTTCATGTGGGCTAAGATGGAAAGGAAGTCAGTTCAGAGTGACAGTTGAATATTGGTGGCAAATAATATTAGGAAGAGATAAGGTGGACCTGTGTTAACAGTACAAAAGTTTTCATTAAACTGTGTAGAATGACCGCTACAGACAATACAATAATGCCCTTGCCCAGATGTCAACAACAAATACAACAATACTATCATTTATATCTAACAACAAAAATCATCATAAACATTATGATAATATTGTGTTATGTAACACTCAAACTTGGTTGGCTGTTAACCATCATGCCACTCTGCACTTTAGGATAAAAAGGCAACTGAAAATATCAAAGTTTATCAAAAATCATAAACCAAAATTGTCTAAAAACTAAAACTGTAAGCGTAGGTTTCTTCAGTTTTCAAGTTGGTCTGGCTAACTGGCTATGTACAAGTTATGCGTACAGGCCATACCAATTAATCTACATGACTGAAAATTTAAACATTTACTCCCGATCATGTCGAAAAATAAACAAAAAAAAGTTTTTGTTTGTTTTCTTGATAATTCACCCTGAAAATGGGTTTTTAATTTTGGGTGTGGGGCAGTTAAATTTACAATATAAATTTCTACTAAATTGGTCCCTTGGTTTGTGTCAGGCAATGCTCGCACTTTTTTTAAGATTTGGATTTTTGAATGATCCAACTAAAGGTCAAACGAGTTCCTTATCCATCAACCAACCCTTTTTCCAATTTTTTAATTGATCATCCCCTAACATGGTATGATGCCAAAAGACATTGGTCAAGAGACAGTTTCTATTGGTTGACCAACAAGACCTGCTATTGTGTCAGTCAAACGAAGGAGACTGATAGAGACCATTCCTAATTCTGACTCTTCTGGCCAATACAGAATCATTATGCTTGAAAGGAGACCACTTGTCACAAAGTTCTGATTGGTGAAGTGGATACAATAATATTTTAGTTTGCACTCTGGATATATATTTCTCAAAGATGCAGCACTAAATAAAACTGTGTTATATGGGGTCATTGTAACATGGCATAAATAGAGATTGTGCCAGCTATCATTTCAAAATATGCCTTAGTAGAGTCTCAGCAAGATAAATAGATAGATAAATGGATAGAAAGATAGATAGACTGACTGAGATTGATAGATAGATAGATAGATATGAAGTGACTGAGTGATAGATAGATAGATATGAACAGACCAAGTTTGGTTAATAGATAGATAGATAGACATGAAGTGACTGATAGATAGATAAATAGATATGAACAGACTGAGATAGATAGATAGATAGATATGAAGTAACTCAGTGATAGATAGATATTAACTGACTGAGATAGATAGATATGAACAGACTGGGTTAGATAGATAGATAGATTGATAGATAGATGTGAAAAGACTGGAAAAGAAAGCTAGATAAATAGATATGAACTGAAGTACTGGCTCCGTGACGCCCATGATAGGGAAGTGTGGCAAATCCTGGGGAAGGTCTATGTCCAACGACAGACGTTAAAAAGACTGATGATGATGATGATTGGAATAGATGGATAGATAGATAGATATGAATGGGCTGAGATAGATATCTAAGAATAGACAGGTAAGTAAATAGATAAAAAGATAGCTAGGTAGATGGATATAAATTGATAAACTGAAATAAAAAGGCTAATAGATTGATAGATAGATAAGTAGACAGATAGGTGAATAGATAAAATAAATAGCCAAGTAGATAGATCGATAGATATGAATAGACTGAGCTACTCTATTCAAATCTATCTTTCTATCTTAGATAAATAGAATTATAAATTGTGCTACATTGTATAGAAACTTATCTGAAATGATTTCCTGTCGTTACATGGATAATATATCATTCAATCTAGACAACATAAATAGAATAAACAAATTTTAAAAATGGGGCTGCTGCAGGAATCAAACCTGCCAGTGATAGGTTGCCGCTTAAATCTAGCGATGCACTTACCATTGTGCTAAACAGCCCGCTGATAAGGCAGAGGCAGACATTGAAGTGGCTACCTACTGGTGGCAGGTTCGATTCCTGCAGAAGCCCCATTTTTTTAATTTGTTTATTCTATTTACGTTGTCTAGATTGAATGATATATTAACCGTGTTACGACAGGAAAGATGAGTTTCTATACATCATCATCATCAGTCTTTTAGTGTCCGTCGTTGGACATAGACCTTCCCCAGGATTTGCCACACTTCCCTATCATGGGCGTCACGGAGCCAGTATTTTCTGAACTTGTCTAGTTTGTCTCTCCATCTAACACTTTGTCGGCCTCGGTTGCGTATGTGATCTCAGGGGATCCATGTTGTGAGTCGCGATGTCCATCGATTGTCTGCCATTCTTGCAACATGGCCAGCCCACCGCCATTTGAGATTTTTAATGGATTCTATGATGTCCTTAATATAACGCAATTTATGATTCATTCTGTAGGACGAAAACGTCCATTTCTCACACACATAGATAAGTAGATAGACAGATGTTGACTAATATATAGAGAGAAATGTAAAAAGCTCCAGAGATTTATTGAAGGACCAAGATTGATATATATGGTCAAATTGAGATTATTAGTTTGGTATTTTTAACGATAGGTACGTATAAATGGATTAAGATAAGCAAATCAGTCGGCATGATAACTCAGTGATAGTCCTAATAAGACGACCAAATAAAGAAGTCTTTGTTGAGCCTCAACAAGATGGAATGTATTAGTGCTGTGTATCTTACCTGGTAGCTACTTTCCATAGCTGGTAAAATTTCTCTAGATATAGATGTATTACATGCTAAATTATTGTTTATGTGTTCATTAACCAAAGTGTTAAGTACATATGGGCAACCATAAACCCGCTGGTCAGATTTGGCCCAAGGCAAAATTTTCAATGGCCTTTAGTCAATCTCTGGCCCGAGGCAAGATTTTTTGTGGTCTGTGGTCAATCTAAGCATTTATCTAAAATCTTATGAAATTTTTCTCAGAGAGTTTTTATAATTTATATCGTAAAATTACAATTGTTGGGGGCTTTGAAAAATCAATAACATAATAATTATAATTCATGTACTTCGTCTAAAACAGAAGTGTGCTTTTTGTGATACGACCAACATTTTTTAAGCGAATGTGTGGTCCGGAAAAAGATGAAAAATGTCTTATTTGGCCCGCTAGATCAAAAAGGTTACCCATTCCTGGTTTAAAGTATACAGTTATTTCAAGAGACTGCCAGTGAGGACAGTTTACATCGTTGTTTATTTCGGAAAATCAACATAACTAGATTTATTACTGGGATATTTGTAAATAAACAGTATCGTGAATGAGCCGCGAGTGCAAAAGGACTTACATAAACAGTTAGAAACCGTCAACCAAAACTGTCAGCATAGGTTTCTTCAGTTTTCAAGATGGTCTGGCTATGTAAGTATGTATCACGCGTAGAGGCCACACCAACGGTACTAGACAGCTGGAAATTCTAACATTTACAAATGCGGAACCAAGGCCGGCAGAATATGAGATGGCGAGATAAACAAGACAGGTTCAAGAAATATTGGCTCTGCGATGCCCATGATAGAGAGATGTGGCGAATCCTGGGAAAGGTCCGTATCCAACGGACGATACAAAACTGATGATAATAATGATGATGTCTAGAGAATAAACATGTACTCCTGAGTGGGTTTTTAATGGGGGTTCATTTTGCAGTGTAATTTTATCTTAAATTGATCCCTATTTTTATGTCCAGAAGCAAATTTTTTTTTTTTTTTGATTCTCTTTAAAGATGTGTTTTTTGGGGTGTTGGGTTCAATTTACAATGTACGCTTTAGCTAAATTGGTCCTAGGTTTGTGCCCAGCTGCTTTCTCACTCTCTTTTTTTAAAAATTTTAACGATCAAACGTGACATGCTATCAGAAGATTTTGATCATGTCACATTTTCTTTCGAGTGTTTTATCTATGTTACTCTTTACATTGAGATATACTTCTGCACCTTTTGAAGTCGCGTACGGGGTCGGGTCGCAGGGTGAGTTAGGATATGTGTCATACCATCACATTCTCCCCGTCAAGGCCCTTATTATCTCAGAAGCCTCGGATGCCTGTAGCAGCAACGAGGCCCCTACCCCTGACAGTGGAGGGGCGGGACAGGGGAAGGTGGGGGAGTGGATAGGAAGGCAAACTGTCTGCTGAGTCAGCTAATATTATTAAAATAACGAGAGAAGATTTTCTTTACACAATACCAACAGGGCTGTACTGAAGGCAGTTCAAACAGTGCGGTCGCATAGGACCTCGGGATTTTGCAGGATCTACCCCACGAAATGTCTTGAAAAGATAAATATAAACGAACTGAGATAGATAGATAGATAGATGGATAGTGACAGACTGAGATAGATAGAAAGATAGTTAGATATTGACAGAGATAGATAGATATAAACAGACTGAGATTGATAGATAGATATTGACAGATATAGATAAATATGAACGGACTGAGGCAGATAGGAAGATAGATATATAGATATAAACAGACAGAGATAAATAGATTAATATGAACAGACTGGGGTAGAGGTATAGAAAGATAGATTGATAGATAGATATATACAGAGATAGATAAATATAAACAGACTGAGATAGATAGGTATTAACAGAGATAGATAAAAATGAACAGACTGAGATAGAGGGATAGAAAGATATATATGAACAGACTGAGATAGATATGGACAGGGAGATAGATAAAAAGATAGATATAGAGATATGAACAGACTGAGATAGATAGATAGATAGGTATGAATAGACTGAGAGATAGATAGATATTGACAGGAATTAGATAGATAGATAGATAGATAGATAGATATTGGCTGACAGAGCTCAAAAGACTAATAAATATGAATAAACTGAAATAGCTTGGTGGATAGATAGACAGATATGAATAGATTGAGAAAGATAGATACATAGATGTGATCAGATTGAGAAAGATAGATTGATAAATATGAGTAGAGAGATAGATGGATAGGAAGATATGAATAGTCTATTCATATATATGAGAATATAGATAAATAGATTAATAGATAGATAGATGGATATGAATTGACTGAGTATATTCATACTTATTTATCAATCTATCTGAGACAGATAAATAGATATACAGATGTAAACTAATATATAGAGAGAGATATGAAAAGCTCCAGACATCTATTGATAGACCAATATTGATAGTCATAATCAAACAAATTATTAGCTTAGTATTAATAAATATAACCTTATGATAAACAGCTCTAATAAGATCTAATATGAATTAGCTGCAATGGTAGAAAAGGATAAAGAAAGATAGAGGGACAATTCGTTGGTAATTTGACTATTAGAAGGTGAAAGAAATACAAGGGAAAAAACAGGTTACATCATGAAAATTTTCATTATCATGTGGGCATGTTCTGATGCATTTCAATGATTGCCAACAATCCTTTTCAAAGGACTTGCAGCGGTTGCAGAGAAAAGTGTACGCTGTTTATATGTTTGAGATTTGAGGAATGAAATGAAGAGATTTTCATGTTGTTGGTTGTTGTGTAGGAATGGGATGGGAGGTGTTTGTATCAATGTCGGTGAGAATCAAGCTGGTCTGATCATGAAAATTTTTCGAGATGTAACACCTGTTTTTTTTCTCTTGATTTTCTTCCGCCTTCCAATGGTCAAATTGCCAACTTTCTGTCGGGTCACCTCTCGGCTACACAACAAACAGAACGTTGTTTGTAGCAGAAATATATAAAAGAAGATTCTTAGAAATCAGTAAGCAAAATCGATCAATAAGCAGGGAAGTACTTATTGCTGTGCGACAGTTCAATTGTTCATGTATCCAAGATTTTAGGGGCTCCCCCAAAATGTTTTTTTTTTCAAAATGCTTTTCTATTTTCAATGTTTTTTCATTGCTTCAAATTATTAGAAGATTTATTCTCAGTGTTTTTTCATTGTTTCAAGTTGTTAGGAGATTCATTTTCAATGAATTTTCAATGTTTCAAATCATTATAAGATTTATTTTCAGTGTTTTTTTATCATTTCAAATTATTAGAAGATTTATTTTCAGTGTTTTTTCATTGTTTCAAAATCATTACAAGATTTATTTTCTGTGTTTTTTCAATGTTTCAAATTATTACAAGATTTATTTTCAGTGTTTTTTCATTGTTTCAAAATTATTACAAGATTTATTTTCAGTGTTTTTTCATTGTTTTGTATTGTTATAAGATTCATTTTCAATGTTCTTTTTATTTTTACAAATAGAAGATTATTGATCCATAATGAATTTACGTTAGATCATAGGTATTCAAATTGTGTTCCATCCAACCCTGGGGTTCCATGCAACATCTCCCGGGGTTCCGCAAAACAAATTGACATTTTCACAATATACTTAGAAGTTCTTCATTAAGTAAATAATTTCTTGTGTAGACAGAGAGAGAGAACATAGGAAAGGAAATAGCAAATGTTTTATCAGCTTTGACACCTGTTTCCATTCGTGTGAAAACAGGTCTGGTAACTCACTCAATAGAAACTGTCACATGACCTATGTATTATGGCAGCATGTTGCATTGGGGGTGAGCAATTAAAAAATTGGAAAGATGAGTGATTAATGAATAAGTTTCTTCTCACCTTTAAGTTGATCACTGAACTAAATTCTGAATTTTTCAAAAAACTTGTGTGGATGCTGGCTGACACAAACTAAAGGACCAATTCACCATAAACTTACATTACAAACTGAACCCTCCAGGGATAATTCTTTAAAAACAAAAAAAGTTTCTTTTAAGAAATAATAAGATGTAAACGTTTAAATTTTCAGCTCCGTTGGTGCAGGTTGTATGCATGATATATATATGATCATTACTTCATTTTGTCAGATGATAGCTGTCCCTTCAATTCGCCTGGTCACCCTGCTTCCTGCCATCACGCCCATGTACCGTAAGGTGGCTCTAGAAGCAAGCTGTTGACCCGCAAGGTCCGAAGCACACCAGATAGACAAAAGTCCGACTGCTCAGGATTAATCAAATGAGTCTGTGGAATGGCCATGAAAAACCTATATTGACATTTTGGTGACACTCTTGGTTGACGGTTTCTGATAGACACCCCCCCCCCACCATTAATGTTGAGTTTGGCCCTGTGAACGAGAGAATGAATATGCACAGTCATATGTCCCTTCAGTCCAGGACTCATCTTAACCCCTCCTCTTGCCACACACTGCACAAGTTAGTAAAAGATTGTTAAATGCAGTCTGTCTCATACAGTATATCTATATAACTGGCCAACCAACCAACCTGATCGACTTGAAAAACTGAAAAAGAAAAATCCTGTTTACATTTCGGTGACAGTTATGGTTGACAGTTTCTAATACACCCCCCCCCTAAAAAACTCTAATAACCAGGCTCCATGAATGTTGAATTCAGCCCTGTAAACAAGAGCATGAATAAATTAGCAGTCGACAGATGGTGAGAAATGCTGAACACATTTAAAGGAGCCAACAAAAAGAACAATTTTATGCTCGTATGATTATCTTTTTATGATACGATAAAAAAAGGAAAACCAAAAATACCCAACAATAAAAACGCACAAAAATGCATATGCACAGGGTAGGCTTTAAGCCAATTGGACCAATTGCTCTCAATTGGGCTCTGCACCTGAGGGGGCACCGCACTAGGGTATATTGTAGTGCTGTCAAATACGCACAACAATGCATAGCGATGTACACTTAACACCGAATTCCTGGTTTTACGGAGAAAAGCAACAATACTAATTTTCTTCTGAATTCTCAGAGATTCAGCAGTGTTTGTTTACACTGTTTATATTTTGAATTTTTTTCTTTTGTTCTTGTACTTTGGTTACTTTCCATTGTACCATAGATATATAAAGTTTATTTATATCCGTAAGATTCTACAGACCTTGACTGTTCACCACGGACCCCGCAAGAAATGTTTCCA
>OY735240.1:26882494-26927494 GCA_963457665.1 Thysanoteuthis rhombus | reverse complement strand
ATATCTCTGCAAGTCCTTGATGGATTACAATGAAAATTTCTGGAATGGTAGGTATTTGGGCAAGGAAGAAGTGGTTGAATTTTTAAACGGATCCAGATATTTATTTTTGATTGAGAAATATTTTTTCCGTTTTTTTTTTTTCTTCCATACATGTATATAGATATACGATATCTCTAAACGTTCTCAATGAACTTCGATTGAATTTTGTGGAAGTGAGGGCAATAGCCAACAGAGAAAAAGTGATTAAATTTTGGGGGTACAATTACTTCCCCTTCACTAACGACCTCCCCTCCGTTGTACATATATGTCCACACAATGTAATATTACCTCAAGTTCAATCTATCCAGAAGATATCTCCAAAAGTTCTCAACAAATTTCAATGAGATTTAGTGGGATGGTAGGCAATGGGCTACGGATGAAGTGATTGAATTTTGGGTCGGATCCATGCTCAATTACTTCCTCGGACAGTGGGGTGGTCAGGGGTATGTGCTCTCTGGATGATTTCTAGTTTTTCTTTCTTCCTTCTTTTTCTTTCCAAATCTTTGTACCAACAAAATTTTCCATTCTTTTGCTCAGATTACATCGATTTTTCTCCAAATTTAACACAGTTTGCCCGACTTGGGGTGGGGGGGTCACTTGCCCCCTGGTTCATAAGCCTATGGTTACTCTTTGAAATGTGTTAAAATTCTTAATTACTACTAGGAATTCAGTTTTCATTGTAACACCTTCAATTGTTTTTAAATGGTCAGGTGATGGTTTCTATTGAACCTTCAAAAATAAGAAGATCCCATTAATCCTAAAGAGAAGGGTGTATAACCAATGCATCCTCCCAATAGTCACTTATGGAGCTGAAACATGGAACCTAACCAAGAGACAGACCCGTAAATTGAGAACCATGCAACATGCACATAAAAGAATAATGCTTGGCCTCACATGGAGAGACCACAAGACAGCACAGTACATCTGGGAAAAGACAAGAGTCAGGGACATCATAGAATCCATTAAAAATCTCAAATGGCAGTGGGCTGGCCATGTTGCAAGAATGGCAGACAACCGATGGACATCACGACTCACGACATGGATCCCCTGAGATCACATGCGCAACCCAGGCCGGCAGAATATTAGATGGAGAGACGAGCTAGAAAAGTTCAGGAAATACTGGCTCCACGATGCCCATGATAGAGAAGTGTGGAAAATCCTGGGGAAGGTCTATGTCCAACGACGGATGTCAAAAGACTACTGATGATGATGAAGGTGAGGCCTTGAAACCATGTGAGTGGGGTTTTTAACTGGAGGCAAGAGTGATCACTTTGCATTTAGCTAGTAAGCTCTTCACTTCGATTTTCACACTGCCTGGTTTAGAAAGAAAATTAAATCCAGAAAAAAATTCCCTTTTTTTCTCAATTTAAAGAGTTATAAAGTTTTTATACTATTGTTGAATGTTTGCAAATGAGTAATAAGGATTTTTTACCGGATGATACCTGACGAAAACGAAACGTATGAAAAACAACCAAGATGAGGATGGTCCGAATATCAGTAGAAATAATAATAATACCTCATCTCAAAAATTTCGAGATATAAGGATTTTTCAGCTTTTAATTTTGCTTAAAATCAATTGTTTTAATACATGGTCATCTAGCTAGGACAATCTCCAGAACCTCCAACAAATGCTAGATGAACTGAACAAAGAAAGCAAAAAAGTTGGCCTTAATATGAACTTCTGCAAAATAAAGGTCATGTGCTACAATCAAGCCAGAAGTAAACACTCAATGATCAAAGTTAAGAACACAGACCTAGAGAAGGAAGACCACTACATCTACCTATGACATGGAATTTCTATGGAATCCTCCAAAGAAGAAGAAATCAAGCAAAGAATCATTCTAGGATGACAAGTCTTCAATGGAGCAAGCTCAACCTTCAAGAACAAGAAAATCCCATGAATCCTAAAAAGAAGGGTATACAACCAATGGATTCTCTCGATAGTCACTTATGGAGCTGAAACATGGAACCTAACCAAGAGACAGATCCGCAAACTGAGGACCATGCATCGTGCACATGAGAGAATCACGCTCAATGTCACATGGGGAGATCACAAGACATCACAGTATATCAGGAAGAAAACGGGAGTCTGAGACATCATAAGAAACTCAAATAGCAATGGGCTGGCTATGTTGCAAGAATGGCAGACAACCGATGGACATCACGACTCACAACATGGATCCCAACAGAGCAAATATGGAACCAAGGCCAGCAGAATATGAGATGGTGAGACAAACTAGACAGGTTCAGGAAATACTGGCTCCACAACGCCCACAGTAGAGAGATGTGGCAAATCCTGAGGAAGGTCTGTTTTCAACGACTGACGAGAAAAGACCAATGATGATGATGTTTCTACTGCATTCATAGCACAGTGAAAGCTAAAACTTTTGCGAGATACAATTTAGTCAATTTTACAATCAAATTTAATGTTTTATTTCACGGCTTTTAAAAGTTAATATTTGCCTCTTTATCCCCCCCCCCTATTTTACAGAATTTTTGTTGATATCTGAAGTTGAAAATTATCTATAAAAACATCCCACTTTAAGGAAAGCCTTGTCATAGGCATATGGGAACACTTTGGTTAAGTCGAATTGGCTTGATTTTCCCCAAATTTATATGGTTTTGACCGAATTAACACTTATCTGCCTGAAATTTTACACTGTTTTGCTCTGAATTTGGGGCTTGGCAGTTGCCCCCTGACTCTTACACCTAAGCTATTGGGTGACCAACCAGTCCTGTTCACTTTTTATCATTCAAATTAAAATATCCCATCTTTTTCCTTCCGGAACCTCTATTTTCTTTCTCATCATTATTTATCAACTATTCCCTCTTTTTTTTTTCTTCCATGTTTTACTCCCTAAAAACCCTTTATTTTGTATTCTTCCTCTCGTTCCTTCTTCATTCCTTCCTTCCGCATCTTTATAATCATTCTCTGCTCCAAATATTTGGAGATTAACTCTTTTGCTTCGAACATTCATTGTTGTTATATAAGGAAAATCATCTGCCCAAACTGTCAACAAGGGTTTCTACAGTTTCGAAACTAGTCTGTCTTGCTGACTGGCTATATATGTATGCATGTATCTATCATGTTTATAGACTGCACTAAAGGAGGTAGATGGCTGAAAATTTGAATATTTACTCCTTATTATAACTAGAAAATAGACTTAGTTTCTTTTTTGGATTTTCCGTTTGTCTTCTTTTTCTTTTTGGAAACCATCAATCAAAACTGTCACCAACACTGTAAAAAATAAGTATCTTCAGCTTTTTAGTTGGCCCTGCTATCATGCATCAATAGAGCTAGAGGGCTGAAATTCAAATCTTAACTCCTTATTATGTCTAAAAAAAATAGTTTGTCTCTTTTTTACCTCTGCCCAAAAAATAGGTTTTTAATTGGGGGTTCAATATGCAATGTAAATTTCCGCTAAATTGGTCCTTTAGTTAGTGTCCAACAGCATTCGCACTTGTTTTTGAAAATTTAGACATTTTGGGTGATCACAGCCCCACAGAATGAAGAGAAGTAACTTATTCGTTGATTACCCCTTTTTCCAAATTTTTAATTGATCATCCCCAACCACAAACGTTGGTCATAAGATAGTTTCTATTGAGGGACTAACCAGACCTGCTTCTTTGCTTGCTAAGACATTAACAGATTCATTCCTCTTTGCTTTTCCTTTACCAGGCGTGGATCCAAGGTGTGGGTTGGAGTAATCCAGGGTGCCGAACACCACCAGCCCTCGCCCAGGAGATTAAATTTTTCTTAAATATCTAGATGAAGAAATATTCAATAAACAAAGAACCCAAATAATCTTGAATAATCACAGATTGATGTTGAAAACAAAAATATTATTATGGAAATTTTCATGCCAACTTTGTCTTCATCTTGGTTCATTCTTTAAATGCAAGGTTCTAACCATTGTATCCTATGGCTGTCTTCAGGTGATGAATGGGTGAAGACAGCCTTAGGGTTCAAAGGCCAAAACGTTATGTCCTAAAAAGGAACCAAGACGAGTACAAAAGTCTGCAAAGAACTTTCCATAATTATATTCCCTCATCTAAAATATTCAGACCGAAAAAACATTATTTTGTTTTCCAACTTATATAACCAAGATGTCTTCCGTCTTATCTTTTGTGGGAAAAAATTATTTATAGTTTCTATGGTAGATGAGTTTGATTAATTTTTTTGTTTCACTCTTTTGTCAATTCTGATTCTAGAAAGCTATGACTCAAATCTAGGTGAAAAATGTCGGATCACAATTTTCTTTCCTGTTTTTGATGTTTGAATTGTTTTTTTTCCTTTTCCTACATTCATTTGCGAAAATAAATTTTTCGGTTTGGAAACCCACTATGTTCAAAATCCTGGATCCATCCCTGTTCACACCTCATCGGATCTTTTATACTTCACGGTGACAAATATTATTAAAGGTAAAAATTTTTTTAGCAGTTACTGTTGTTATAAATCTTATTTTTCTTTTATTTTTTGTCCTTTTTAATTTTCAGCCACTCTTTTCTCTTTCTTTCTTTTCCTTCTATTCATTACTATTTTCCTCTTTTTTGGTCTTCATTCATTTTTCTCTTCTTTCATTCTCTTTTTCTTCTTTCTCATCTTTTCATTACTTCTTCATTATTTTTTTCTTTTCATTCTCTTTCCTTTTCTTCAATTCCTTTTCCTTTTTTTCATAATGTATCCTTTTCTTTTTTCTCCTTCATTTTAAACCAAAACTGACACCGAAGCTGTTAAAAAAAGTTTCTTCAGTTTTCAAGTTGGCTGGATAGCTATTAATGTATGTATCATGCACACAGGCTGTACCAATAGAGCGAGAGGGCTGAAATTTTCAATATTTACTCCATATCATGTGTTGCTCTTACCATTGAGCTAAACGGTCGCCGGTATTTCAAAGGCCCAAATTACTGTTTTGACTCCAAATTCTCATTTTGTTTATTCAGAGTCTATATCTGCTCTACTTGTTTCTTTAGATGCAGACAATTATGTTATTAAGAAATATCTAATCCGACAGAATGATTATAAATTGCATTATACTATATCGAAACTATTTGAAATGATCTCCCATTATTACACGGTGAATGTATCATCTGCCCTAGACAATGTAAATAGAATAGACAATTAAAGGAAATGCGGCTGCAACTTTTTTTCTGTTTTTTCAAAAATCCACCCCTAAATAGGTTTTTAACAAGGAGTTCAATATACAATGTACATTCATGCTGAATTAGTCCCTTACTTTGAGCCCACTTGTTTTCTAAATATTCAGATTCTCTTGGTGATCACTGCCCAAGAAAATGCAAGAGGAGTTACTCATTCATTGATCACTGATTTCTCCAATTGATCATCCCCAAATGGGCATGCTGCCAAAAGACGTTAGTCATGTGACGGTTTCTACTGAAGGACTAACCAGACACATTTCTATTTCTCTTCTTCATCCTTTTTCTTTTTCATTACTTCATTACTACTTTTTTTTCCTTCTTTCTTTCACATTGGCTCTTATATTTTTCTTCAATAACTTTCTTCTTCATTTTTTCATTTTTTGTATAGAAGAAAATGGAATGGAAAGAGAAAAGAGAATGAAAAAGGAAAAAGTAAATAAAGGAAAAAAAGAACAAAAGTATATAATGATAAAAAGAAAGACAAAAAATAGAAATAGAATGAAGGAGAAAATAGAATGAAAAGAAAAAGAAAATAATGAAGAAGAAAAAATGAAAAGATAAGAAAAATAGAAATAAACTGAAAGATGAAAAAGAAAAGGGAAGGAAAAGAAAAAAATTTACAAAGAAGAAAAAATAAAAAGATAACAAAAATAGAAATAAAATGAAAAACGAAAAAGAAAAGAGAATGAAAAAAAGTAAATAACGAAGAAGAAAAAATAAAAAGATAAGAAAAATAAAGATAAACTGAAAATTGAAAAAGAAAAGAGAATGGAAAGATAAGAAAGGAAAAGGAATGAAAAGAAAATTATGAGAAATGAAAAAAAGATAAGAATTATTCATTTTTCTCTCTTCATCTTCATCATTTTTTTTTTCTTTCTTTTTTTTTTTTTATATCATTTTTCATTCCTCTTGTTGCTACAATTCTCCTTTGATTACCCCAGATGATCTTTCCCCACCAAATTATTCCCTGACTTCCTGATAAATTTATCATTGTTTTTACATTCTAACCTTTTCTTTCTTTCCCTAAAAGATTTTGAAATACTGGAATAGTTTATCACCTTATGTAAAGAATAGTACAAGTATAAATAATTTAAAAAATAACTTGGATACCTTTAGACCTTGGGATAAAAAAATAGATTAAAAAGGCAATTTTGGGAGTTATCATCTGGAATATGTTGAAGAATTTAGGAAAAATAAATAAGAGTGCCTAGTAAATGTTTCTCTCTGTACTGGTAGGATTGTAGGGATTTTTTTATTAAGTTTCATGAATGATTATATATATTATGGTTAAATAAACATTTATAATTGTCACTAATTTTGACTAGTTTTTATTTTAACGTAATAGTAATGCGGAAGCTGATTCTACACCTTAAACCCAACTCCTTCCAACCAACATTTCTCATTGTTGCAATTTACAATTGAAACCTGGGAGTCTCTTTTGATACAACAATATTTTCAATTTAAAAAAATTAATTCTTGGATGTATTGCAACATTATTATTTATCAGTTCAAACTTCCATCTTAACTTTCTGTTTCTTTTCACTGCAACTCTGAATCAGACCGTAATCGTACGACAAGAATTAAACAACATAATCGGAAATAGAGAATAAGCCAAAAGCGAGAATCGAACTCATACCCCCTTGCCAGAGAGGGTCCAGTATACCCCTGGTCACTTTTAACCATTCAGCCACAGGGACTTTATAATGTTGATAGTTTCAGGAGATGCCTATAGAGGCATTTTTATCTATTGAATAAATGAACTGAATTTAATAAATTTCTTCTCTTTATAACAATGATGAGAAAAGTTTTCCCAACTAACAGTTACCAGCATCATCATTATTGGTAACTGTCAACCAAAACTGTCAAAATAGGTTTTTTCAGTTTTCAAGTGGGTCTGGCTGACTAAGTAAGTATGTATGATTGCAAGTCACGTGTACAGGCTACGGTCCTCATTAGCCAAAGATAAGGCACAAGGATTGTCTGAAGGTCTCACTCAAAGCTGTAAATATCTGTTGATGACTGGAATGTTCTGATAAGTTACCGTTATTCTTGCCAGAGACTAATCTATCAATGAAAAGCTACATTCAAGGAACCTTGCATAAAAAAAAATTGAAGAGAAATGCCCGTAAAGAATCTGACTTTGAACTTCTGGTTCACAAATGTGACCACCTTGAAATATCTCATCCTCTCAGTGGGAGGGTCTGCCTCAACAAAGCTGGAAGGAAAAACCATCCAAGAAGCCATGAAAACCGGCTAGCAGGTAAACTATGAAACAGCTACAAATCACGACCCCTGTCACGTCTTTGAAAAGGAATGCAAGTCAGTTGGAGGGTCTGAAAAGGCATGCTAGAATACATAGAAATTGTGTACTGGATACCCATAGCCATGAATAATGTTCTGTGCTAATTTTGCACCAGAAATTTTAAATCCCTTGCTGGATTGAAAGGCAACATCCACTCTTGGCATAGTTGGGCAATTCTCTGGAGTGACATCATGTGATTACCATACTCAAAAAACAAGGTGGCTGCCATCATGAATGTACCGCACCTTCACGCTACACCGGTGGAGCTAGAGGGCTGAAATTTTCAATATTCACTCTTCATATATGTATAAAAATTCAGACTATCCAATCCGTTCCCCAAATAGGTTTGAGTGGGGGCGGGTTCAATTTATAATGTGAGTCCCTGCCTAATTAAACCCTGAGTTTGTGTCCAGCAGCATTCAAGTAACTTATTCATTGATCATCTCATTTTCCAAAATATTAATTGATCATCCCCAACACAGCTTGTTGCCAAAAGATGTTGGTCATGTGATGGTTTCTATTGAGTGACAAACCAGACTTGTTATTATTGCATTTTGATACTGTTTACTGATATATTGATTGTGATTACAATAACTGACTGTGTTTTCTTGATTCTATTATTATGGTTTCTAAGGGTATCCATCAAAGTCAATAACTGAACAACCATAGCATCAAAATTTGAAGTCATGTGTAAAATTCCATCAAAGAAGAAATATGATCAGAGTAGAAAAACAATCAGAAACATTTAGATTCCAGAGAATGTAGATATTATTTTCACTGGATAATACGAGTTAAAAACATCTAGAAATATCTAGATTCTGGAGGATCTAGATGTTATTTCCTCTAGATAACATCCAAAAGAATTGAAATAAAACATCTAGAAACATATAGAATCTGGAGAATCTAGATGTTATTTCTATTATACAACATCTAAAATGGGATTAAAAAGAAACAAAAATATCTAGATTCTGGTGGATCTACTTGGAAACATCTGAAATAGATATAAAAAAAACATCCAGAAACATCTAAATTCAGGAGAATTTTTATGTTATTTCCTATGGAAAACATCTAAAAATGGAGTAAAAAAAAGCATCTAGAAATCTAAATTCTGGAGGATCTAGGTGTTATTTCCTTTATCTAACAAAGTAGAGTTTTAAAAAATCCAGAAACATCTAGATTCTCCATAATCTAGATTTTATATTCAATGGATCATCATCATCATCATCAGTATTTTAATGTCTGTCGTTAGACATAGACCTTCCCGAGGATACACCACACTTCTCTATCATGGGGGTTGCGGAGCCAGTACTTTCTGATTTTGTCTAGTTCGTCCCTCCATCTAATATTCTACCGGCTTTGGTTGTGCATGTGATCTCTAGGGATCCATGTCATGAGTTGTGATGTCTATCGATTGTCCGCCATTCTTGCAACATGGTCAGTCCACTGCCATTTGAGATTTTTAATGGATTCTATGATGTCCCTGACTCCTGTCTTTTCCCGGATGTACTGTGCTGTCTTGTAATCTCTCCATGTGAGGCCCAGCATAATTCTTTCATGTGCACATTGCATAGTTCTCAGTTTGCAGACCTGTCTCTTGGTTAGGTTCCATGTTTCAGCTCCATAAGTGACTATTGGGAGGATGCATTGGTTGTATGCTCTTCTTTTTAGGATTATTTGGATCGTCTTTTTTTGAAGGTTGAGCTAGCTCTGCCAAAGGCTTGCCATCGTAGTGTGATTCTTCGCTTGATTTCTTCTTCTTTTGAGGGTCTCATGGAGATTCGTTGTCCTAGGTAGATGTAGTGGTCTACCATCCCCTGTTCCATGTCCTCGATTTTGATCTTAGTGTTTTTATCTCCGATGTGGTTGTTGCACATAACATCTAGAAAGGAGTGAAAAAAATAATATCTAGATTCTGGAGGATCTAGATCTTATTTCAACTATATAACATCTGAAATAGAGTTTTAAAAAATCCAGAAGCATCTAGATTCTGAAGAATATAGATGTTAATCTTATAACTGGATAATATCTGATATAGAGTAAAAAAATATCTAGACAATGGAGGATCTAGATGGTAATTCCACTGGATAACATCTGAAGGATTTTTAAAAAACATCTAAAAAAATCTAGACTCTGGAGGATCTAGATGGTAATTCCACTGGATAACCTCTGAAAGATTTTTAAAAAACATCTAAAAAAATCTGGACTCTGGAGGATCTAGATGGTAATTCCACTGGATAACATCTGAAAGAGTTAAAAAAACATCTAAAAAAATCTAGACTCTGGAGAATCTCAATGTCATTTGCACTTGAAAACATCTGAAAGATTTTTAAAAAACATCTAAAAAAATCTGGACTCTGGAGAATCTCAATGTCATTCGCACTGGAAAATATCTGAAATACAGTAGAGAAAAAAAAAACATCCAGAAACATCTAGATCAATAAACCTGTACAGGCCTCCAAAAAGCTTTTCTCACAAAAATCAAAAAAAATTTTTGAAGGGATATAGTGTTGTACTGATGCCAATTTTCAAGTCTGTTGACAAAACAGTAAGGCCAGGAGTGTTGGAACAAACAAATGCAGTTGGTGAGAACCAGAAATAATACGGAGAGATGAGATGGAGTGTTTTTCCTGTAAGACATAGCAGGGATTAGCATAGTCACAGTCGGCATAGAACTAGCTAGGAGAGGCCTTTGTCCAGCAGTGGACCTGTAATGGATGATGATTATACATATATATACCACCTTAGCTTAAAACTCCATCGCACAGCGTTTGGGGCTATTCATATCCAGGCCCCTACATATTTTATACAACAAATATCAATTTTTCCACATAATCTTCTGCCTCATCAATGCACCTAATGCTCCTCCATCACATACATTTGACATTACAAAGTGGAAATATCCAATTAAAATTCAGCTGATAACTGCGTTAGGTCACAGACTTATTGATCCACCCTCATGTACACTCTGGTAACGTCCTTGATAATGGTTTGGAATAGTATATTGTTTTCTTTCAGATCTTCCACTTACACTCAAGGTGTCGTAGGGAGATGGAGACGGCAGTTGATTTTGTCCCTCAGTTTTTATTATTAAACGCCTACTATTATTGGAGTTGACTTTATTTCCCTAACCTAACAACAATGACAAGTTCATACTTCCAATTAAGAGTGAAAAAAAGTGAAAATGTCTTGAAACTTGAATGATGGATAGAGAGAGAAGGGAAAAGAGAGATAGGAAGATTCTATTCCCATGTCATCAATCAATGAAAAAAAGAAAAAAGGAGGAAAAGAGAGGAAGAAAGAAAGAGAAAAAAGAAGGAAAAGAAAGATAGAAAGAAAGTAATAAGGAGAAAAAGAAAGGAAAAATAAGGAGGAAAAAAAGAGAAAGAAAAAAGAAAAAGAAATAAGGAGGAAAAAAAGAGAAAGAAAAAAGAAAAGAAATAAGGAGGAAAAAGGGATAGAAAGGAAGTGAGAAATAGAGAAAGAGAATATAGAAAGCTATGGACACTAGATTGAATTATCTGGTATCACTAACCAGATTCTTTTAATTAAATTCATCATTTCCTTTTTTTAAGATCTTTACTATAATTCTCTTTCATTTCCTTTTGTCTCTAGTCATCTTAGCCCTAACCGTCCATAATAAAACTTGAAAAATAGCATACCCTGCCCTTAATGAGTGAGAAAAACATCTAGCTTAGCGGCTGAAATTGTTGCACTTTTCTATCTCTAGGTATGTGTCACTTTATTATAATCCGCTTCCAGCATGCTAGGCCTATTGAAGCTTCACCAAAGCCCTTTTAACCATACATTTTGGGAAAATGTACTCAAATCTATCCATTGCCCAACACTCACAACACTAGGTGAGTGGTAGACTTCCCAGTTTCTAATTCTGGGTTCTCTGTCTTTTAGACTGATTGCCAACTAAGTCTGAAGTGGCCAGTCTATCTGGCAATTTACCCAGAACCATGGGGAGAAAAGATGGATTCATGCCTTTCACAAAGACATTAATTTTCTATACTGTAAACCAGTAGGCCACCAACACCTTCTTTTGTGAATCAACATCCAATTACTTTTAACAGACACAATATCATCATTATGGAATGTTCACATCTTGTGGTCAAATCACAGGTCAGCCATACTGTCGGAATATTCCTGCTAAGGAGAGGCAGACTCCTATAGCTAGCTCGGGCATCTGCCAGAAGGAGGTCGTTCCTGTGAAACCTATGAACAAGAGGCTTTGCTCCTTTTCGTGTCTCCTCAGTGAACCAAAGGATACAAACCCTTGGTTAGAAGGGTAGAATCAGACTGAAGGGGTTAATTTGCACTCGGGCCCAGCTGTCTGTTGTCTTACTGCTGTGGAAAATCCTTCCAAAAATCGTTGGACATAGACCTTCCCCAGGATTTGCCACAATTCTCTATCATGTGCGTCACAGAGCCAGTATTTCCTGAATCTATCTTGTTCATCTCTCCATCTTGTGTTCTGTCGGTTTCGGTTTCTTATGTGATCTCTGGGGATCCATGTTGTGAGTTGTGATGTCCATCGGTTGTCTTTCATTCTTGCATAATGGCTTGCCCATTGCCATTTGAGTTTTTCAATAGTTTCTATGATGTCACAGACTCCTGTTTTCTTCCTTATATACTGTGCTGTCTTATCATCTCTCCATGTAAGGTTGAGCATGATTCTCTCATGTGCACATTGCATACTTCTCAGTTTGTAGTACCTTCAATTAATTCTCTGATTAGGATAAATTTAACGTTTTTAGAAATTTCATTTGTATTAATTTTATACCATGAACTCTTGATTAATTTCGTCAACTGAGCGCAAAATAATGCTTTGCTTATGTGATTCATATAAATTAAACATGTAAAATTGAAGCAATCACTCATAAATTTCATTATTTTTATTTATTCAGTTTTTAGAAACCGTCAACCAAAACTGTCTAACATCGGAATCTTCAGTTTCTAAGCTGGTCTGGCTGGCTATGTATGTATGTATTGCACATAAAGGCTGCACCAATCGGGCTCGAGGGATGAAAATTAAAAGATCTACTCCTTATTATGTCTAGAAATATTTTTTTTGTTTTTTGAAAAGTTCACCCACTAGATAGGTTTCAAGTTGGGGGTTCAATTTGCAATGTAAGTTTATGCTAAATTTTTTTCCTTAGTTTGTGTCCAGCATTGTTCATGCTTATTTTTTAAGATTTCGGATTTTCCAAGTGATCACTGTCCAACTGAAGTAACTTATTCATTGATCACCCTTTTTCGAAATTTTTTAACTGATCGACCCCAACCTGGCATGTTGCCATTAGTCATTGGTCTAGTGATGGTTTCTTTTGACTGACTAACAAGACCTGTTTTTGTTTTATTTTTTGAAGATGTAATGTAGATAAAATTTTATCAAATCAAATTTTAGATGCATAATAATTCTAACTGGTTATTAAACAGGTCTGGTTAGTGACTCAAAAGAAACTGTCATGAGACTAACATCTTTTGGCAGCATGCCTTGTTGGGGTGAATAATTACAAAATTGTAAAAGGGTGTGACTGAATGTTACCTGATACAAACTGAGGTGTCAATTTAGCATAAACTTACATTGCAAAAAGTTTTATCTCCTATACATAATAAAAAGTGAATATTAAAATTATCAGCCCTCTAGCTCCATTGTTGTGACCAGTACGTGTGATTGTCAGCATAGGGAACATTGATATGTTCATATGTAGATATTTATGCCAATAATCACAGAAAAGAGAGGTGAGCGATATAAGTGCACTTTCTCAGACAACTGATCTTGCTGGAGCATCTTTAGCTCAGATGGTAAGAGCAGAGCCACATTTAGACAGCCTCCTTGATGAACACAGGTTTGAGTCTCACACAAAAAAAGAATCATAGATCAATAATCGATTCATCCTTAGCTGATGGTCCATCTTTCCAGAAAATTTCATTGAAATTCATTGAGAACTTTTGGAGATAGTGCATGGACAAACAATGCTTATTTTCTCCATTCATTTATGTGGTTTAAGGCTGTTCGATTTGCTATTTAGTTAACCCCGGTGCCAAATGAAATATAGTTCCTACTCAAATGTCTTTATATTCACATAAATTCGTATATACATATATACATACATAGCCAGTCAGACATCCAGAACAATTTGAAAACTGAAGAAAACTATGTTGACAGTTTTGGTTGATGGTTTCTAATATTCAAATTATTGCAATAATTCTATAAATTCTATGGAGACATATTTTATGTAAACTTAGAAACATTCATCATCTACAACAAAAAAACATAGCATGACAAATTTTGTGTGTTACAAAGCAATGGACCCTGGCTTTTATATATAAAGGTATTTATAAGAGTTTATCCATATAAGTACTTATGTATATGATGTTTTCATACCTACATATATGCATCTAATATGATAAAAATGATGATTGTTTGTAAGTTTATGTTTTATAGACTTCCAAATGGTTGGATCCTACTGGCTGTAAATTTGTGTACTAGGGTAACTTGATTCAAGGATAAACATAGGATAGGTGGCACTGACCTCTGGTGAACTATAAATGTCAATATGGGGTCAGATCAAATTTGACATTTTTAATTCTAAAGGGGGCATTCTCAAATCTAAGAGAAGCTATGTTGTTATATTTAATGTTTTTTTTGTGTGTCTTTGCAGGCCTCACTTAAAAACTGTAGAAACTTTGGAAAACATTGGAAATCATGAATCAACTGTAGAGGGGACTATTTTAAAGGAGACAAGTTTTAAAAGGTTGAAGATGAAGCTATGAATTTGTTAGAAAATGTTGATCAAAATTGTCAACATGAATTTCTTCAGTTTTTAAGTTTGTCTGGCTATATATCATGTGGACAAGTCATACCAATAGAGCTGAAACCTGAAAATTTAAACATTTACTCATTATATCTAGAAAAAAAACGGTTCTTCTATTTTTCAAAATTCCCACTCAAAATACGTTTGTAGTGTACAGTTATATTTGCAATGTAAGTTTATGTTTAATTGATCCCTTAATTGCATCCAGCAGCATTCACGCTCATTTTCTTTTGAAAATTCAGACTTCTTTAGTGATCACTGCTCAACAAAGAAGTAACTTATTCATTGATCACCCATTTTTTCTTAATTTTTCTTAATTGATAATCCCCAATAGTGCATGTTGCCAAAAGAAGTTGGTCTCATGACTGTTTCTATCAAGTGACCAACCAGACTTTTTCTTCTTTTCTTTTTTTTAAATTTATCTTTCGTATCATTTACATCTGCCAACAAAGTAGGAAGAGGTATTAGTATTCGCTTTTGTCTGTCTGTTTTTCTGTCTGTCTGTCTGTCTGTCTGTCTGTCTGTTTTTCTGTCTGTCTGTCTGTCTGTCTGTTTTTCTGTCTGTCTGTCTGTTTTTCTGTCTGTCTGTCTGTTTGCACATGTGAATATAAAGACATTTGAGTAGGAACTATATTTCATTCGGCACCGGGGTTAACTAAATAGCAAATCGAACAGCCTCAAACCACATAAATGAATGGAGAAAATAAGCATTGTTTGCCCATGCAATATCTCTTAAAGTTCTCACTGAATTTCAATGGAATTTCCTGGAAAGATGAACCATCAGCTGAGGATGAATTGATTAAATCTTAGTGCCGATCTAGGATTCTTTTTCCGATTGAGAGATATTTCTTTTCGTACATTAACACAATACACAAAAATTAACCTCTCAACACTGAGGCTATATATAAACTGATCTTCCTCCAGTTTTTAGTTGGTGCATGACATTGGCCAGTGTACACACTCTTGGCTGTATTTGTCTTTATCTTTTTCTGTTCGTCCAGATATTTTAAGGCTTCACAATCAGAATTGAGATTTAGTGAACAAAGCAATAATAAGAGAAACCATTCTTTGATTCTAAGGATTTATGATTGAAAAGTCAGGAAAGAGAATTTTATGGTTCTACGATCAGATTCTATGAGACCATTCTCTCCAACATCAGGGAGATGTAAGGATGATGTATGCTATGCAGCAATCAGCAGGAAAATACAGCTGTGATTATTGTCTCATATCTTTCCCATTGGCAGAATTTGTCGGGCCGCAGAATACAGAATCAAAATTTTCATTCACTCTGATGGTTACTTATGATGGCTTGGCTCCGTGAACGAAGAATGGAGTTTTAATGTGAAGTGCAACATATATATATATATATATATATATATATATATATATATAATTTGTACTTTAGAGAGTGAGACGGACTTGGGAGTGAAGTTTTTGGTGGTAAGGTTTATTAATCCTTATATGTCAATAGTCCATACATGTTTCGGGATTCTTCCCATCATCAGTGGTGTGTGTTGTGTGAGTGTGAATTAAAATGTACCATCACCATATATGTACCATATATATATATATATATATATATATATATATATATATAATAAAATTTACAAGGATACGTATCCGATGAATGTCATAATTTCATGCCTCATGCATTCTTCAGCAACTGGCAATATGTCTTGTTCTTGGTTAAAACATATTGCCGGTTGCTGAAAAGTGAATAAGGCATGAAGTGGCGACATTCACCACGTATATAACCTTGTAAATTTTATTTTATATAGTAATAGCTCTATTTACTTTGATAAATATTGAGTACTGTGATTAGATGTCTTCAACAACAGAAATAAAAAAAATCAGTTTCCATTTCTTTTCTGTATTCTTACAAATTGAAAAAAACATTATACATAATGAAAAAAAAACAATATATATATATATATATATATATATATATATATATATATATACACTATGCTCAATTATTCAAAACCATCAAATGGTTTTCTCTTGTTTTCAAGCTAGGCTGGCAGGCTTTGTATATTTGTATCTCGCTTATGGATTGTATCAAAGGAGCTAGATAGTAGAAAATTGAAACATTTACTCCTAATTATGTCTAGAAAAAAATGTTTTTTTGTTTTCTGAAAATTGAAACATTTACTCCTAATTATGTCTAGAGAAAAAAAAAGTTTTTTTGTTTTTTTGAAAATTGTCTTCTAAGTAAGTTCTTAGTGGATTGTGCTCATGGTGTTGAAACATGGAACCTAACCAAAAGATTGGGCCTCAAACTGAGAAACACGCAACTTGCCAAGGAAAGAATCACGCTCAACTGTACATGAAAAGATCACAAAACAACACAGTACATTAAAGAAAAATCAGGAGCTAGAGATATCGTAGAATCCATCAGAAAACTAAGACAGCAATGGGCTGGTCATGTTGTTAGAATGGTGGACAACCGCTGGACATCATAACTCACAATGTGGGTTCCAAGAGATCATATGTGAAACTGGCTGGTAAAAAATAAAGCGTGATGAAGAAAATAAGTTCAGAAAGTATTAGCTCCACAATGTCAATGATACAAAGGTCTGCTGAATCTTGGGGAACGTATATGTCCAACGACGGACTCTAGAAAGCTGATGATGAAAATGTGAGGATGTCTGGAAAAAAAACTTTTATTATTTTCTCAAAATTCCTTTCTCTGAATAGGTTTTTAGCAAAGTGTACGGCTGGACAATGGCCTTTCCCATTTCCTTTCCACGACAGAGTAAATGCTTCAATTTTCAGCTATCTAGCACCATTGGTTGGGCCTGTACATGCAATATATAGCCAGCCAGTCCCATTTGAAAACTGAAGAAACCTATTTTGACAGTTTTAGCGACAGATCTGCTTGATAGTTTCTATATTTGTTTACAACTGGTATAAAGGAAGCCATTGAAAAGGTCAAATGCATAACTATACACATAATCTTAACTTCTCTCAGTATTTCTCTGTCTCTGTCTCTCACTCCTTCTCTGTCTCTGTCTCTCACTCCTTCTCTGTCTCTCAATTTTTCTCTGTCTCTGTCTCTCATTATTTCTTTTGTTTTCCACCATTTTCTAAAAAAAAAAAAATCCCCATTTTAAAAAAAAATTATAGATCTGAAGAAGGTGGTAGAATGAACCTGCCAAAATGTTGTGCTAGCAACAAAAGTTTCCCCACCTGTCTCCATCTCTTTCCTGACTTATTTTCCGTCTTTTTTATTCCATTTTTTGGAAAAACAGTCTTCTCTATTTTTTTACAATTTATATGTAATTCATAGGAACCTTACAAAAGAATAGAGAAAAGATTTGTCAATATAAATTCTAAACTATCCTACCCCAGATACCTTTGTCACAAGAAATCACGAAAAAGATCCATTTAGTTACTCAATAGAAACCATCATTTGACAGCATGACATATTGGAGGTGATCAATTGAAACATTGTGAAAAGGGATGATTAGTGAATAAGTTAATTCTCTCACTTTCCACTAGGCAGAAATCACTAAAAAAAACATCTGAATTTAAAAAAAAAACATGCATGAATGCTGCTGGACACAAAGTGGTGATCAATTTAGCATAACCTTGCATTGCGTATTGAACCCCCTCCACCAGAAACCTATTATTGGGGCATAGTTGAAAGAAAAAAATATTTTATTGACATAATAAGGTGCAAGTGTTAAAAAACTTCACCCTTCTAGCTCCTTTGGTGCGGCCTATACTTGAGATATATACTTACATACAGTGAGCCAGATCAACTTGAAAACTGAAGAAACCTGTGTCGACAGTTTTAGTGACAGTTATGACTAACCATTCCTAATATGGAAACATATATATATGTGTTTGGGTTGAAATGAATTATATATAAAGAAAAGAAGTCCATGAGTAAAAGAGTAAAAGCATTGATATTGATACAACCATCAAATCATACAAGAAAACAAAAAAAGAAAGAAACAAATAAACAAACAAGCCTGTCTGCTGCGGGGTCAAACTCCACTCCTATTTCTATTCCAACTTGAGACGATTACTGCGACTCTTCTAACGTGTACATAATAGATAAATTTGTAGGTATATAAGACTTGTCAGCCTGACTCAGATGGTAAGAGAGTTGCCTAGCAATCACCAGGTCTTGATTTCAATCAGGTTCAATCCAAGTTTGACCTTAGGCAAAGACGGGGTATATCAACTGGGTGAAGCAAGAGCGTTCTCTCTCTATCTCGATTCCGTAAATAAAAGAAGAGAAAAACAAAACAAGAACCCTAAGTTCAACGATGTATCCTGCATCCATGGTAGAAGTAGCAGGGGGAGGAGGAGGACAAAGAAGAGCAAGCAGTCTTTCTTTTAGTCTATTGATTCTCATACTTGTGACATATTGTGATATAGAAATATTCCAAGATTATCATCAATGACTGAAAATCATGCGAGAAGTGATTGAATTTTTGAGCAGTCCTATTACCTCCCTATGTCGTAGTCATATGTCCACACCACATAATATTGCCAAAATTCAATATCTCTCAACACTATATCTCCAGAAGTTCTGAATGAATTTCAATTAAATTTTATGAAAGTGCGGTCAATAGGCTATGGTGGAAATTATTGAATTTGAGTGCAGATACAAGCACAATTATCTACCTGTGTCCTTATTATATATCAACACAACAGGATATCACCAAAAGTTCATGCCTGTTCACATATCTCCAAAAGTTCTCGATGAATTTCAATGACATTTTATGGAAGAGTTGACCATAGGCTACAGAGTAAGTAATTAAATTTGAGGGCAAATCCATTCACAATTATCTCCCTTTCGTCCTACTTATATATCCACATCACATAATATCGTCAAAAGTTCATGCCTGTCCACACAATATCTCCTACTGGTGTAAACATATAACTACAATGAAGGGGGAGTAATTTTTCTTGTATCCGCCCCAATCTTTGATCATTTACTTTATTGTCTATTGTCCGATCTTCCTGAAAGGATCGGCACGAATGTTTAGAACAAATGTGTAGAGAGAGAAATGGAAAAATAACACTCAATCAGAAAAAAAAATTTCAGAGGTATTATATGAATGGACAGACTGATAGATGTGAATGAATACATACAAGTTCATCTCTCTCTCTCTCTCTCTCTCTCTCTCTACATATATATATATATATATGTATCAGTTCAAAATTAAAAGAAGGTTGAATAGAGATAACTATGAACACTGCAGACTGAGATAGATAGATAGATGTTAACAAACTGAGATAGATAGATTGATAGGTAGGTAGGTAGATAGATAGATAGATGTGAACAGAGTGAGATAGATAGATATGGACTAAGATAGATTGATATGAATAGAAAGACAGATAGATATGAAGAGACTGAGATAGATTGATATGAACAGACAGACTGATAGATATGAAGAGACTGAGATATATGGATATGAACAGATAGATATGAAGAGACTGAGATATATGGATATGAACAGACAGATAGATAGATAGATAGATATGAAGTGACTGAGATATATGGATATGAACAAAGATATGAACAGATACATACATATATATATATATAGAGAGAGAGAGAGAGAGAGAGAGATGAACCAACTGAGATCTATATATAGATAGGAATGAACAATGAGAGTGATAGAGAGATAGATATGGATAGATAGATAGATACGAACAGATTGAGATAAACAGATAGATAGATACATGTGAACAGATAGGTATAGAACAGCGTGAGAGAAGGAGTGAGAGAGAGAGAGATGGGGAAAAGAAAGGAATAATTTTCTTTCTCAATCCCAGTCTTTGTGACTCGGATGGAGAAAAGGAATTTCTGGTTGTTTGATACAGATCAGGACAGATAGCAAGATAGACAGACTGATAGAGATTAATAGACAAACAGAGAGGGAGACCTAGCCGATAAAATTGATACGCCATGAATGTTAGTTTTATACAGTAGCATTCCATTTGTACAAGAATTCCATTGCACACACACACTCAGAAACACACATAAACACACAGAGCATTATCAGGAGAGGAGTTGAAAAATTCCATTGCACACATACACACACCCGGCATTATCAGGAGAGAATTACACGAGATGTATTGCGGCGCTGAGTGTGAAGACCAAATGAGTCATAGAGTCAGACATGAACCACTGGAATCGCAGTGTTTCTGCGAGGAGAGTAAGGCCAGAAGTGAGGGAGAGTAAGGATGTCAGTGAATATTGAGGGAAGGTAAAGGGAGAGCAAGGATGGAAAGGCGAATCACACCATTGAGGGTAAGGCATGTAGGCAGGATCGGGAGTGGAGGTTGTATTTTATGCCACATTAGTTGAAGGATGAATACAAATATTGTGGTCTGGCAAGGAAGCAGGTGGGATGTAGACGAAATTATATGGGAATAAGTAGCCGTTAATATACATATATGAATATAGATAGATAATTACTAACGAGCAAATACAAAAAAAATTACTGGCGAATAACATATATATGTCTATTCAAGACTTCTCATACCTACCAATTTCAATCTCTACTTATATATATATATATATAGCACATAATATATACATACATATACATATATATGTATATACACACATACTTATATATTGTACATGGTACATATAGTGCCTTAATTTGTAACTAACAGAAAACAAATGAAAACAGATTTTATCTATTGTAGATGTTTAACAGACAGCCAGTTGCTAAAGAGTGCGAAAGGTGCACAATCATCGGATACATGTCCTTGTAAATATCATTTATGTATATACATACATATATATATATATATATATATATATATATATATATATGTATGGTTTCAATATGATATAACACAATTTATAATCATATATGTATATATATGTACATAATACAAGCTACGATGCATAGGTATGATACCTGGAAACTTAAGGAAATACTCGAGAGCAAACTCAGAATAGCGCCGAGGGCGATGGAAAGAACAATGTTAGGAATAAGTTTTAGCGATAGAAAAAGATTAAGATGGATCCGAGAGAGGACCAGGTTGAAGGATACTGTACAAGTAATTAAACAGAGATTAGCCTAATTGTGCTTGTAATCAAAAGAGATTGAAAAGGACTTAGTCCAACAGTATTAATTATACCAGCTGATGATAATATCTCTCTCTCTCTCTCTTTCTCTTTCTCTTCCAAGTCTGGAATGGAGCACTTTGGTCGATGGAGAATTATATGTAAGTAAATATATCGCTTAAATCGATCCTACTGACCATCCAGTTCTGCATAGGAAGAACATCTGCCTCTAGGTCTGAAGTGAAGGTTTCAACCCTACCTCATGGTACTGGAAGGGATATTAGATTGTTTGTAGCCACTCTTGTTGTAATACAACGAAACAGCTGACACAATTATTAATCATTATCATAGTTAACGCTCTCTTCTTTGGGGTTGAGCACTCTTACATAGGACACTTGTCTACTACTGCTACTATGCAATGCTCTTCCAACTCTAGAATGGAGCACTCTGGTAGATGGGGAATTTTTATATGTATGTAAATATATCATCATACTGATCATCTAGTTCTGTATAGGGCAGGGGTAGAACGTCTGCCTCTGGGTCTGAACCTGAGGTTTCAACCTTATCTAGCAGCTCTGGAAGGGATATTGGATAGTCTATAGCCACACTGAAGACTTATAATACAATAAAACAGCTGTCTGTGGATGACACAATAATTAATCATGCATATATATATATATATATATACTAGCATATTACCTGTCAGAAATGACAGGATCTTCTATGTTATCAATGGATTGATTAATATTCTAGAATAATTCTTTTTTTAAACATAGTTTTCAGTCACTTGCCTCACTCCCTCTGTCTAATCAGATTTAAAGAGAGGAAGAGAGTAAAGAGAGCAAACTGTATCTGTGTGTCAGCTACAGCAGTCAGTCACACTTTAACTGCTGGCTGCATAAGCCTTCCTGTCTTCTTCTCTTTCATCAGCTTCTTAGGAAGAGAGTAAAACTTATGTCTTTACCATGACATAAACGGACAAACACATATACAAACAAACAAATTTGGTGACTATGATCCTTATACATAAAGATAAGCATTGTCCTTATTTCATAATTTATTTGAACATATCCTCAATAAAGGAGGCCAGCAGGTTTGTAAAAATATATCAGAGAATAAGCATTCCTTTTATTAGAGCTTGCAGGAAATATTTTTTAGTGAGGTTTTATGTTGGAAACATAAAAAACTAAGAAAGGACTTGATGACATCTTCATTCCAGTCATTAAAATGTATCAACTTCAATTAACAATTAATATTTCTCCATTTATTCCTCCTACTAAGTCTCTTAAAGGGCCCAGTTTATTTGCTGCGATAAATAAATAGATAGAAACAGAGAGAAGGAGAGTGAGAGAGAGAGAGAGAGATAAATGCATACATTTCTGGTTAGAAACATAACCAGCATCACAAAACCAGAATCACTTAAAAACTCTAGAAACCAATGGTGACAGTTTTGGTTGACAGTTTCTAACAGAAGAAAATTGAGAAAAAACGAATGAGAGAGAGAGAAACAAAGAGATGAAAGGAAATTCAGGATGGGAATGGACATTCATTGATCACCCCTTTTTCCGATTTTTTGATTGTTCACCCCCAACATGGCGCGCTACTTAAAGATATTGGTCATGTGATAGTTTGTATTCAGTGACCAACCAAGCCCATTTTTTGCTTTTTTGAATCCTGAATTTATGGTTAGATCCATAGAAGTATTTTCATCAAGGTAACTTGATTTTAACACCAACCCTGATCGATTTATAAAATGAATAGCATCATATATGGATGGTGGGGATTCATAATTTCTCTTGGTATCTTGTTTCTTTCTTCAATGATTCTTTCTTTCAATATGTTCCCTCCTACACATTCTCTTTCTTTCTTCCTTCCTTCCTTTCTTTCTTTCTTTTAATACAATCCTTTCTACTCTTTTTCTTTCTTTCTTCCTTTCAATATGTCCCATTTAACACGTTCTCTTTCTTTCTTTCTTTCTTTCAATACATTTTTTTTTACTCTTTTTCTTTCTTCCTTTCTTTCTTTCTTTCTTTCAATGTTTCCTTCAACACTTTTTCTATGATTCACTCTTTTTTCTTCCTTTCTTTCTCTATTTCAAAATCTTCCCTTCTACACTTTTCTTTCTTTCTTTCTTTCTTTTCTTTTTTTCTTTTTTCTTCCTTTCAATATGTTCCCCTCTACTCTTTGTCTCTCTTCCTTTCTTTCAATAGCTTCCCCCCTACTTTTTTCACCCTTTCCTTCTTTCAATGTGTTCTCTTCTGCACTTTTCCTTTTTTCTTCCTTCCCTCCTTTCTTTCTTTCTTTCTTTCAAAATCTTCCCTTTTACACTTTTCTTACTTCCTTTCTTTTTTCTTTGTTTCAATATGTTCCCATCTACTCTTTTTCTCTCTTTCTTCCAATAGTTTCCCTTCTTTTTTCACCCTTTCTTTCTTTCAATACGTCCCTTTCTACACATTGTCTTTCTTCCTCTCTCTTTCTTTGATCCTTTGTTTCTTTTGTTTCTTTCAATATATTCCTTTCTACTCTTTTTCTTTTCTTTCTTTCTTTCAATATTTTCCCTTCTACACTTTTTCTGTTATTCATTCTTTTTTTCTTTTTATCTTTCTTTCTTTCCTTGTTCCAAAATGGAGGAACTTCCTGTTTTAGTAAATGTTTCTCCTCATTCGACCTTTATACTGCCTCATCTCAAAGCTGACATCCCTCACTGAATGTCGCAATGAAATTGGCAGGTTTCAGGCAAGTCATGACTCGAGCCTTTTGGTAGGGATCAAGAGAGAAGAGTCACTGCATGAAGGAATAGATGTAAGGAAGGGCTGACTGCATCTTCTTAGTCGTCCTCTAAGGAGGCTTCCGTAACTCAACTTTTATTCTTCAGCACTGGAATAAGCGGTTCCTTTTACCATTTCAAAAAAGACAGATATCATCTTCCTGTATTAGAGACCATCAACCAAAACTGTCGACACGAGTTTCTTTAGTTTTTAAGTTGGTCCGGTTGGCTAGCTATGTATGTATGTATATGGAAGTGAAAGATTGAGAAAAAGGAGTGTTTGAATCTTTTGAGATGCGACACGTATAAGTATATATGTATCATACATAATGGCCGTATCAATGGAGCTAGAAGGCTGCAAATTATGAAATTTTCTCCTTATGTTTAGGAAAAACATCTTTTTTTTTTTTAAGATTCCTTACCTAAATAGAATTTTAGTGGGGGTTCAATTTGTGAAGTAAGTTTATGCTAAAATGGTCCCTTAGTTTGTGTCTGGCAGCATTCATGCTTATTTTTTTTGATTGGACTTTTTATAGCAACTTGTTCAATAATCCCTCCTTTCTGCTCCTTTTTAATTGATCGCCCTAAACAATAGACGGGAAAAGTGACTTACTCATCGATCAACCTGTTTTTCCAATTATTTTCATTTATCACCCCCAACACGAAATGCTGCCAAAAGACATTGGTCATATGACTGTTTCTGTTGAGTGACCAACCAGACTTGTTATATTATTGTTTATTCTGTTCTTTACTTCAACTTTTTTGTGACATGAAAAAAAAGAAGGAAAAAAATAGAAAAAACAAAAAAACAGAAAAAACACACTTTAAACTGGAAGTTAGGAAAAGTTCATGTGTTGATTTGTGTCTTTCTATTTGTCTGTCTGTCTGTCTGTCTACACATTATTTCCAAAAGTTCTCAAAGAATTTCATTGAGATTGATAGAATTTGGGGGCAGATATATGAATTTTCGCCTCTGCTGCATCGTAGCTGCATATGCCAACATAACACAACATTTCCAGAAGTTCTCAATGAATTTCATTGAAATTGATTGATTTAAAGGGCATATTGCTGGATTTTTACCTCCCTTGCATTGTAGCTGCATATGAGCACAACACACAAAATCTCCAAAAGTTTTCAATGAATTTCATAGAGAATGATTGAATTTTGGGGCATATCTATGAATCTCACCTCCCCTGCATCGTAGCTGCTTATGTGCACATTATACAGTAACTCCAAAAGTTCTCAATGAATTACAATGAAATTTTGTGGATTGATTGACAATTGGCTACGGAAAAAGTAATTTGATTTTAGGACAGATTCAGGAATTTTTGCGGTAACCTCCCCTGCATCATGACTATTTATGAACTGATTTTCTTTCATTATGTATAAAATGATCAGACTATGTTCCTCCTCTATGTGTTCATTTGTTCACAAGTTGACTCCAAAAACACAATCCAGATGTACAAAAATATGATGTGTCCAGTCTAATCGAGCATGCGCTCTGAGTAGTGATTCCACACTCTAAAACCAACAACATCCATAAAAGACTGAATGGTACAGAGATGAAACATTGTGAACAAACAAACGGTTGACAGTTTCTAATAAATGAATGAAAGGTGTGAAAGAAAAGAAATATAAAAAGGTAGGGGAAAAAAAAAAAGAAAGAAACATACTAGCATTATGAGGGAAATTATGAATTACCACCAACCATGTATAGTGTGTTGGGAGTGATCAAAAAAATAAGTTGATCAATGAATAAGTTACTGCTCTCACTTTCTTTTTGGCTATGATCACTAAATAAGGTCTGAATTTTCCCAAAAACAATCGGGCACAAACTGGTGACCAATTTAGCGTGAACTTACTTTGCATATTGAACCCCCACTAAAAACCTATTTTGGAAAGGAATTTCCAAAAAACAAAGAAACATTTTTCCTATATATTGAGAGTAGTGTGAGTGAAAAATTTCAAGTTTCTGTTATTTACTGTAAAAGCTAGGTGTGGTCCAGCTAGGTATATAGATAGATACATACATATGAATATTGGAATGCATGAATTAAACCCAGCAACAGTGATTAAACTGGTCTGTTGAGAGTAGCGGTGATTGATAATAAATGAATGGGCGAATGAATGAACGAAAGAAAGAATGAAAATTTATAAAAGGCATGTAATAGAATCAATGAAAAATATCAGAAGATAAAAATCAAAGGGAGAAAAGAAGGAAAAATCTGAAAAATTCAGAGAAGAATGAAAATGAAGAAAAATAAGAAAGAAGAAAATCAGAGAAGAATTTTTCTTCGTTTTTGTTCCTTCCTTTTTATTATTTTTTCATTTTGATTCTTATCTTTCTTTTCTTATTGTTCTTCATTTTCCTTCTTTTCTTTTTTATTCATTTTCATTCTTTTTTCTTATTTTACTTCGTTTTGGTCTTTTCTTCTTCTTTAGTGAGGTTCTTTTCTTTCTTTTTTCTTTTTTCCTCAATTTTGATTCTTTTCTTTCTCCCTATTTTTTTCATTTTTGTTCTTTTCTTCTTAATTTCTATTTATTCTTATTCCTTTTTTTCCTTAATTTTTTTCATCTTGGTACTTTTCTTCTTTTCTTCATTTTGGTACTTTTCCTTTTTCTTTATTTTGATTCTTTTTTTCTTATTTTTCTTCATTTTGGCTTTTTTTCCTTCAATTTGTTTTTTTTTTCTTTTTTTCTTCATTTTTTGGATTTTTTTTTCTTTTTCTTGATCTTCTCCATCTTTCTTCTTTTCTCTTTTTTTCATTTTGATTCTTTCTTTATCTTTCTTTTTCTTCATTTTGATTCTTCTTTTCTTCTTATTGTTCTCCATTTTGATTCTTTTCCCCTTTTTAGTTTTCTTTCTTTCATTCTTTTTTTTCAAATTTTCCTTTAATTTCATAAATAAATGAATGAATGATGGAACCAAGCTGACAAGTCTTGGGCAGAGTTGGATGAGAGAGAATGACAAACTGATTCTGTCAACTGCTATAATGAAGCCATTGCAAACATTAGGAGGTGGGGGTGAATCAAAATGGCTTTTCGGTTCTACTGTATTTCATAGTTTACCCTCAAGAAACATATGTTTTTCCCTCCTCATCCAATGTTCCTGACAAAGAAACAGGGAGAGACAGGTCTCCTATGGACAATCACAATTCAATATCTCTCTTTTTCATGTCGTAGCTTGCCTTATCAATTCAAAACCCTTGCCAACTGACAACAGCCACGAGGTTGAGACAAAGAGAAATGGCTGCCATAGATATTTTAGCAAATATACCAAAAACTGAGGCTGATATGTAACAAGTCATCAAATAAGGGAAAACATTGAAAATACTAAGACTTTCAAAGAAATAAATTAAATTCAACTTTAATGCTAAAGTATTAGTCTGCTCAGATAGTGTAATAGTTAGTACTTCTGCCTTATATGCTGAAAGTACTGGGTTCAATCCCTGTTATGAGCACAGAGAGTGAAAAACTTTTCATAAAGGCAAATTTTTCCCTGTGTGCAGCTAATTGAGTACTCCCTGAATTGTATTATTAGGGCAGAGGTATCTGATCTGTAGACTTGAATCTTACCAAGGGGTTGGTCATAAAAATTTTTAAGTAGATAGTCCAGTTCTTTCTTTCTATATTAGACATGAGACTTGCAAGGATTGCTGAGCTGATGCAAGCAACAGAAACCGGAACTTCATCACCAGCCTCAATACACCACAAGGTATCTCTTGAGAGACAAGATGCTTACCTCACCTTACCTACTAGAAAAAACTGCTTCATTCTTATCTATATTTTCATTTCAATAAAATTACTATTTCATCTAAAACAGTTTTTCAGACTGGTATTACTCAGTACAGTCACTACTCATTAGAAGTCATTTTGTGTACAAATAGTGAATGAAATATATTTCAATATTTCATTCAACTATTAAATGAAAAAGAGGTTTGAAAGGAAATTGCTAAAACACACCAAATATATCGAGTGTAGTACCAAATGTGCCAAAAGGATTCAAAATTTCTAATTTGGTACGATCATACCTAAAGTGACAACCCTGCAAAGATAATAGAGACCCTGATAACAGAAAGTTGGAAGCTTATAAAACTGGAATATTTTTTGGCTTTGTTTTTTTCTCAGATGTGTCTACACATCTTGAATAACTTATTAGTCTGAGTAAAACTGGCTATTCATGAAGATTCCTGAGCAATTCTTCAAGTCTTTGTTCTCCATTGTATTGTTTTTTAATGGACATTCTTATGATGACATAAAAAAATAATGCATAGTTATCAATTGTAATCATGATGTTTTTTCGAGCTCATCTGTTGGAAAGACAACCGTTTTTTTCATGACGCAATAAAAAAGCTTATAACTCTCTATTGCAGTTGAGACTTTTTTTAAAACTCATCTGTTGCAAAGATGGAGAATCTAGATGTTATTGATAAATTGGTGAAAATAAGACCCCCAAAAGGTTAAAAAAGCTTTTTCATCCAAAAATCGAAACGCATTTTCAGAAGGGTTTAGTGGAGTGCCGATGCCAATTTTCATAAATAAGTCTATACACAAAACAGTAAGGCTAGGAGTGCTGGAAAACACAAGAAAATGTGTAGGCCATCACAGTCAATAATTAAACAACTGTAGCATCGAAATTATGTGGAATAATCAATACGGTCTGAATAAACTCTCTTTATGACATTACCAGCATTTTCTACTGGAAAATATCTAAAATACAGTAAAAAAAAATATACATCTATATTCTCCAGAATCGAGGTTATTTATAAACAAATTGAAATAAAGCCCCCAAAAGCTTTTTATCTCAAAATCAAAAAAACATTTTTAGAAAATATCTAATGGTGTACTGATACCAATTTTTTAATCTGTAGACGTAACAGTATGGCCAGGAGTGCTGAAACACACAAAAACACAAACAAACAAACAGACACAAGCATATATAAAGGAAAGAACCCTTTGCCATTCTTTTAATGGCTATAGTTGTCCAATGAGTTCCTTTTTTGTTCAAAAATTGGAAAGAGTTAAATGAGTTTGGAGAATTCTTAAGATCAATACTTCAAGCATAGTGAAGATGAACTTGAATGAAGAATGTATGGATTTCTGAGATTTCTGTTGATTACTGCACAAAGTTTATTGACTCAGTTCACAAACGCATTCAAAGTGTTGAAAAAAAAAGGGGGGGTCTCATTACTAAGCTCTAATTCCTTTGAAACTCAGAAGTATGGTTCCCTTCTAATTGTTTCATGGCCTGGGTCAGACCAAAAAGCCACTGAGCAACTCAAGAAGTGGAATGTGTGAAAATTATTTCTATTTTCAAAACAATCATTGATTTTTCATCTAAAGTTTAAGAAACAAAGGTTACTTTTTTTTAACACAAAAAATGGATAATGAAAGATATGATTTATTTATTGAATCGATCTTTTAAGATTATTTTTTCATTATTGTTTAATCCTATATTGCTTGTGGTTTAAAATTCGGCAGCACTGAGTAATGTTCTCATATGTGTGAAAATAATTCATTGAAGATGATTTTACTATAGAAATGCATTGAAAATCATTTTATCATAGAAATGCATTGGAGATGACTTTACTGTAGAAATGTATTGAAAATAATTTCACTGTAGAAATTCACGGAAGATTATTTTACTATTAAAATGCATTGAAAATCATTTTACTATAGAAATGAATTGAAAATCATTTTTCTAAAGAAATACATTGGAGATTATTTTACTATAGAAATGCATGGAAAATGATTTTATTATAGAAATGCATTGAAAATCATTTTTCTAAAGAAATGCATTAAAAAATTATTTCATTATAGAAATTCATGGGAGATGATTTTACTCTACGTATGCTTTGAAAATCATTTTTCTAAAGAAATGAAATTGAGATTATTCTACTATAGAAATGCATTGAAAATAATTCATTGGAGATGATTTTAATCTTTTTGTGTCTGAATTACACATTAGGCCAGCTGGGGTCCTGATGAACCCCAAACTTTTGGGTTCAGTTTCCACAACTTGCAAGAAGGTTACATTTGTTAAACCTTATACATATATTGCCCAAGACATAGTATTTGTGACCAACCCACATATATCCCTTTTTTAAAATATTTTTTATCAATATATTTTTCATAATTATTTAGGAGGGTAATTTTCAGAAAAATTGCACAAATTATCCATACATACGCCATTTAATTACCTCTAAATTAGTGTCATGGAAGGCCAGTGTGGTCCATAAATTCCTAATCCATATAACAATGTTGCTTAGAAGGAACGCTGCTCTCAAATATGTTATCTATGAATGAAATATAAATTTTGAGGGATGATTTTAAAATCGCTGTTTTTAAGGATGATGCTAAATTTTTGGACATGGCTTATATCATCATCATCATCATCATCACCCGTCTTTCAATGTCTGTTGTCGGACATAGACCTTCCCTAGGATTCACCACAGTTCTCTATCGAAGGCGTCACGGAGCTAGCACTTTCTGAATTTGTCGAGCTCGTCTCTCCATCTAATACTCTGCTGACCTCGGTTGCGCATGTGATCTCTGAGGATCCATGCTGTGAGTCGCAATGTCCATCGGTTGTCCGCCATTCTTGCAACAGCCCACTGCCATTTGAGATTTCTAATGGATTCTATGATGTCCCTGGATCCTGTCTTCTTCCCGATGTACTGTGCTGTCTTCTGGTCTCTCCAAGTGAGGCCCAGCATAACTCATTCATGTGCACGTTGCATGGTTCTCAATTTGCGGATCTGTCTCTTGGTTAGGTTCCATGTTTCAGCTCCTTAAGTGACTATTGGGAGGATGCATTGGTTGTACACCCTTCTTTTTAAGATTAATGGCTTATATGAATTATCCCTAATATTCTTCAAATGGTGGGAACTTGAAGCTATGACAACTGTTATTTTTATCATGTATAGTTAACGTTATCAACACTGCTGATGGGTCATAGTGTATATGTCATGTTGTCAATAAGTCTAAGAGGGTCAGTCTGCCCGAATCTTCTTTTTCAGAAGAGAATATCCTCTTTTTTGAATATTTGCAAATGGCCACTCCACAAACTGAGAAGTATGCAACGTGCACATGAGAGAATCATGCTCAACCTCATATGGAGAGATCACAAGACAGCAAAGTACATAAGGAAGAAAACGGGAGTCCAAGACATCATAAAATCTATTAAAAACTTAAATGGCAACGGGCAGGCTATGTTGTAAGAATGAAAGACAACTGATGGACATTACGACTCACAACATGGATCCCCAGAGATTAAATGCAAAATCGAGGCTGACAGAATACAAGATGGAGAAATGAACTAGACAAATTCAGAAAATACTTGCTCCGCGATGTCCATGATAGAGAACTGATGATGATGATAGCCCTGGCTGTAACTTTGAGGCTACTCATTTTTGTTCTGTAGTTTATTTATTCGCATCAACATAGTTAGAAGTTGCAAACCAAAGCTATCAACATAAGGTTTCTCCAGTTTTTGAGTTGGTCAGGCTAGCTACGTGTATATGTATTTTGCGAACAGGCAGCACTGATAGAGCTAGAGGTCTGAAAAATAAAACATTTACTTACTATTATATCTACAAAAAAAAACAGATGCTTATTTAAGTTTTTTTTTCAAAGTTCCTCCTGCAACCCAAATTTTTTGGCAGCATGCTATGATAGGGATGATCAATCAAAAAAAGGGGTGATCAATGAATAAGTTACTTCTCTTGCTTTTTTGGAGGCAGCGATCATTAAAAAAGTCTGAAGTTTTAAAAAAAACCAAGCATGGTTGTGCTGACCCAAACTAAATGACCAATTTAGTTTAAACTTACATTGTTAGTTGAATACCCCACCAAAAATATATTCAAGGTGGGGGATTCTAGACATGATAAGGAATAAATGTTTAAATTTTCAGCCCTCTAGTTCTATTGGTGCAGCCTGTACGCTTGATACATCCATAGATTGTCAGTAAGCCAGCAAGACCAGCCTAAAAACTGAAGAAACCTATGTTGATGGTTTTGGTAATTATTTTGGATGATAGTTTATAAACGCCCTTTATTCCTTCATAATAAATATATTGTACAAATTTTCCGAGAGAGCCAAGTGATTCCCGGAAAGAAATGATTGATTTTCCATTAATGACAAGTTACGTGAAGCCATTTTATTGATACACTGTCCTATAAACCCAATTGTATGCACTGAGCGATAAGGAACAGAGACTTTACTTACCATCAAGAAAAATATAAATCTTACTGACTGAATGCTGAAATATAGACTCAAGATTATATACAGCCTAGGAACAGATAATTAGCAATAAAGGATAAAATGTATCTTTTGTGAAAGAGAAATAATTGAGGTCTTCTTGTCAATAAGTGTCTTTGGGCCAGAGCAACTCTTAACCCTTTATGAGAAACAGTCAACTAAAACTGTCATGAAAACTGTCTTCCTGGCTGGTTATGTATGTATGTATGTATGTAAGATGTCTTATCTGTGGGAGGGTATGCCTCAGCAAAGCTGGAGAGACAAGCCATCTAAGAAGCCATGAAAATAGACAAGGAATCTATCAAATAGCTACAACACCTGTCACATCTGTGGAAAGAAATGAAAGTCAACGGGAAGATCGAAAGGCATGACAGAAGACACGAAAGTTGTGCACTGAATGCCAGAACCATGAAGTCTCTTGTGTGCTGATTTTGCACCAGAAATTTAAAATCTCTGGCTGGGTTAAAAAGCCATATCTGTTCTCGACATAACTGAGTGATTATCTGGAATGACATCACGTGATGACCATACTTAAAACTGAGGTGGAAATAAATACAGGGGTGATCAATCAAAAAATTTGAAAAAAGGGTGATCAATGAAAGTCAGATGTCTAGATACTCCTTAGTTAAATACATTCATGAAATAAAGTAATAATCCTTACTAACCTAAGATAGGAAATCTCCTATAGGATTAGATAACTGCGTTTAAATGTATTAGGCCAAGGTCTATATAAACTTCTTACTTCAACTGTGTGTATGTATGTCTGTATTACTTGCATTGGTAGCACCGTTGGAGATACAGTTCTGAAAATTTGAGCATTTACTTTTTATCATGTCTAGGGAAAAACGTCCATTTTGTTTTTCCAGGGTTTTTTTAAGCAGTTCAATTTACAATGGAAATTTATGCTAAATTGGTACCTTTGTTGTTTTTTTTTTAAAATTATATCCCTGAATATGTTTTCAGTGAGGGTCCAATTTTTAATCTAAATTTGTGCTAAATTGGTCCCTTTTGTCATTTTTTTTCCAAAATAACATCCCTGAATAGGTTCTCGGTGCAGATTCAATTTATAATCTAAGTTTATGCTAAATCGGTCATTTTGTTTATGTCTGGCTGCATCCACACTTGTTTTTTTTTAATGACCAATAAAAGGTGGGAGAAGTAACTTATTCATTGATCACCCTTTTTTTCCAATTTTTTAATTGATCCCTCCCTACACAGCATGCTGTCAGAAAGCATTAGTCACGTACGTGTTTCTATTGAGTGACTAGCCAGATTTGCATTGCTTAACATTTAAAGATTACTAGTTGTTTATGAAACCCATGATATATATCTCTCACTCTAATGATTATAGTTGCACAGTAAGGACCAAACTATAGAAATTCATTGCAATGTTTTTACTATAGAAATGCATTGAAAATCATTTGACTATAGAAATTCATGGGAGATGATTTTACTGTAGAAATGCATTGAAAATCATTTGACTATAGAAATTCATGGGAGATGATTTTACTGAAGAAATGCATTGAAAATAGAAATAATTCATTGGAGATGATTTCAACTTTTTCCTGTCCGAAATATACAGAAAGCTGACCAGGGTCCCGCTGAAGCCCAAACTTTTGGGTTCAGTTTCTACAATTTGCACACATGGTTACATTTGTTAAAACCTTGTACATATGTAGTCTAGGACATGACCAACCCACATATTTCCCTTTTTTTTAAATATTTTTAAATACATGTCTTTTATAATTATTTAGGAAGGTAATTTTGAAAGAAAAAAATGCACAAATCACAAATATATTTCCAATTTAATTACCTCTAAATAAGTGTCACATAAGGTCAGTGTGGTCCATAAATTTACAATCCATATACCATTCAATTGCAACTAAATTAATGTTACGGAAGACTTGTGGGACCCATAAATTTCCAATATATATATATATATATATATATATATATATATATATATATATATATATATATATATATATATATATATATATATATATATATATGTATGTATATATATATATATGTATGTATGTATATATATATATGTATGTATATATATATATATATATATATGTATGTATATATATATATATATATATATATATATATATGTATATATATATATATATATATATATATATATGTATGTATATATATATATATGTATGTATATATATATATATATATATATATATACATATATATATATATGTATGTATATATATATATATGTATGTATATATATATATATATATATATACATATATATATATATATGTATATATGTATGTATATATATATATATGTATGTATATATATATATATATATATATATATACATATATATATATATATGTATGTATATATGTATATATATATATGTATGTATATATGTATATATATATGTATGCATATATATATATATATGTATGTATATATGTATATATATATATGTATGTATATATGTATATATATATGTATGTATATATATATATATATATATATATATGTATGTATATATATATATATATATATATATATATATATATATATATATATATATGTATGTATATATATATATATATATATATATATATATATTATATATACATACATATATAAATTAGTGTCATGGAGGGCCAATGAAATCCAGTAGGACCCTAACAACATCTATTGTACTGTCATATTTATACATTTTTTATGAGATTAAATCAACCATCTACAATAAAAGGCATGAAAGAATAAAGCCTCAAAAATGAAAAATGTAATAAAAGCATCATTTAGGAAATATTGTCGAGTCACCAGGGACCCAGTCAGCTCACGAAAGGTTTTGATATGAGCTGTTTATGAGATCTTTGAGATACAAGGATGGATATATTTCAAAATTGTCTTTCACTCTGATAATTGCATATAGAGTGACAGACAAACAGAAAAAGTATATATAAAATTGAATTGCAAATTATTAGAAACAATCAACTGGCAACAATATTGGCAACATCAGTTTCTTCATAGTAAAGTGGTTACAGAATCAGACAAAATTACTGCAAGAAATCTGATGGTTCTAGGTTCAATTCCAGTTTGAGACAATAATAATACTACTAATTCTAAGAGGGGAGTGCGGTCAATATACCCCCGTCGGTTGAATAAAGGGTTCGGCTCGTTACTTCCTCACACCTACCTGATGAAGGCCGTAGAGTACAACGGCCGAAACGTTGTATGAAAAACAACCAAGATGAGGATAGTCCGAATAATTATAGAAATAATAATAATACCTCATCTCAAAAATTCAGAGATTTAGTTTCTTCAGTTTTCAAATTGGTCTGGCTGGCTGGCTGGCTGGCTACACTTAAAAAAGTGTTACATAGTAAAACTTTAAAAATTACTCTAATTTTTCACTTGTAAGTTTATTAGTTTATCTTAAGGTATTATTAATCAGAATTAATTATGAATTTACTTTGAGATAAAATGATACATTTAGATTACCATATCTTTTCAATAAAAATCTCTTCCAGTTGGTCCGAACAAAACCTTTTATCAGTGTATGTACGTATGATGCATATTGGCCGTACCATAGAAGCTACAAGGCTGAAAATTTAAACATTTACTCCTTATGTATAGGAAAAACTGTTTTTTTTAAAATCCATCCCTGAGTAGGTTTTTATAAAAAGGTTCAATCTAAAATTAAGCTTATGCTAAATTGACGTGTTAGTTTGTGTCCGGCAGCAGTCATGTTTGTTTCTTAAAAATTTGAACTTGGATCATGGCCCAACAAAAGGGGAGAGAAGTAATTTATTCATTGATCACCTCTTTCTCCAATTTTTTAATTGATCATCCTCAACTTTTATTTATCATATATATGATACAAAAGTTGCAGTAATCGTCTTCTGTTGGAATATATAAGATTAACGTTTCCCTATGGTGATTTGAAATTCCGACCAAGTGATCAGTAGGTATCTCTCTTACCAACTGAGCCAAACTGGCTAGTGTTGGATATATACGAAAATTTATATCATAATTTATTTTGATAACCAAATCAATATGTAAAATCAACATTCCCTTACCATGATTTGAAATCTTGACCAACAGATTTGGTGGCAGCTCTCTTACCAACTGAGCTAATCTGACAAGAAGTCATCATCATCATCATCATCATCATCATCCTCATCATCATCAGTCTTTCAACGTCCGTCGTTGGACAAAGACCTTCGCGTAGATTCACCACACTTCTCTATCGTGGGCGTCGCAGAGCCAGTATTTTCTAAATTTGTCTTGCTCATCTCTCCATCTTGTATTCAGTCAGCCTCGGTTCTGCATGTGATATCTGGGGATCCATGTTGTGAGTCACGATGTCCATCAGTTGTCGATCATTCTTGCAACATGGCCTACCCATTGCCATTCAAGTTTCTTATAGATTCTATGATGTCTCTGACTCCTGTTTTTTCTTGATATACTGTGCTGTCTTGTGATCTCTCCATGTAAGGTTGAGCATGATTCTCTCATGTGGACGTTGCATACTTCTCAATTTGCAGGTTTATCTCTTGGTTAGGTTCCATATTTCAGCTCCATGGGTGACTATCGGGAGGATGCATTGGTTGTCTTCTTTTTAGGATTATTGGGATCGACTTGTTTTTGAAGGTTGAGCTTGCTCTGCCGAAGACTTGCCATCCTAGTGTCATTCTTCACTTGATCTCTTCCTCTTTCGTGGGTTTCATGGAGATTCGTTGTCCAAGGTAGATGTAGTGGTCTACCTTCCCCAGTTTTGCATCTTTCATTTTAGTAGTTATGTCCTTATCCTCAATGTGATCGTTGCACTACATATCTACAAATTCATATTTTCTATATACAATATAAAAGTTGCCGTAATCTTCTTCAGTCGAAATAGAAGGTGGAGAGGATTGATCATATGAAAAAAACTGAATTTGCCAGACACAAATAAAGGAACCAATTTAACATTATCTTACATTGCAAATTAAACCCCCCAGAAAAAGCCTATTAAGAGAGGAATTTTGAAAGAACAAAGAAACTCTCTTTTGTAGACATAAGTAGTTAACATTGAATTTTTCAGCTTTCTATTCCCACTGGTGAGGTCTGTACACAAAACACTTAGATAGATAGTCAGACCCACATAAAAACTGAAGAAACTTATGTTAGCAGTTTTCATTGATGGTTTCCAATAATCAAAAATATTAATCCTTTAATACTTATCTATAACTTCCCAGAAGTGCCAAGAGGACAAAAAGGATTCATATGTTGTTATCCTCCCCCTCACAGAAGAATTGTTAATGGCACACTTTAATAATTTAGACACATTGTTATGACAATTATAACCAGAGGCTTATTAAGTATTTTCAATCAACATCTTGTACATAAATGTAGATATACGATCTTGCGCACACACATACAGCTGCATCCCTCTGTTTAGACACTCATGTAGATTGTTACAAGAGGAGGGGTCCAATCAATACACCTCCGTGTTATTCCAATTTGAACACGTCAACTGAAATTGTCGCCTAAACTGTCAGTATCGATTTCTTCAGTCTGGATGGCTAAGTATCTACAGCGTGTACAGAGCATACCAATCGAAATAGAGGTTTCAAAATTCAAATATCGACCCCTTGTCATAGCTAGAAAGTTTTTGGGTTTTTTTAAAATCCCTCCCTCCTAAAAAAGATTTTGGTCGGGGGAGTCAATTTGCAATGTAAGTTTTAGATAAATTGGGCGCTTAGTTTGCGTCTGGCTGCATCCACCCTTGTTTACTGAACATTCAGCCTCTTTTTGATTACCAACTAACGAAATGCTGGAAAAGTACCTTATTCATTGATCACCCCTTCTTCAAATTTTTTTAAATTGATCATCCCCAACACGGCTTGCTGCCAAAACAGTTTCTAATAAATGACTAACCAGACCTGTTCAGAGATATTTATCGTACTTGTTCAATTCTGCCAACAAACTGGTCCCTCACTTTCTATCTGGCAGCATTCACACTTTTGTTTTCAAATAAAGACTTTTTTTACGATCACTGCCCAACAAAATGCAAGAGAAGTAATTTATTCATTGATCACTCGTCTGACCAATTTTTGCATTGATCATCCCCAACACGGCATGCTGCCAAAAAAAAATTGATCACATGATGGTTTCCATCGGGTGACTAACCAGACCTGTTATTCACCTGTCTACAGAGGTCAACCCAATAAAATTTGCTGTAGCACTCAGCTTATGACATTGACTTCCTATTCCATCATTCACAACCTATCCTGCCTCCTTTTCAGAAGAGTTCCAGAATTGACAGATTCCATAAGTGATCTTGAAATGTAGATACTTATCGGCGGGGGTAGAGATTTTTCTTACCTCCACCCAATAAATATATCTATAAAATGAATAACACAAAGTCAATATAAGTAATAAAAAATAAGTAACAAGTTCCAATATTTTGTGTTCAATCATCTTATCAGATGGTCAACTCATAAGAGTTTGTTCTGGAATGGTTTCAACAAAGTCCGTCCGGAAAGTATCCAGCAAGGATGATTATCTTGAGAACCAGTGGCACAGTTTTGACATTACTCAGCAACCCATCAGAGAGGACATTATCACGCATGCATGAACTGGCAGTTTTCTGTGAGGTTACTCAGTCTGCATTAAGACAGTATTGATGGTTGACCCATAATAGGAGCAACATTTACAAGGTGTGTCTAGAAAGTATCCAGCTGTTTTGAATATCTCGAGAACTGGTTGCTGGGCATCAATGCAACTTGGTAACCAATTAGAAGGGACCTTACTGCACATGCATAAACAGATACTCTACTTTGGGGTTTCTCAGTCGGCAGTAAGAGGGCAATGAGGATTGACTCATATTAGGTCTTCCTGGACAAATATCTGCATGGATTGTCAGCCAGCCAGCCTGCCAGCCAGACTCGTTTAAAAACTGGAGAAATCTATGCTGATGTTGACTATGTTGGTGATGACAGTTTTGGTTGATGGTTTCTGATTGGCAACCCTGCTGGGCCAAATTAGAATAAATACTTACAGCACACCTGGCAGAAAGCAATACAGGTATCCCCCCCCCCGCTTTTTAGAAGTTAGCTATACATTGTGCTGTGGCTTTTATGAAAAAAGTTGAAAAACAAAAGTATTTAGCATTTGTTTTACATTGAACTGTTATAAAGGCAGCACGTACCACCTTCCTCTATTCCCTACACTCCTATACAGTCTTCTATACCTCCCATCACCCCAACTTCCAACAGCTCAGCCTAAAGTACCATCTTTGCCATTTCTGGTGATCACTGCGAAACAAAATCCAACAGAAGTAAGTTTCATATTTTTTTCTTTAAACCATGGATTTATGGTTCAAACTATACTGGTAGCATTTTTATCAAGGTATCTTAATTTCTCAATAATCACTGCTTAATTTTTTTGAAAGTTGAAAGAACCAATATATAAGTGGCGGTGATTAATAATTTCCCTTGGAATTCTTGTTCTTGTTCATAGGTTATTCGATCTGAAGAGCTTATAGAGTTTCAAATAGTCTTGTCACTTTTATCTGGCTAGAAAGATCCTAGGCTCAAAGAACTTAACTAAACATTGACTGGTGACAAACCGTAAAGCTTTGTATTCAAATTATGGATCAACTCACTGTTCCATTCATGCTGTTGTGAGTGTCGTTAGAAGTGAGGTTATATTTGGCATAAAAGACTTTGACGGGGGGGAAATTCACCAGACATAAATTAGCTGTCACCAGAAGTCAACCTTTTATGATGTACTAGGTTCTCGGGGAGTCCTAGTGCAGTCGGAAATTTGAGTCTTGGATCTGATTCATCGCATGCATAACATTTTGATTGAAAATGACTTGATCCAGGGTTGGCTGGGAACCGATCAATTGTCCAATTCGTATCGAATGTCCGAGAGAGGATCAGAGAAACAAGAAGAAGAAAAGATTGGAAGGAAAGAGAAGAAGAGAAACAAGGGAAGGAGAGCTGAAGAAAGAAAGAGAGGATGGAGTAAGAGAGAGAGGAAGAGAAGAGAGAATGGGTGCAAAGAAAGAGTGGAAGATAAAAGAGAGAAAGAGAGGTAATGAGAGGAGGATCAAAAACAAAGAGAATTGGGAGAAAGAAAGAATGAAAAAGGAGGAAAAAAGTGGAAAGAAAGTGAAGAAAAACTAATGAAAGAGAGAGAGGGGGGAAAAGAGTGAGACAAAGCAAATTAAGAGATAAGGGAGTGAAAAAAAAGAGAAAAAATAATAAGAAGGAGAAGAAGAAAGAGCCTGAGAAAGAAAGCTGACTAAAGGAAGGAAAGATGAAAAAAAAGAAAAAAGAAGAATAGAAAAAAAGAGAGGGAGAGAGAAATAATCCAAACGAAAGAAAAAAAAGGAAGAAAAAAGAGGATAAGCTTGGTTACACTAAGGTCAAACACCCTTGCTTCATTAAAATCTAAAAGGTCAACAAAACAGAATTCATTTCTTTATACAACATTATTCAAAAACTATGTGTCTCATTTCAACTCTTTTATTAGTAATTCCTGTAAATGGGATATGCTAACTTCAACAAAATAAGTCAAACTGAGTTGGTCTTAGAAATAGAAGAGAATTAGTCATCAGTTTTTGTTTACCACAAGGTGTCACTGTTATTTGTGCGTAATGTCATGGTTTTTTGGTCTGGTCATTGTCATCCATCATTGTTGTTAAGAAGGAAAATCAACTCAAAATTCAAGAGGAGTTTGACAAAAGAAAAAAGATACAAAATAAATGGAAAGAGAGATCATATATACATATACATATATATATATATATAATACATTGAAACAGCTGTCAGTGGATGACACAATGATATATATATATATATATATATATATATATATATATATATATATATATATATATGAACAGACTGTGATTGATTGATAGACAGATAGATATTATTATTTCAGGTGAAGCTTTTTTGAAGCCCAGGTACTGTCAGGTAACCTATCAAGTTATTATCTGTCTAATTGTTTGAAGCAAACTTATCCATTGATATTATTCAATCGTGAAACAAACAGTAACTTTAAACCCTTGCTCCAACGACATTAACTAATGTATATTGGCAAGGCAGTGTTTGCAGATTTGTCAATGTCAGCCAGTGCTTCACAATGACACAGTCCAACTAGATTGGGGACCTTATCAAGTATATATATTTAAACTAAAATATACCTATCAGAAATGACAATGTTATTTATGAAACAGCACTAAGGTGCCTAAAGCTATTTCAATAGATAATTTGTTTTTAAAAATTCAAGTATCCTAATTTTAATTTTCTCAAAGTCTCGACTAATCTCACACTATTTTAATATGTGATGATCAGACATGAAGTTTTAAGAGTTTCTATGATGTAATTTTTATTATGTCATGATAGGAAGGTAAATCAACCAATGAGATCATCCCATTTGGACACAAGTAAACAGAAATATAAACAAACAAACAAAGAAATGATTGCATATGAGCTCATTATATGCTTAGATTAATTAGCCGTGAAGAAAGGAAGAGTAAAACTTATGTTTTCCTGCCAGACTTAAATACAGTAACAACAAACTATCTCTGAGTGTCAGCAACAGCAGTCAGTCACACTTTAGCTGTTGGACACGTAAGTCACATAAGTTACATGTCTTCCCCCTCCCTTTAATAAGTTTTGATGAAAGTAAAACATTTGTTTCAACTGTTACATGAACAGACAGACACACATAAAAAATGAGAATTAGCAAACTTTGTGACTATGGTCTTTTTATATATAGATAAATATGTGTGTGTGTGTGTGTGTGTGTGCATGCATGCAAGCATGTATATATATCATCATCATCAGCCGTTATTTGTCAACTGCAGGACAAAAGCCTTTCCCATCCCATTGTGTTAATCTCTGCCATATGTAACTAGCAAACTTCTCCATCTCATCAATCCATCTCGTGTCTGGTCTCTTCCTACTATGCTTACTGTCCCACAGGCACCAATGGGTTAGCCTTTCACTCCATCTGTTGTCCTTTTGTCTTGCTATGTGCCCTACCCATCTCCATTTTTGTTGCTCAATTACTTGTACAATATCCTTCACCCGGTCCACTCCAGTCCTCTCCAGGATTCACATTGATCTTTTTCTATCGCTAAGAGTTATTCCAAACATTGCTCTTTCCATTGCTCTCTGTTTGAGTGGTTTTGTAAATTTCCAGGATTCGCATCCATGTGTCAAAGCTGGTATTATGCATTGATTATATACTTTATGCTTCAAGCATATTGGCAACTTTTTCACAGTTTCTCTATTTATACTAGATAAAATAAAAAAGTTTGAAAAAATAAAACGGAATTAACAAAATCAAGAACTGACGATACTATAAGTATAAGACTCCTAAACAAGAGAATGGAAAAAAGGAAGTATAAGTATAATAGAGCGGGGCCTTCCACCCAGGAAAATCAGCGGGAAAATACGTACATCCCGATAACATTTTTGAATAGGGATCATAAGAATACTAGCTTTTCACTCAAAGAAGCTTGAAAAAAGCAGAAACACACATGTGTCTGTGTAGAAAATCAAATAATTCATCATATTTAACACTTCATTTTAATCAGATGTATTTTGTATAAATACCGTTGATATTGAAACAATAATATATATACACATAGAAATATGTAAATACCAGTTGTTCTGAGACTAACAGAGCTCAAACAAAACCAGCCAGTAAGAAGAGAAGGAATGAGTTAAGGGTGTTATTTCAACCTCTGTCTACCGGCAAGGTCCCAATGGCTCAATTTTGACACCTCGAAAGGGGAAAAAGCTTTTCTCGACCATTGACAGTGAAGGAAAAAAAAAATTCCCCTTTTGGTCCCCTAAAGGGTGGGTTTCCCTTCACTTTACACCCCTTGGAGAATTATAAATAAACATAAAATAATATATACACATATTGATATATAATCGAAATAAGTTATTGTTAAGTCTGGGAAGTGTTTGTTTCCATAAGTAAACGGTTTGATATTTTGGTAGTGATAATTTTTCCCAAAATCAACAGCCTTCCTGTCCCTACCCAGCCCTGGGTATGGGGTATAAGTCTGGCTTGTAGCTCATCAGTCTACACACATTTTCTTAGACCCTTTTATGAAGTCAGATTTTTTCCCTTGGAAATTAACAAATATACCAAAATGGTAGTATACCAAAGAGGGCAGATACCACAAGGGTACTATTATATCTCCAAATTATTCTATAAAAATATCTGGTAATCCTTGATATAAACAGTCCAAAAAATAGGAATGGCCATATCAGACATGCTTTTGACCATTTGGAGCTATTTTCTGGACATGTTTTGGCAACTTCCAGTGAATTTTCAACCATTTCTCGGTGGTTTTGTACATTTTTGGTGTTTTTTTTGCCATCTTTTATTGGCGCTTCTTCAGTGTGTTAGTTTAAAATTTGGTGCTAGTCAAACTAGCATGAAAATCTATTTTTGAGTTGGTAAAACTGGAAACAAGTACCCATATAGTTTATATGTGTGTTTGCAGTTGTGACGTTATGTAGATATATGTATATATAGAGAGAGAATGTGAGGATAAAGCAGTTATTTGGTCTTTACATTACTGTTAGGCTGGCAATGGTAAGAGAAATACTATGTTAAACTGGCCACCTAATCATTCACAAGTTTGATTCCTGCTGCAACATCATTTCTTTTAATTGTTTATACTATTTACACTGTCAAGGCCAAGTGACACATTCTCCATGTAATAATGAGAGGTTATTTCAAATAGAGTTTCAAATCATGTAATGCATTCATTATTATTCTTGTTGATTATATACTAAATTCTTAATGATATATACATACATATATACCATAGACAATTAAAGAAAATGGAGCCATTGCAAGAATTGAAACTGTGACTGATTGGGCAGCTGCTTTAACATAGTGTTGCTCTTACCATCAAGCTAAACAGCCTGGCCGAAAGGTAAAGACCCAAATAATTGCTTTATCCCAACGTTCTCTATATATAACGTAGCTGCTCCAACATAACGTTGTTCTTCCCGTTGATATATACCAAAGTACAGATGTATAATTCAATATATGATGTGTGATTGGGTTATTTCATAAAAGTGTATCTCGGAATTTTTGAGATGAGGTATTATTATTATTTCCATTAATATATATTACTTCCCAAAAATCTCCTTGATGATACCTGACGAAGGCCGTAGAGTGCAACGGCCGAAACGTTGTATGAAAAACAACAAAGATGAGGATGGTCCGAATATTAATGGAAATAAATTCATAAAACGCCACTTGCCTATTCACATTTCAAAACACTCTGTGATGTCCTCTTTCACGATCTGAGTGATGCAATTTTGAGCAAAAAAAAAAACCTATCTGAAGAAATAACTTGCTCGGTCATTTTGAATATGACGTTTGCACAGTTCACACACTCATATCATGGTATTACACTGTCAACTGAATCAGCTGAAAGATCCGAGCAATGCCATGTTTTGCCCAAAACAACTCTGCACAAGACATGAAGAATACGCAGGCTTAGTCATTGTGAATATGACTGATCACACAGTTAACAAGCTCATTAAATGGTCTCTAAATGCCGACTGAGTAACCCATT